>JAGTXR010000169.1:600000-1090620 GCA_022606575.1 Glossosoma conforme
GCAAGCTTACGATTGCCTCACATAATTCAATCGCTGTATTGCCTATTTTATTTTGAGTAACAATCCGTCTTGCACAATCGCAATAATATCTCTTCTCATGAACAAGAAATCACAAATTAAAACTGAACCTGTAAAAAAGGTGAGCAACCGTATAACTTTTATTAATTTATCGTCCATTGAAAATTAAAAAAAAACTTATTTAGCTGTACCTCTAAGGCATTGTTTAACACATTATTCATATTATATTTTCTCCTTTAACCCTTTCGTTACGGCTCGGTGGAATACAAATTATACTGTCAATACGGCGTGAATTTTTCAAACCATTTTTTTTTTTGCTTAAAACTAGTATTTGAAGCATAAATGTACTTATCTGACCTATTTTCCATATATCACATTGGATCTTCTATCCTTAAGCCATCAGATGATGCATAAAAAACTATAAACTCCATACATGTGGTGGCATTGACAAATGTAGTTTACAGAAAAATCGCTCCTGTGACGAAATCTAACGATATTTACTTACATGCTTTACAGATTGCTGTAAAGAATACATATAAGTTGATAAAGAGAATGACTGCACTTCCAATTGCCTACTGTAGATGTCACAATGAGTACTGAAAGTAGCAAAACGATATATCATGTCAACCGATGTCAACGGTCGGGGAATCTTTGACGGCATATGCCGACAACCGGATGCGAAAGGGTTAAAAAATATTTTATGAGCTTATTATAAAAAGGTATATACGGAGTCTACTAGTATTTATTTAGTGCGGAAACCGGTATTTGTTGTAAACATTGGTGTCTTATTTATTGTCCGGAATTTGGTTTTGATAAGTCTAGTGGGCTGGAAATTTGGAGAGATGCTACTCTTCTTAAGAGCCTTGTATATTGGCTTGCTTAAAAGTTAATCAAGCATTCCCCATATCTGGAAGTTGCTTAATTTACATATTTAGCCCAATAACTGTAAACCGTAAAACTTTGTGTAACTCAGTATTGACAGTCGAAATGAACCGCAAAACTTCACAATGTTTATGTAGTTATTATATGTATGTAAACTAAATAAGATATTCAGTACCAAATTATACTCATGTTGTTAGTTAGGAGATTATTATTAAATTAAATATATCACAATTCAAAGCCTAATGTCACTTTTTAAAAATATTTTTTACTACATTATTATCTAAGATTGATGACGATTTCGCTATAGAAATAAGCGGATCATTTTTTAGCTCATTTGATCATTAATTTGTTGTTATATTCGTTATATTATTCAGCAGAAAGAGCATCGACCTAATCAGTGTTTTTTAAATAATTATGAATAAAACATACTTTTTTATGCCACTAATTTAACGCAGTTGGCGTAAAATTCCAATTAAGTGCACTCAATTAGAGTTTGTATTACGCAATGAGCGTTAAATTAATTATTTATAATTGACTAGGTGATGAATTTTTTATTAGAATGGAGTCGTTTCAAGAGAAAATTAAATATTCAATTCTGTAGACATCGTAACAAGTAATATTCATGTCCTAACTGTCGTCTACAAGTTTCTCGTGTTTCTTATATGCTTTTAAATATTTATGCAAAATTAAATAGTATATGTAAGTATTCTAAAAACTGGAGCTACAAAAATCAATTCCATCTATTACGGATTAATTTTTTTTTCCATCAAATTTCCTAATCCACAATTACTTTTCCTTACACTACACGAATTAAACACATAGTTATCTGACAACCTATACCCACTTCTCACTCACACCTCGTTTCATATAAATGCGCACACTTCATGCCTAATTGACTCGACAATGGCTACCCAACATATCCGAAACATGTAGTTTTATAATAAAAAATGTTGAATAATTTCTAAATAATTACTATTTTGATAGTGCCTAATTTGTATGCCAAATTAAAATATTCATTTCTTATTTAGTCGGCCATCCTCAAAGACAGTGAATTAACAATGATTTAATGTAATTTTTGGCAAATTATATTTTTTATGCTGATATTTCTAACTGATAATTCTTGTTGAAAGTATTTGAGTAATTTAAGAAAGCAATTTTCAGAAAATCTTATTTAACCTATATTTAATCTGCCTTGACGATTTAATCTTCTTATTTAAAGTTTACGCTCTTCTATGGTAACCACACCTACATACAGCTACTACACGAGAATCTCTCTTAACCAGTTTTTAATGTTATGTATAGAATACTTGGCGACTGTAATCAATATTTTTTCAGAGTCAAGTTGACTAACCGAACCATTCAATGTGTCTATGACATCATATAAAAAATGTATTTCTCGTTGTAGTTACATATTAATTAAATCGATATGTGAAGCCGTTAAGGTCATTGATCAGTTTTCATTAGAGTCAATGACCCTTTGTGGGTCCTCTCATCTTTTATTTCAATATTTATTCACTATCATTGTGCTTTCAAAAGCTTCCTTGGAACTCGTTTTGTTAAAGCTCGATTAATTTGGCCGTTTTTTATAGACGCTCAATTTAAGCTTTATTATAAGAAGATTAGACTGTTTGCTGTAGAGGTGCTGCGTTTTATATTGATTAGAATAGTTCCTCTATTATTATGTCAGGTACTAGTGAATATTATTCGCCGTGTTCGTAGTAACGAGTATTGCCCGTAGCCACCATTACACTTCACTTGCAGGCATAGACTTGTGACAAATTATTGTTTGTACTTTGTTTTAGAGAACTGTTTTGGTTTTTCTCTTAACAGCTATACAAGTTATATACATGTGATAAATTTTGTACGAAAAAATTAAATTATTTGATGGAAAGTATAATTAAGTAGACGAGAGACGCACTTTAACATTTTGTCTGATAGTCTGATCATTTTTGTGGAGACCACTTCAAACTTCTCCCAGCACATATGTTTTGTATAAGTGTACTATAAAAAAATATATTTAAAAATGTGAGGGAAAACAACGGTGAAAATTCCAAATTCAAGTAAAATATTTTTGTTGTTATTTTGACCTAATTATTTCCCGTGTCCATTTTTTTACAAATTCTATAATACATTTAAGTTATTTGTATAACAACCTACGAGTAAATTGATTTAATTTTTTAATTTTTTTATTTTATTAACTGTTAACATTTAAAAAGGTAAAAAGCTTGTTACGAAGACTAAATTTTGAAATTGACTCCATCATTTTTTGACTATGTAGAAAACTTGCTCAAACGTTTGCTACCCGATCGTGTATTAAAACTCAAAGTCAAGCACACAGTAAGTGTGTCTGGGATGTTATTTAACATTATTATAAATTCACTGCCAGTGTGCTTGAAGCTCAGGTAGTTATATATTTTTGAGCTTCCGCTCACGAAGAAGTTTAAAGTCACGATGATTGTTGTGTTATGAGTCCACAGAGGCCACTGTAAATTTTTTTTTTTATATCCTTTTGATGCGCCGTTAGGGCACTTTCAATTACTGCTGTATTTCGTTGATTGATATCGTAACGATGTATAATTTTCGACTGAATTGCATAACATTCCAGTAGCAATTTAGAACCTGCACCGTCCATAGTAATAAAGATAATGATATGTTTTGAATCACACCTTCCTCGTAACATCCAGAAGGTTTCTTTAAAATCTAATTTTACCATTTAAACAGTATTAGCTAGTAAACTTTAATATTGATAGCCTTTTGTAAAATATTCCAACGTCTGTTAAAAAAATGTTTAATATTGTGAACTCGGCGAATTTTCGGTAGATTTTTCAATAAATTTTTGGAGAAATCAACATTTTTTGACTGGAATCCAATGTATTTTATATTTAGTTAGAACTAATTTTAAACATAACAATAGTAGAATAAAGCTGTAATATGAAGCATAAAATTCCATGTAAAGCTTATGACAGCTATAGATTTCATATGCAGTGAATGGGCTTAAGAGCTTTTGCAAGTGAATTTGCATTTTTAACTCCATTTGGTTGTTATATATTGGAGACCACCAACAGATGGTTAAAAGCCCCCAGGTTCTATGATGTTCAATCGGGTTTGCGTAAAGTGGTTGAGTTCTTGAAGAAATATGTCGTGTATTGTTTTATTGAATTGTTTCTTTTATATTGAATGTGGGATGGAACAGGTATGCTTAGAGATCATTCCGAATCGTATTTTTGATGTTGATTCTCATAGTAATGAAAAATTTACTTAATGAACCGACTGAACCTCATTGTTTTATTCACTGATTAAATATATTAAACTTTTTTAAGAGAAGCACAATAAATTGTCTTTAAAATGGCAACAAATTGTCGAAAAAGCGGCGCATATTTGACCTAAGTCGGATTACTTAAACCATTAATATAAATAAAAGGTAAAAAATCCTTCTATGTCGTGTAAAAATAATTAATTTCCATTAACTACACCTGTTTTATGATCATTCATAGCTATCTGATGCACTATTTTTAATTAAATTTAATCCATGAAATCTTAAAGAAAAAAGAAATTTCAACGGCTACTTACTTCCGGTGTACTATTTCTAAGTACTAAAGTAGATTGCTTTGCTGATTTTAACATTTTTAATAGATTTCATTATGTTTTTGTTCTAACCAATTTGAGCATATTATTTAGCTTCCGAAGTAGATTTTCGAGTGTGTCATAGATTGCGTAAATCATTAATTATTTTCAATCATACACTGTCACGGGAATGGTTAAGTTATTTGAATAAAAATCTTTGTGCGATATGTTTCCGTTATATATAATTGTTTATTTTCATTTTATTTTATCGACATAATTCGTGAATGATTACTTTCTTCCATATTATTTGCCTGGATATTTCTAAGCTGCCTTCATGATTATAAAAATATAAGACGTAGAAAGCGATTAAGCAATAGTACGAGCATATCATGTACTTTTAAGATTACATTGCGTATGTTTTGCGATTAATGGAAAAAGAATCACATCGTAAGTAATTACTAATTTCATTAAATCAGCATAGTAATGATTACTTAAATATTTAAATTTAACTTTTACTGCACTTACTTTATTCTTAATGTCGTTATTAAAAAACACAATCAGCCGTAAAAATATTTTCTTTTTTTTTAATTAAAAAAATAAACAAACCGGTTTATTTCATTTTTAATGATAATTATTTCAATAAATGCGTGAAGTTTTATGAATGAGTTGAACCATAATACCCGCAAACGATGAAACGAGAAAACACTTTTTTACGATGGAAAATATTTAATTGTATTTATTTTCAAGCAACTTCTAAAATAACGTATTGTTACATTTATATTCTTTAATACAGTTCTAGTAATTTAATTATTTTTAGTTCTCGCTGTCATTACTCAAAACTCTCGAAAAGTCTTTAATTTTTTAATTTTTTAAAACAGTCTGAAAGAACCACACACAATCGGTTCATTAATTCAGCTCTTTTTTTTTAATTGCAGAAATAATTATTGTGTGTCGGTAGCTCGTTTTTTGTCGGCGCAAATTAGGTTCGTCGGGAATCATTCGTTTCAATGCAGGTTTTCGTTTGCCGACAATACCGTCTCTAAAAGCCGTGAAAATTCGCAGCGATTTGCGAGTCACGTGCCGATGATCGCGACGCCATTGTCCATTAGCGGATTTGAAAGGGGACCGGCTGCTCTTTAGGAAATTTCACTTCCACTCATCTCGAGACCTAGAACAATAACGTAAACGCAAACGCCTAGGTCACGAATAACATTTAAAAAAATACCAGTTGTTATTTCTTCGCTCCGGATACCCAAGAAGCATAATTAAGATCGAAAACCACGATCTGATAGATAACAGTGAGATCCTTTGATAGAGCTGAATGTAATTTTATGATTAGTACTAGCAAATAATTCATCTTATTGAATCAAATGATGCATCTGGACTACTAAGAATACAGGCATTTTTTTTTCTTTTTATGTGTTGATTAAGCTTTAATTAATTAAACTTATTAAATTAATAGATAACTATTAATTAAAAAGGATATCACTATACATGAAATATAATTAGTGGAGCTGCGGGAGGTAGAGCTGACAAAGAATGAGGCGAGGACCATGGCGGCTGACATAGTTTTGTGGCGACAGTTTGTGACGACCATATGCTTCAGATAAGAGAGCGAA
The DNA here is from genome assembly GCA_022606575.1 of Glossosoma conforme. NCBI lineage: Eukaryota > Metazoa > Arthropoda > Insecta > Trichoptera > Glossosomatidae > Glossosoma > Glossosoma conforme. The sequence continues at coordinate 606,084 of JAGTXR010000169.1, forward strand.
CATGGTGAATATAAAGAGCTTTCATCGTTTACACTAGACACTACATCAGCCCTTAAAGACAACTGAAACATGCAGTCCACATTAAGCCATGTTAACTGTGATTAATGCCTTTTAACGTCATTTAAATATAATATTTGAAAAATATATAACATTTTGAAGCACGAAAGCAAGTATATTTTATATTGTTTTTTTTATATTTCAGAGATACACTTATGGTCATAAACTTCGGACGTTTACAGGTATACAATACACAATATACAACAGAACGTTTTGCAGCAATCATGTTATATCGTAAAAAATAGGTTGTATGTAACGTACGTAGCCATAAAACCGACACCGTATTTGTACCTTTTTTACGGCTGCAATCATTATTCCCACCTGCACGCTTGATATCACAGCGCCGGGATTCAAGCCTCGAGCCTCGAAGTCAGAAAAAATCGTGTGTTGTTACGCCTAATGTGCGATGGCTCTTGCAACACCGCGAACAAAAGGGTTCTATGGGAAACTGTTCGGTCATAGCTCACGGTAAACTGAGCTCGACTGCAAGACAATATCATGCCATGTGCCGTTCAGTATGGGATTACGAAATCCTCACATGGGATTCGTGCATTGGCGTATCGACAGCAGGTACTTTGCAAATTATGCGACTCGATCAAACGTGTGAATTACAAACATCTAAGTCTGTTAACGATTTGTTTTGTATTAAAAGGAATTTCACAAGAGTATTTTTTACGCTTGCAAATACGTTGTTGTTTTGAATATTTAAATAGTGCGTTATAATAAAGTCCTGCTTTTATAACCATCGTAAGCGCGGTTCTTGTTAGATTATGGAAGTTAAGCAAAGATGGATTCTTAAGAAACAATTGTCTAAGCCTCTAAAGCGTCGAGGTAATAATTCGATATCATTAATAAATCGATGAATAAATCATCCAAAAATATGCCTCGGATACTACAGTTTCTGTGGTTTCAAATCTTCGAGCTTCTGATCTTGAAGTTGTCCGGAATCACATATGTTTCCAGGTGGACATTCGAGTTCAGGTATATGTCAGGACGAGCCATAAGTGTAGAACATGTACACTGTACATTCACGTAGCAACTGACAGAATTGAGTGACGGTAATTCGTGGTAACCATTTGTTTCAGATATGGAACAAATTTGGGAAAAAAGTGATTATTGACCCTTTCAAGTTGAAAATATCATTAAATTCGAGATTATTTTTTACGTAAATACTAAGTTGTAGTTTAACTATTTAAAATACTTTGTTTAATATAATTAAGATTTTTACTATGTACAGGAAAATGTATGACAGCAAGACGCGGCATCTGGTATCAAAAAAGCAGTAGTGTATAGGCTAATTATATTTATTCTAAACTTTATTTTGAGGTACGTTTTTTATATTAAGGAACGTTTAAATATTCGGAACTTATTTCATATTAAACTCTGGTAAAACACTTACTTGTGAACATAAGGTTAGTTTTTCGATATACTAAAACATAATAAAAATTGACTAAATGTGTAAATTGAAATTCTCTGGTTTTTCGTAGAAGGCTACTTCTTCTACAAATAGAAATGAATATTCTTTTAATTGTATGCTTTTAATGCTTTTAACATAAATTAAAGTATACATTTTTTAGATTCATATAGTTTATATAAACTTTTAACGTGAGTTCATCATAACGTAGAAAGAAATATAATAATTTGTAACATTTTATTAGTTTTATAAAAGCCTTAAGAAGTGATGCATTATTACTCTTGTGTGTTTATTTTCCCGCTAGACGTATCGTCTGCTTTCTTGCTTTACTTATACTCGTACTTAGTACGAGTAAATATCCAGTTCCATCCGTCTGGGCATTGCCTTCAGTTTTTACTGTCATCCGACTGCTTTTCGCATTCTCCATGATGATGCTCGCTCCGTGTGAAACCCACCGACTCGCATTACAGAAGACAATTATACAAATAATGTAGAAAAACGCGTTCCAAGAGAGTAATATGCAGCGCAACTATGAAGTATAATATCATACAATACTTCAACATAACACGAATATAAGACAACATATGACACGTGACTACGATTTAAGAAATATAGCAAACTCTCGCATCGTATAAGAGTAGATCATAGCTAAAATGCACGAGGAAGATGTAAAGTATCAAATGTAATGTTTAATTTCAGGAAGATTGATTGATTATCTAACATGTTGTGAAATGCACGACTATTTATGCATTTACCTCCAGGACCTCATTTCAAAAGCGACTAATCTCTTTCAGTCTGTTGCTTTAATGGTCCACGTTTTCGCAACACACGGAGATGAGAAGACGAGACTCCTCGTCTGCCCACGCGTTCATATAAATCATGTTCTATGCTTTATTTTTTTACCCCAATACTATTACTTGCAATGCAACCCATCAATCTCTAACAGACAGAATGATAACGATTTTTGTGTACGATTGCTATCAGATTCGTTTGTGTGTTAAGGATTAGGGATCGACGTCGGATTGGACATGTATCTGACTCTGAATAAAAAACTAAACACAATTCGATAATAACAATAAATGATTATTTTTTGCCAAAGACTATTTACGAATTCTTGTTTTTTACATTTCAATGTTTTGGCAATACGTTCGTGGTTGTTTTTTATTTTTTATTAGCGAGTTAAAGAACACTTGTTAAATGAATGGTGATCATAAACATGATATAGAAATGCGTAAACATTTTATTGAAATAACTATAAAACTAGATTGAGAAATCTATCAATAACAATTAAATGATGTTGATAATTAAATATTATTCCAACTTAATGTAATATTCAAATCATAAAACTGAGTTGAAATTGCTTCGTATCTGTCAAAAAAAAAACGTATTTGACGAAACGAAAACGTGTAGATTAATTGATATCTCCAATAAATGTATTACTTTATTAACATTAACGATTATTATTTAAAAGTATATAATTATAGTAGTAAATATATAATATTTTTACCATTTACTTTGAGATACATTTTAATATTAAATTGATAAAAATTTCATACCTTGTTGTAACATGGATCACAATGTGTACTGTTTCACTTGATATAAGACTGCAGTCTCGCAATATTTGAAAGCTTCATCAGTTTCAATGTGCACAAACGTACTGTGAAAATGTATATTTTAAATTATTTATCACTATGCTAATAATTTTGAGGAGACGATCATAAACATTAATTTAAAAAAGCGTTTAATGGATGATTTCAGCAATGACATTACAATCACGTTTTTTTTTTCAATATTTATTATTGAACAAAAATATAGTTTTTTGATGTTTAGAATACCACTGCAATTTTGTCTCTAAACTCTCTAAGAAAACTGATCAATAAAATGATAGGGGTGAGTGTTGTGTATGGCATTACAACCACGATTATTTCAAAAAGATGAACTAAGAGTATGACTGTCTTTTCTGATCTCTGGAACATTCTAAGGCATCACCCTGACGTGATCGTTTCGCGCACGAAGGAAGGAAATGGTTTATCGAACGGAAAACCAGCGGGATGGATCACGACCACCCGTAACAACTATAATAATAACACAACTTATTCAATCAATCTAGAGCGTTTTTTTAAATTCAGTTATGTAAGAATGTTACTGGAAATCTAAAGATTCATGCCACAAGATAATAACTTAGCATGCCATGGAGCATGCGATCGTTTCGATTGATTCGTCTGTCTTAACCAAAATATGCTTTTTTCTTAGTGTATTCTGTCATTAATATTTTAATATTGATTAATTCATTCCTCGGAGTTAAATGAATCAGCTCTCTGAAGTGTTGGGTTAATCAAATTTACTAATAAAAATTCAATAGTTAATTAAAAAAGAAATCCTGCAATCATTGAATAGATAAGTATTTCATACCTTGTTTTAACGTGGATCACACTGCGCACTGTTTCATTTGCTGGAAGACAGTAGTTTCGCGATCTATAAAGGCTTCGTCAGTTCCAACGTGTACAAACGTACTCTATATCTATTTAATTTTTAAATGGATCTCAGAGTAAATGCTAAAGTATAAACAACATTTCATAACTTGCTTTAACATGGATCACACTGAGTACTCTCTCACTTCCTGGAAGACTGCAATTTTGTCATCAATGAAGGCTTCATCAGTGCTACAATAATTTTTGAAAATAAAATGAACATAACTTATTGCATTCATAAGCCTTAAAATTGTTCTAGGTTGACTTGTTTACGTCCATTTAAATATAAAAGACTTCATTTGCGATGACCAAATATTATGCATAGGAAATACACGTTTCTTTCAAGTTGTCTAAGCACCAAATAAATCACTAAACATAAACACTGGCTATTACACAAACAACATAACATAATCAGGTTGTACTTTGCGTATTTGTAACACAGATTATTTGTAACCTGGATTACATTTACATAGATTATTTGTAGCACAGATTATTTGTAATAGTCTATTATTTGTAACACATTGGCTGTTTTATAAGGCGCACTTAAAATTTATCACCTTCTCTCCTTATTAAGCAGCAGTGTATTTCTCAAGAAAACGTTAAATTTTCTTTTCCCACTAAAGCTGCTGAGTAGACTTTTAAACATCGAATACCTGAACAGAATATCACCCACGTATTTAAATAAAGATTCAATTATTTATTTTTTCAAACATTTCGTTCCAAAATGTGTTAATACAGTTTTGCGTCTTCTATTTATTAGTAATTAAATACACACATACAATTCTACTTCAAATTTTTACGCAACAATTCATTCAGAAAAAATATCGGCAGACGCGGGATTCGAACTTCGAGCGATGCACCTTTGCTCTATCCTACACACCGCGCTGTCCACACGACCATTATCTGCCTGGAAAGATACGCGAAACTTAATGTATATATACCATTATTAACATCATATAGCGATAGATGTCTCTGTAGTATATATTCAGAGTATGTATATTATTATTTTTATGATTCAATCAGGCAACATTTATTCACAAGCTTCTTATATTATTAGTATCTTCTATTCAACATCACATGAAACGATTTTCACAATAAAACATTATTTTTACGATTTACTACAGAACTTTTATATCTAGAAAAAAAAATCAACAGCTAGTTTGTTAATTTATAAACCTAGTTTCTATTTGCAATTACTATCGTTACATTTTCATTTAATAAAAAATATTCCCACCGATTTTATTATGTGCCATTTCCGATTCACAAAATATACAGTTTTTGAAATGCAACAAGCGTATTATTCGGTGCATTAAAATAATAAAGAACCGTCCGGATAATTCGTCCACTTCTTCAAACGATAAATATGACCTAGAAAGTTTGGTATTGCACAAAAAAATATGATTGCACTTTTGTGAATTCGAGAAATTTACACCACTTTCTTTCTTGTTTGAATAAATTCCAAAGCGGCCGACAGAAGAATAAACAAAAGAAATTCAAATTCGATTCACAGTGTTCCTTTTGTTCGAGAAAACAAATTGGGATCACCAAATGAAGGCATTCTATTTTGTTAACGTGCATTTACACTGCAATGAGAATTTCAGCTTTCTCAGTTATTTAAAAACATATAACTAGCCTTTTAATACAGCTCTTTAACACTTATACACAATATACGAGTATTTTACGTTGAAATAATAGTAAATAAATTCCAACAATGAATGCCGGCGGGTATTGCTCAATGGTTAAAGCGTTAGCTTTGCAAGCCAAAGTTCGTGGGTTCGATCCCCGACGGAGATTAAAAAAAAAGGATATTTATTTGATTTCTGAGCTCTAAAATATCCCCGGTTGGTGTGAATTTGATCCTTCACCCGTAAAATATCAGTCATAGCCTATTAATTAAAATTGGTGGTAGATGAAAGTCGTCCCGTGAAGACCACCCATTCATAGTAAATTCCTGTAATAATAAAGGATGATGAGTGAACTAGGGCTGTAGTCTATGACGTTGGCGGATCAACACTCCACATGCAGCGTTTAGCCATATACACCATGGTAAGCGTCATAGAATTCCATAGATGAGACTTCAGAATAACTATCACCATCTGTCGGTACTCTCCTGTATGTATTTACATAAAAAAAAACGATTGGAATACTAACTGCATTTTCGATCAAATGGAACCGAGAGAATTGGTCTCAGACAGAATATTGGTAATTTATTTTTTATCATATCTGTTCCAGATATGGAACAGCTGTTATTGTCCATTCTTTGTTTCGAGACATATCTGCACTTGAAAGACTACCTGGAAGCATATATCGTTTCCGACAACATCTAGGGCAGAAACTCGAGGATTTCTTAATTTTCTGCATCTGATGAGGTAACTTTTTGGTTAATTTTCTAACAGGATATTTTAAGGAGATTGGTCCAACAATTCACATTCGGTTCTAAATATCGGATTAACCCGATCATTTACAGTTACTTAAACATACTAAATTTATTAGTGCACCGGTGTTTCTTGCTTCAATTGAAGAGTAGCACCATGATAGATGACAACTAATATATCAGTTATAATTATATATTCATTATCATTAAATAATAACAAACTCTTTTTTTTTACTAATTGTACATGTTTCGAACTCCATCACCTTCATCCTGAGCAATGGCTTAACTCTAAGCTGACAGTCGATTATATAGGCAAGGGATTTAGAAGTATAAGTTCTTACGTTAATATTTACAGAATATATATGTGTGTGCGTCAAACTTTTTAAATAGAGACAATGTAAAAATAATATTCAATAATTAAAATATAATTATGCAGCTTTACCAAGAATTGTCAGTTAATAATCTTAACGTCATAATATAAGTCGTCTTACCCCCGAAGCATTGATAATAATGCCCAAGTTCTTATTATTCGTAATTGCCTTTTTATTATAAAGAAGCACAAATAATACCAATGCACGCTTTTTGCAAACTTATCTTCAGTAAAATTTCAATTTAAATTTTTCAAATAATGGATGTTTTTTGATATATATGCAGCGAAATGAGTTCGTACTTTCAGGCAACTTTCTTAATTTCGTCATAGTTGAATCGTACTGCGAATAAGAAGATCACAGTCAATGGTATACGGTAATGAGTACAGCGCGATATGGAGGCTGTGACCGAACCACGGATTTCGGCTATTGAGAGCAGACATACTTCAGACGAACAACAAAAAACCTTTTTTCAATGTTTTCAGCATTCACTATAAGATCCATTTAAATATTAAAATTTTATTTATTTATTAACCTTGTTTTACATGGATCACGTTGGGTATGGCCTCTGTTTAGGTGACTGCAGTTTCGACCAACTCGTAGCCTTCGTCAATACATCACTATCAAGAGACAACTATTGACAGTGTTGTCTCTAAATCTTATACACTACTATTTATATACCTGCATGTCGTTAATTAAACGCATTTTTGTGAACTTTTTCAGCGTTGATTCATAAGAGGAAGTCATACGAGTATATAGCTCACCTATACAGATAAACCATCTTCTTCGTAGTATCAATCCGGCGGATTGGTTTACAGCAACAAAATCTTGCATCTCGATATCCACTCCACTCGATCCTCTGCAATCCTCTTCAGCTTAGCATAAGAGCTACACCTCATTTCCTCGAACACTTTCTGCAAATACTCCCGTCTAGGGCACCCTCTGCAGTTTCTACCCTCAACCATCCCTTCCACAATGTCGTGAAGAAGACCATCGTGGCGCATGATGTGACCAATCCATCGGGCTCGCCTCTCTGAGATGGTTCTTACTAGGTGCCCATCTTCCTTGATTATGCTGAGAACCTCATTGTTCGTGACGTGATCTCTCCAGGAAATTTCCAGAATTCTTCTGTATGACCACATCTCAAAGGCCTCTAGTCTTTTTTATCACTTTCACATAAGCACTTTGTCTCACAGCCGTATATCAAGATGCTGCGAACAAATTTTTTGGCCAGTTGCTTGCGGAGCTTTAAATTATTATTTTATTGACTCAGGAATTTTCGTTTTTTTATTGAACGCTAGCCTTGCTTGATGTATACGTCTGTTGACTCCACTTTTTATTCTGTCATCCCAGGTGATCGAACTTACCTTGGAAGTACGATAACCTATATACAGCTTGAATGATTGGGGTGAAAATTTATAAAAAATTGTAAAAATAATGAATTAAAGAAAATATATAAATATCCAACATTGTTCGATAAATAAGCATAAATACGGAAACATTTATTAGTTGAAATAACTTTTTAGGTTTTCACGGCCAGATTTGATATTGTGGCTTTTGGGTTTAGCCGTGTGTGGCGAATTTCTTTTTACCACATTTGCCACACACGGCTAAACCCAAAAGCCATGATATCATTTATTAGCTGCTTTAATTATATTAAGGGCATATCATAATCATTATTGTCAAATGAAAAAGTTGTGGGCATTTGGAAAATGTATTGAAAATCATCTCTCTTTGTGAATCATGGAAGTCTAGTAATTTTACCATCTTTATTTTTACCTTTATGCTGGCTTTCTTTATTGAAAGAAATAATACTAAATTTTTCTATTAAATTACCATAATTTCAACCTTTATAAATCTCAAGTACTGGAGAAAATAATTCATAATACACACACCAACCCAATAATAATTTAATGCATTCAGCCACCAGAGCCATAATTAGAATTTGACATAGACATACAAAAAAAGAAAATACAAGTAAATAATATAATAAATTTTAGTTTTAAACAACTCTCAGTGAGTGGAGCACCGGATCACCGCTGGATGGCCACGCGGAGGCGCATCCAGTGCCCTTCCAACCGGGAGTCCCATCTATCCGCCCACACAGTGACCATGGGACTGACGCGAACGCGCCCCAACAGAGAAGTGCAACGCTTTCTTATTATGGCATGGAAGCCATCCGCTCGTACATTTTTTATTCATAATGGGATGAAAATATCTTTTCTTCATTACAGAACTTTAGATAATCAACTTTTTATCAAATATTTTTTAGCGACTTTTGTAACAGTTTGACATTTGCTTCAGACATACTTAAAATTCCTTCAAAATTGCTCATTTCTAACTGTATCATTACGTGTTTCGTTTCGCGTATTTTCACGAACCGATTAAGTAGTCCAAACAAAATTATTATTTTACGAACAAATAAAACGGATTGCCTCTGAATAGCAAAATGATTCCAAACTCCGCGAAGGTTGTTTTTTTTACATCAATTTGCCTTATCTCGAATTACTTTTCCTTCTGCTCCAAATGTAAAATCGAATCAATTGAAATTTAACGACTTTATTAACATGTTTTCTGATTATTACGATTCAAATCAATTGGAATTCAACGAATTAAAAGTTTATAACACATATAACTATGATAATTTAAGTAAATTTGAATTTTACGACATTATTGTACGAGCATTTAAAGTTTTATATTCAATCATTATTGTCAATTTATATACTCATTTATATATATTTTTAATAACGTTTGATAAATTTTTTCGATTTTTTCGATCGATAATTCTTCTCGGAATTCTATAAGGTCAGCCATCTAACGTTTTTTTTTTCAACTAGTGCTTATTTCGTGAATGGTAACACTTAGCTCATGTCTGATTTGACAGATAATTAGTTTTATCTTTCCGCTGAACGAATATGGTTGTGTATACGCTTGAACAACGCTGGGAAATATTGTGACATTACTTTGAAAATCATGGTAATGTTGCAGAATGTGTGCGAAAATTGCGTACGGATTTTGGAAGAAGAGAATCACCGTCAGCTCCGTATGTTCGTAGTGAAATCTTGTGAAAAAAGTGAAAGAAACTGGCATCCTCATCGATAAACCAAAGCGTGAAAAGCCAAAAACAGTGCGTACACCCGAGAATATTGGTGCTGTGGCAGAAAGTGTGCGTGAAGCGTCAGCAATGGCGCTTCCATGCGGCGCGGCCATGTTAAACGAATTTTTGTTCACAAAAATTGAAGAAGAGGATATTGGCAACATTTGGTTTCAACAGGACGGCGCTACGTGCCACACAGCCGAAGCTACACTCGATGTTTTTCGCCCTGTTTTAAAAAAAAAAAGTTATTTGGCGGAACCTTTATATATCAAAATAATAATAAAATGAAATAAAAATACTGGAAAGTAAAAAAAATGTTAAATAATTTCTAAATAATATTTAACATTTTTTTTACTTAAGACAACATGTGTTGGCTTAGTCGGGAAGCCATTGCCGAGTCAATTAAGCAAGGATGAAGGATTTACATAAGCGCGCACATTTCTTTGCCTAAAATACTCGACAATGGCTATCCGAAATAGCCGAAATATGTCGAAAAAAAATGTGGAATAATTTATATGTAACCTTTTATTTAAATTTTGATGATCATGTTCAAATTACTTTGTGTTTGCTATATTCAACATAATAACATCTCCGTTAACTAAAGGAATGATTCCATGTCACCGGGATTGTCACTGGGACGCGTGAAATTTTTAATAAACATTGTATTATATTTGAAAATGTAATATATTTAACAACATGAACTTTTTAAGAAATGGTATTCAGCTTGGGCCACGAACAATGAACGACCTACCTCCCTCGAGACCCGAGCCGAAAGTGACAAGAGCGCGTTGTAACACATGCAGCGCCCTCCGATCGCCTGACAGCTCTTTGACGAACCACCAACTGTCAAAACAAGCAAAATGGCGACGCAAAGCCTTCTTAAATTACTGAAATTTTAATTTAAGCGTGTACGAAGATCTAACAAAAATAAGAGACGAAAAATCGTATATAGACGATTTTCGGCGAGCTGATATTAATAAATATGCACTTCAGGCATCTACGGGTAGGAATTATTATTTTAGCAATAAGCATTAGATCCTTTGTTATACGACTTAACGTTAGAAAATTTTCCCCGAAAAATTGCGAAGTATTTACTTAATGCGAATACTATCTTCTTCTTCGTAGTATCAATCCGGTGGATTGGTTTGCAGCAACAGAATCTTGCATCTCGATCTCCACTCCTCTCGATCCTCTGCAGTCCTTTTCAGCTCAGCATAAGAGTTACATCTCATGTCCTCGAACACTTACTGCAAATACTCCCGTCTAGGGCGCCCTCTACAGTTTCTACCCTCAACCATCCCTTCCACAATATCGTGAAGAACACCATCGTGGCGCATGATGTGACCGATCCATCGGCCTCGCCTCTCTGAGATGGTTCTTATTGGTTGCCTATCTTCCTTGATTATTCTGAGAACCTCATTGTTCGTGACGTGGTCTCTCCAGGAAATTCCGAGAATTCTTCTGTACGACCACATCTCAAAGGCCTCTAGTATTTTTTTATCACTTTCAGATAAGCACCATGTCTCACAGCCGTACATTAAGATGCTCCAAGCAAGTGTTTTGGCAAGTTGCTTGCGGAGCCCTAAAGAAATATTCTTTGACTCAAGGATTTTGGCTTTTTTATTGAAAGCTAGCCTTGCTTGATGTATTCGACTTCTCTTTTTGTTCTACCATCCCAGGTGATCGTACTTCCAAGGTATACAAATTCTTTTGCATCTTTTATATATGATATGATCACAAATATACCGAATACTATATGAGACAGTAATTAGAAGACAATAACCCGTTATAGGCATCTGAAAGATTATATGTAAGGCAATAGAATTTTCCAACTCAGTGTTTGGCATAATAAATGTGTTGTTTTTTTCTCCACACTCTTAAATTAGTTTTGTTTCTTCAATAAATATTAATTGAGTTCTGTTTGAATAAACATTACTCCGAGGCGAATTTATTACAAGCAGTTTTTTTATGCTCATTTGTTCCGAGTTCGTAAATCTTCTCGGTTGATAATCTTTATTGTATTTGTTTTTAACGGTAAATTTATTTTTAATTCTGTTTCACGGTAAATCCAATATTTTAACGTAACGGTTAACTATTCAATCAAAAACATCAATACAAATGAAATTATAAATTTAAAGAATAAAATGTAACACAGTCGTTCAAAGTATATCAGCGACAAAAAATATTGTACTAGTATATATGATTATTTTGATACAAAAATGATAATCAAACCGATTGTATATTTTATACAACTTGACATCAGCATGATATAGCCCTTGCTGACTGGTACCGAAAACTTCGATAAACAGTCTTTTGTCTCTTATTTCTGTTGGCTTGTCGTACACGTATGTGTCACCGTATTAGCTTTTTGGTCTGTAAGTCCGGTTGTAGCGTTGGGTGTCATCGAACACGACGCCCGGTGTCAGTTGCGTACCGTCCGCGAGAAGGTCGTATTATGGCCGGCCCGGCATGTTATTCCGCCCAGGCCGGAAGTTTGTAAAGATTAAAGAAAATATATATGTGATTCTGAAAAAGTATGTGTGTTGTTCATCTGCTCCTCATCCTACTACCACGCAATTTAATAACTAACTTAGAGAGGAGGATGTAAGAGTATATTTCGTAATAAATAACCCCGGTTGGAGTGAATTTGATTCCTAACCCGTAAATTGCCAGACAAAGGTTGCCAAGCAAACGCTTTAGCCACTGAGCTATACTGGGCGGTGAAAGAAGAATTATATTATCAGGATGTTGTGAATTTTATATATTAACACGTGGCCAGGAGCGTAGCTCCTGGTTTATATGTGGTTGTATGTAAATGTATATTTTTAGTAATAAATTTATAGTAACATCGGTTAATTTAATTATTTAAAACAAAATGTCTTAAGCTATACAGTGTTTTAATACGACCTCGCATGACAGCCGAGTGCTTTAATAATTATAATCGTGTCGGAAACAACAGGGTCTGATCCTGTCTGCCCAGAAGTGGGCGACGTCGATGGCGTTACTACCGGTCATCATCAGGTCTTCCTGGGTGCAGCTACTCGGAGAGAGCGCACACTCTAGAAGGTGTGACAGGGTCTGCTCCACGCCGCAGTTACATTCAGTCGGTCCGCTGTAAAACTGGCTTTCATTTGTGTGCTCGTCTTGCATACTGCGGTCCGAAGTCTGTTAAGGTACCTCCATATATTCCACCCTTGGTCGTGTCCAGGGGTTAGGTCCTCTTTCGGGGCAATCCAAACATTTTCCTCAGTTGCGCTTCTCTACGTGTTCAGCTGCAGGGTGGCCTCAGGTATCACCAGTTCCGTTGTCGACTGTGTTTTAATCAACACTGAGCTGACAAATTAATAAACAGACTTAGCTAGGTAACTACGCTTCCTCAATGATGAATAAAAAATAACAAGCGGTAGAAAAGTAAAATAATAATTTAATTATGTGGCTTTTTTATCAAGAAAAATTCGTCTGAAATTCACACCAAATCATTAGAGCGAAACGGAGACGAGATACGAGATTGTTTTATTTGCTCACTTTTCAGGCGTTTCGCGATCGAAATACGGTACAAATGTTCAACTTGAACTTTTGGCTGATTTTATAAATAAATAATTGTGGTGGGAAGATTTGTGGACGTGCTGTTCCGTTAAACCAGCCACAAATAAGATGTGATGAACCGTATTGAATGATAGACACTATCGATGGATACTTAAATTGAATGAAAATGGGACAAAAACATTAAAAAAAAACAGGAAATTAATTTATTTATTTACAAGTTCAGTTTTACCGAATTTGAAATAAAACTGTATTTATAACGTAAAAAACATTGAAAACTTTAAATTTTCCTCCTGTCTATCCGTTTGATATTTGGAACGAATTGTCATCACAATTTGCCACACGTCAATTCTATTATTTGCCACTCTCATCACTTCACAACTCTGAACTCGAAAGTCCACTAAGGAACACATATAGTTCCTGACGACCCTCAAAAGTAGAAGCCCGTGACTTGAAAAGACGGCATTTTAGTATCTAAGTCTTATTTTTGGGCGGCTTAATAGGATTAAAGAATAAGTTAGATGATTAACCTCAAAGCAAACGCTTCCAAGGCCTGAATTATTTGATTCCAAAGAGCGGTTTAATCCGGCCAGAGAAACGCGATGAACAATTTCTCTTGCACCCACCCTCAAATGACAAAGTCATCATACACTTGCTGAACATTCATACACAGTTTAATGTAAGTCGACCAAGAACAGGCAGTCAAAAGTTTTTTCCTAAATGCCAGCGGTAAGCTCTGAAATGCTCTTCCTGCGTCTGTGTGTCCTTCTTTATACAATCTGGATCTCTTCAAGACATATGAACAAAGCAAGCGTGTCTGGCATGCAGCGTCCAGCCACCCTGGCTAAATGTCATAGAGTGCACCGGTTGTACTCTCCTGCATATGATTTGCTTAAAAAAACAGGCAGTGATCGAAATAAGCTGTTTGCAGTGATCTAAAGCAAACCTGGCTAAGAATGTTCTATTGCCGCTGGAGATACTATCGTATTTTATCCTTTTTACTGAGAATAAAAATCCTTTTCAAATACTTTTCCAGTATAGTAGTCTCGTGTATCTACATTTTATTTCGTAATATATGATGCGTCAAGCATGACTCTTTTCGTACAAGGTAGTTGGCACAAAAAAGCAAGGAAAATATTCTTAAAAGAATTTGTTATGGTTTCAGTTGGGTGATGGATATAAAAATGTTTAAAACTCACGTAGTCGAAATTATCCCAGCGTCGATGTAGTTCGTTTTTATGAATGCTTAGCATTTTGTATTCAAGTTTTTTTGGGAATGAAGTGTCCAAATCATTTAAACCTTTTATGTGAAATAAAATGGGTGGTGAATCAATTGTTATGATTCCTCGAAGTGAGATTACGAAAACACACAAAAAAGTTGTGTTATAATAACAAAAATCATTTTCTTTTGAATAGACTTCATATAATTAAATTGATGCAATATGATACGTTTTTGTCATATATTTGTGATCTCCGATGCTAAGAATTCTCAAATTTTTGTCATTGTAGTATGTAACCGCCGGCAGGTATAGCTCAATGGTCAAAGCGTTTGCTTTGCAAGCCAAAGGTCTTGGGTTCCATCTCCAACGGAGATTGAAAAAAATAAAATTTTAATCGATTTCTGAGCTCTAAAATACCCCCGGTTGGTGTGAATTTGATCCCTCACCCGTAAAGTGTCAGTCATAGACTATTAATTAAAAATGGTGGTAGACGAAAGTCGACCCATTCATAGTAAATTCCTGTAATAATAAAGATGATGCGTGAATCTTGGGCTGTAGTCTATGAAGTTGGCGGATCAACACTCCAGATGCAGCGTTTAGCCATATGCACCATGGTAAGTGTCATAGGATTCCACAGATGAGACATCAGAATTACTATCACTATCTGACGGTATTCTCCTGTATGTGCTTACATAAAAAAAGGTAAGTGAATGGTGGAGAAGTAAGAGAGAATACAACGCAGTACAGACAGACATGGCGAATGTTCACATGGAGAGTCGACCCCAGATGATCGGAAATGGCTAGGCTAAAGAAGAATGGTGGTGAAGTGAGTGTATTTTAATATTTTGGAATTGACTAAAATAATATTGAAATTAAATATAAAAAAAATATACGCAGTTACACCAAGTATTTTATATAACTAATAAAAATGTATAATAACCTTATTGTTATTTATTAAAGTCCCCAGGCTCTGATTGTTCTGAAAAACCAAATACAATGAAGTTTCCAGGAGTTGTTTATATTGTGGATATATGTTATATATTTTGAGTACACGTAAGATAGATACTGTCAACCCTCTTACAACATACGCTTTTTTATTTGTAATGAGATTTTTCCTTAAGTGTTTGTTATTTTTTTAAATATAATGGTCCCTTCTATGTTGTTATTTTGGGTAGATCCGTCTCTGAGGACTAAATGATCCAAACATCGGGAGCATCAGGATAATTATCCGATCTAATAAATACATTGTAAGAGTGTTTCAAGTATTATAATTCAAGTATTCCATACAAGTATTCAGGATTAAATCGAGCTTAAATGCGTGACTAATTTATTATTTGCTTTATTGCTCGAGATCCAGAACTAAATGCAAATTTGATATTATTTGTACATTTTTTTAATGGGGTTAAAAAAACGTAATACGTTATGCCACCGAAGAAGATTTTTTAAACGTAATAATATGTTTCGGTCTGCTAGTACAAGCCGCATATTTTAATTCGGTTAATTTATTGATATTATTCTATGTAATAATGTAAAATTACTTGAATATATTGTATGATTAAACGGTGTGCCGTAAATAAATCTTTCTTTAATAATAGTGTTCAGGAGTAGTTCTCACACAATGGAGTACAGTAAAAATGAACTTTTTTTATTAAAATTACAAATAAACTTTATTATACCTGTATTATATATAGTATATTAAAATACACCTTGTTATTTAAACGTTAATATTTCTCCTGTATATTTATATTATGATATGGTATTGTGGCTTTTGGGCTTACCCGTGTGTGGCCAATTATCTCATGACGATCCCGGCGGCATGGAGTCCTTATTGATCAACGGGAATCTTAACGGCTTTAAACTCAAGAGGCTAACAATCTCATGTGTTTGACTAGGTTTGGCGGCGGAAAGATTGAAGATTATTTTTTTGCAATATTCTCTTCCTAGACGAAGCATTATAACTGATAAAAGTGAACGGTTCTTAATGCCACGTAAATCAAATGTAATTGTTTGCAAATAAATACGTTAGTGTATATATTACAGGCAATTAATGTGATTAATGGTTCATTGTAACTGCATTGTGCAATAGCTTTTACTCTCTAAGTAAACATTCGCAAAACGCACAGAATGCTAACTACGGATTTGGAAATGTTTTGCACTCGTTAGAGTTCTTTTGTGTAGTGAAATATTGTAATCGGTAATTTATTATTTTCACAGCCAATTAACAATGTGAATCCTCGTAACAAAGATTTTCAGAAAATGAAATTTTGTTTATTAAAATTTATTTTGTTTATTTTATTTGCTGTATCACATGGACGCAAAATTCAAAGAGATTGTAGATTTGGGATTAAAACAGCTTGAATTTTTTATAAAGGTTTTATTTCAGTAACGTATTTCTAATCATTTGAAATGCTTCAAGGGATTAAAAGCAAATCGTATTTTTTTTAACATAAATGGAAGATTCAAATTGAATCGTAATATAAAACACTATTTTTGAATCATGAAATTATTTTTACTACAAATATCATGAACGATTCAGTTTTGTATTCAAAACATGTTGTATGTTTTAATAACAAAATACAAAGGAAATCCGCAGTCTCAAAACTAATAAGATTTCTCACTATACTATAGGTTTCAATCTAAATACGTTACATATATGGAACATATGGTTCGTACAAATTACTACCACTGTTCTATCCCTAGATATTTGTTCACCTGTGAACATATTAGCTTCCTAATGATCCCTAAGACAGTAGTATTCTTGGGACTTGAAGCTGATCCGAGACATATTTTGTGTGATTTGTAAATAGCATTTTAAGTAGGTTAAATCAGTACCGGCTTTAGATCCTTCGGCACCATGGGCATTTTTTTTTCTAGGACCCCATACTTTTTATATTTAAAGATATATAAGAAAGATTGGCTGCCCTCGGCGCCCCTAGTTTATTCAGCGCCCTGGGGCACCGACCCACTGCGCCACCCCCTAAAGCCGGCACTGGGTTAAATGATGAAACACTCCTGAGGCCTGAACGATTTGATCTTAAGAGCTGGCGAGACTTTCTAGAGATTTCTTTTTAGATCTAATAAATGCTTTAAAAACTTTTTTTAAATTTTTAAAGGATTAATTTGAATGAATATATTTTTCAAATTCACCATTGCTTTTCATATGATATAGAAGTACATATATGTTTTAGATGAATTTATATTTACATCTTATAACAAATGTATAATAAACGTATATAATTTCAATACCGAGTGTTCAGGTTAATAAGGCGTTCAGGCGTTTAAGCGAAGATGTAAAATAATTAGAGTTTTTTTTTGTCGAATAATAAGGTTTGTTCACTTTTGGCAGGTGTCCGAAATTCGAACTTTCGAGCGCATCGAGCGGAACCAAATGAGAGAATGTGCTGAATGTGTTTCTACTAATTGATATGTACTCATCGGAATGGTTTTGACCCGAGTTGACTCTTTAAATAAATGTTTCTCGCATTATTACACACGCCGATCCAATACTCCCATTTCACTTTCGTTTTTCCGTTCACTCTCTCTCTACGTCTTGGATTCTCTCAATTTTTTTTTACATCGTTTCTGGACGATGGCCAAACAAACGATTTGCTCGTTTTGACGGTTTCTATAACGTTTTATTACTTTCCGGGGTATCATTAAGTCATGCCATTAAGTTATGTCCTAGGGTGACCATATATTTGTTAGTCAGAGAGTTTATAAATGTAAATTTATACATTTACTAGTATGTGTTTACACAAAAGGCTCGTCTTAGGGAATGAGTAAGCAATCATGAAATGATATTACTGAAATTATGAACCAATTTGTTGAAAATGATCCAAATTTTGACAGGAGTTCAAAAGCAAGACGGGGTATTATAGATGCTTTATCCACTTATCAACAACTTCTAACAGAACGCAAAAGGAAAACGCAAACTACATTAGATGCCTTCTGGACAAAACGGCAAAAAATTGGAAATACAGAAAAGATTGAATTATCTAACTGACTTAGAATTTTATTTGTTTTTAAAGGTTTATTTGTTTCTATTTTTGTAAGAAATAAATGTTTGGCTTTATTTTTATTAAAAAAAAAACACAAATATGAAATTTATACCTAACCCCATTATTTTCACGAGTTACGTATGTATTTGATTTTCTATCTTAACATGTGTTAAACAAACAAACAAATGTTAAGATAGCCTCGTTTAGCGCTGTTTCGCATTACGCTTTACTTTGATGGAACGTATCCCCCGCGTTAAGCGGGGCATTACTGGATTTCATGTACAATTTTACAATAGTAGTATATGTATGTAACTTATAGATTTAAAAAATCCAAATACATGCATGTTGTTTTCAGAATCTCATATTTTAACTAATATAATGACAAAAAAATAGAAAATCAAATATATACGTAACTCGTGAAAATTCAAGAGTAACGTTATTTTATGAACAGCCCCTACATACTCGTATAATACAATACTCATATTTAGTTTTGAGTTATGACCACGAATGCATGTACATTGTACATATGGTCACCTTAAAAAAAGCGTCTAATCTCATAGTACAATTAGCAAGTACTATTTTCGGCAAAGATTCCATTTAACTAATTGACCGTCTGTATTGTTTGTCTTACATGAAATTTCTTCAATTCCATACATAATTTACAGTTATGGTATCCCATTCTAGGAACAAAAAAATAAATAATAATACTGACACTTTTTCATTCAATAAATCAGTGTTGTTTTATATTTTTCATTAAAATAATTTCGATGTGAATAATTTATGTTTCGAAAAATTATCGTCACGTCTTCAATTTAAAATATGAAAAAAAAAAAAAGTTCTTTGACGAAAGTCTCATCATATTACTTGTTATCTTTTCTACAATATTCAATTTGAAAATTCAGATGCTAAAATCTTCCTAAGTCAGTTCTGTATATTTATGTTTCCACTACACAACATTAACAATACATTGTATATATCGTTGTTGACTACCATCCATCAAGAGCCTAAAAAGATGACAATAAATACGAGTAGTTAGTTTATGTAATTATGTAATAAATACATATTGCAGATAATACAATTACCTGTTGACAGTTAGTGCTAAACTTCAGTAAGATTTCATATTATTATTATTATTACTTGTTTCGTCATAAAATATAATGAAATGATACAGCATCTTAAATGAATTCAGTTTATCTGTTTTTTTCTTCTTTGTGAATGATCTCTCAATGTCGGCATTCTTACATATAATCTTATGCGATTTAATTTAATAAACTGGTCATTATGCACTTGGAATATCATGTCATTATTTACACGCAAAGTACAAATTATTTTCTACGCATCAGTTTGCATCGTTTTTTTCTACCATATCTACTAACTAGTTAGTGCTTACAGTCGCAACAAATTGACTCCAAAAATCTACCAGCTGCAATAGTCATATTGTTCGATATCAAATCTACCTCCCAGAGTTTTACTGAGAGTATTCTATATATATTAAAATTCTTGGCAGCTTTAACAGCTAGAGACCAGAGCAAGAAGAAAAAAAGTGGTAGTTTATAATCTACAGCATTTAAAGAACAAGTACATACATGTAATGCTTGTACAATCTGGTTTTAGACTGAAGGACGAAATATTTTTGTATCCGCTAGTTTAATTCATAATTTTCACAAAGTCGAGCTTGTGAAAATTCCGAATTTCATTTAACATATTAAGAACAAAAGAAGAGAACTAAAGAAAGAGTCAAAAAATCTCGATCTGAACGAATAGGTATAACACAAAAGAAAATTCAATGTCGAATTTTTTCTCTCTTCAAGACCTTTTTTTGGGCAATAAATGGACCATCAATTTTGCTACCTGTTACAAAAATATTTATGACATTGCTCATACAAAGAAAAATATTTAATTTCATTATCAAACATGGTGTAGCCTTTTTTAAAAGAAAAAGCTGAGTATTTTTTATTTTATAGTAGAAATACATTTTTATGATTTCTTTACTAATGATTATAAATATATTTTTTGAAAGTTTTATATAATCAAGACATTAGTGTCTCATAGATCACGTTAGAAAGTCGATGGTAACAGTTATTTTTTCAGAACATCAAAAGTGGTAATGCATTATTTTTTGAAACGAAAAAATTCGAGAGATTAATGAATTTAGTGCTCTTTTTAGATCTATTAGCAATAAGAGCGAGTTCCTTTATCTTTTTCTCGCTTAAAAAACATGACCCAAAGAGCCCGAGAAAGTCGTACATAAATCTCAAAAGTCAAAAATGTGAGCACATTTTTGACCATTCATTTGTAACCGCAACGAGAACAGATATGGCATTGTCGATGATAATTCTCTTTGTGCGGATCGGGTCGTGTAGGCTTTTTACACTTTTCAAAGATAAATGGTCATTCAAAATGTCTTACAAACCATTACCCGAATGGATAAACGATAATTGAAATGGTCCATTGTGCGACGGGCATAATAAACAAAAGACTGAATATGATGGATAGCTTTCAAAGTGACCAATTTAGAAATTGCTCAACATTTTAACACGTACAAATAACAAAATACGCATTACTTACGTAGGTAATATTATTTACAAAGAATACCAGCTATTCTATAATAACTCAACTACTCGTAATTTCGTAATAATTTAATTTCGTGTGTGTAAGGTTTTGTTTCCCAACCGAAGTGACCATAGCAAAACGCATATACCCACTAATTTAAAATTTGGAATTCTTTTATTTTTCATTAAATTTGGAACACATTCAAAATGTATTTAAATATTCATTTCAAGAAATTCTTTAAATTACAAGAACTACAACGATTTTGAATGAGTTTCCAACTTTATAATCATCCGCTTTAATATTCCTCTTGGTTTTCTTCTGGTATAGTTTATATATCTTTGATGTATATAGATCGGAAACCCCATTTTCTAGTTTTTCTATTGGACATTGTCATATTGACTGTTTCAGAATATTCTGTACAACATACCTTGTACGCATTCATAAAGATAACAAGGCTTGTAAGCATGAAATTGCGGCTTTGTTAGAAAACATGTAGACTACGAGAACGGCCAACTTGTTAATATTTATGGGTTGATCTAGAGAAGAAACATCACAAAGCTATGCCAACTTCCTGATGGTTTTATTCCTGCTAAGCCGCAAACCATCGCTCTTGCCAACTTCCGTTTGAATGCATACAAGTCATCATAGCAAGCATTAAACAAACATTTAATTTTGAATATTTCTTATACAAAAGCTTGCAGGATGTTGTAGAAAGAAAGAGAAATCGCATATACTAGGTTAACTTTGTCTGGATTAATACAGTTTTTGTCATATTTTTCCTACATACTATCTATAGTCGTATTTTATCAACGATGTTTATCAATGTGCAATTAAAATATTCCCAATAAATATCACATATTATTTATACATAAGCGTCTTGCTTCACAGTTATAGTGTTCACTAGATAGTTATTCACTTTTGTATTCATTATCCTATAAAATATTATATAAAAAAATAAAGTATTACATATTATCTTGCTGTTAATAGATTACGAAATAACTTTTTTAAAGTAATTTACTAATATTATATTGCATATTGCTTTAGGTACAAACAAAAATAAAATTATCAGAAACAACAATTGATTGAAATTAATAAAAAACAATACATAATAATACTATTTTTATATCAGTAACTCGACTTTTTAACTTTATTTCAATAAGTCTAAACGGCAAATCATTGATTAGTGTTTGAGATACCCGTCAATTTGCAAATGTAGATATATAGTGATTGTTTGCTCCTGCTAGGGGGTTGTTATAAAAAATAAATTGAAGTCTTTTTATGTGATTTTTATTACATGGTATTCAAATTCAGCAACACGTTCTAATTTGAACAAAGAATGAAATATTTTTGGTTGTAGAATATATTAATGGAATATAATATTTTTACTGTATCGCTAAATGCGGAAAAATAAATTTCATTGTTACTTTTAAAACGTGTAATTATTTTAATGGTAATAAATTATCGAAACCATAGAGCGAGAATGACAGTCGCTTCTTGGATTCACAAAATTCGACGTTTCCGGTTCAATGTCCTGAAAATAACCATAAATAATAGTTCATCACAATGACGTAATGAAAAATCAACCACACTACATGGTTATATTATTTTTAAAATACGGTTGTTACTCTACAAACACGAGTGTTATCATTATATTTTTTTCAAAACTATTATAAGTGTAGTTGGCTATCATTAAAATAGGTTTGCCACGAAAGTCAGATAGAAAAAAACGCCAATTCGCCATATGGCGCCCGAATAGGAAATACAACCGATGGGAATATTATAAGGTTGCTTAAAATAATTGTTGTAAACACAAATTGAAAGAGCTCCATTACTTATATTTAGACATATTAATTACAATAAATTTGAATAATTCAGATAAATATAAAACAGATTGAATATACATATTTACAATTTACATTAAAAGTAAAAAAATATGATGATAATAATAAACTAATAATTAAATATGATAAATTATATTTAAAATATTAAATCAATAATCATATTGGATATAGTTTTAACATTTATCATGTTGAGCAACTTTTAATCGTAGAAATTTTGTGCATTCTGTATACTTCATCAGTTTTCCACTAACAAACAATTGTTTGATAATTATTTATTAGTGGAGTAATTAATTACCTAATTACGTAGATTGCAAGCGTCAGGAATCTTTCATTTGTATTTATATCTACATCATCATATGGTTTCTTCGTACATATGTTTTTGTAAAAGAATGTCATGACAATTTTACTGGATCACGAGTATTTTTTTTATAAATAATTTCCAATAATTTACCATAAAAAGTGTATCAAAAATCATTAAAACGCCTCGTATTTTTCCGGTCAGAATAAATACTTTTTTATATAGAAAATTTAATAACTCAACCTTACCTAATCTAAGCTAACTAACCTTATTAAATCTGTCTTATTTTTATATTCTGACCTAAAGTTAATTAAAATTCTGCTCAAATATAATGCTTGATATAATTTCTGACTATTTTATTTACCATTTTGTAAATTAGCCAAAAGGGACGTGTTATAATACATGACAATTTTTATTAGCAGGAACTGATACCAAAATATGAATTTAAATTATATATTTTTATGTTTATTTTATGTTTTAATAAATTGAACTGATCCTGGAATCATCAGTTAATAACATTAACCATTTTTTACATTACCAATATCTGCAATAATAGTTCTAAAGAGAGCCATCACAAACTAACTAAATATACATATTACTCGTATCATACACCGATTCATTATATTTATTACTTTCTCTTTATCTATGTTAACGTTTGTTAAAATAGATTTTGATCTTGTCGATAATTTCGGTATTCAAAGCATGACGAGATTTACTTTTGACAATTAAATAATGCGATTATTCAATGTGAATTTGACAATTGTGTCTTTGAGCGTTGGGGTTCACGTACTTGAGGTCACATTAAGACGGAACGGTTCCGCCATTGATATCGAATTATCTAAATATCTCCTCTCATGATTTGGGCAGTTTCCAATTTTCGA
The DNA here is from genome assembly GCA_022606575.1 of Glossosoma conforme. NCBI lineage: Eukaryota > Metazoa > Arthropoda > Insecta > Trichoptera > Glossosomatidae > Glossosoma > Glossosoma conforme. The sequence goes on from JAGTXR010000169.1 coordinate 630,199, forward strand.
TTGCGCAGCATTTTGCTCGCTGTGATCTTGAATTGTGAGAAACAAAAAATGAGTTGCTTGACTTGTAATTCGGCTATTCAATAACGGACATTATTGGACAAAAAATATTGTTTATATTTTCAAAAACGCTGTATTTTATTTATTTTTAATTAAAGGCGTTTAATCGGATTTCTTATTTTTTGACGTTTAACTTGTTACGTCTATGAAGAAGTGTTATTTGTAATCAAAAATGTATCATACTGTTGACGTACTAGTTGTAATCGTATTTGTATCATATACTTATACGAGAGGCACATCGTTAGCGTGGATCTCGTTAGATAACCGAAGAAATATTGGACGCGGAACACAATTTGGATGGGTCATCGCCAGTTGCTAATCGCATGTCACTGACCGGGTTGAGTAGCTTCTTAGGATCAAATGATCGAGGCCTCGGAATGTTAGGCTTATCTTCCGATATCTTCAAAAATCCGATTAGCACTATAGCTGCCGTCTCTTCATGTCCTCGGACGTCTGCCTTGTAGGTCGTCAGGAACCATATACGTTCCCAAGTGAACAAGAATATTATCACCACAAGTCGTTTTCCAAGCATATTTAACCCAGATAGCAAGCTTTGAACCTTAGAAAAAATGTTGTAAGTTTTTGGTTTCCTGAGATAATAAGTCCAAAGTTTTATGGCACTTATATTATAACTACAACCTTTACAGTGTTTTCATAATATTTAAGAGCTTTTAGTCATAGTAATGAATACCGTGGATTCGAATTTGGTGAAGGCGTTGTCACTCCTTCGCTTATAACATATAACAGTTATTATATTAGATCATAATCAATAAGCGTTAACAATCAAAGAACTGACATAACGTTATACTAGTGAAAAATCTCTGTCTAATTTTGATTGTTATGAGTAGTTGATCAATATGATCCTTGCTAAAATAATATAAAAAAATATTACATATTTAGTCTATCTTACATCGTCAAATAATTACATATATCCTTATAAGCAATTTATAAAAAAAAAATTCAAAGCTTTTCGAATTAATTTAACTTACAAATAAGTCTTGATGCACGGTAACGTCTTGTAAATACCTGAAAACGTAAGACAGCAACTTGTTTGTACTGAAGAGTGTGAAAGTATACGTTTACGGTCAAGCTAAATTATATGCAAATGTGCATGAAATTGCCAATCTTTATAAGGACGTGTGGGTTTTATTAAATAAACTGCATTTAAATGCAGTTGCAGTTATACATCGTCATGCATCATGATTGCATTGTGAAGGGAGATACGCTGTTGAGATTAAAAACATAATAAAAAATGTCGGACGGCGATGAAAGGACCGTAGATTCTTAATGGTGTGCATTAAATATATACAATTTTCTGATACCAATTCGGACCTCGCACCACAACTTACTACCAACTTATGTATGCCATATTCATACAGGTATATCAATCCCCAGTTAAAATTTCATACAATTCTTTCATTCAACATATTTGTAGATTATGGTTTTCCAGCATAACATTATAGTGTAAGCAATCTTGTATTATTTTGATTTTTTCGATCAATATTTCTTGGTGGAATTCCATAATATCAGATATAAATAAAAGATTTTTTAGAATTTATTCCACACATATTTTTTTTTGACGACAGCTTTCAGCCAGGTCATCGAAAAAAAAAGTGAAATAAATTCTAAAAAATCTTTTATTCATATCTGAAATCTTGTATTCTTAAGTCACAATTTTTTATGTAATCGCATGCAGCAGAACACAACTGGTCGAGACCAGTGTACTGTATGACGCTTAACCAGGACGGCTAGATGCTACATGCGGGAAACGTGTGTTGTGTTTGTGTTTGCATATAGGTTAGGGAGATTAAATTTATGTTTTTGTTTTTTGAAGAGATGCAGATCATATGAAGAAGGAAACATTTTAAGAGCATTTAATAAGCTTATGGGTGGCATCACAAAAGCAATTTTGGAAACTTCTTGGTCGATACACATTAACCATGTATGAATGATATGCCAAGTGTAAGACGAGTTTGTTGGTTGTGCATAGGTGCAGGAGAAATTCCGTTGATTTGTTAAGTTCAGAGGAGCAGCGGCCGTGATAATAGCGGTTAAAAATAATAAAGTGAACCAAACTTATGTTTTTGTTTTAAGAATTGGAGGCTTAGCTGCAAGTGAGAGTTGTTAGTACAGGTATTTTAAATAACTATATTTTCTTCGATCGCCCATTCACAAGCTGCTGATCAATTATAGCAAAGTTAAGAATTATGCAGTCTTGTATAATGCTCACAAACTGTCTGCGTGGGCTTTTAATGGGAGAGATTAATTTGTGTGACACCACCCTGTATTACCGCCGAGACCGCATTATCAAGTGATCCGCCGCAAGCCGGAAAATTGCACTCTCGTAGTGATGCCGGCCTGCATAATAACATAATATGAACCAGTATTAAAAGTGCATCGCAGTGTATCGCATTAATCCGGATGACGGAGCTCGATCAACGTTAAAAAAGTGATTTTTTAATGCATTTTACCTAAGGGTATGGGTGAGCGTTTTTTAATAGTAATACAAACATTCCATATAAGGTAATACCAATGTACTGATATAGAAAAATCTAATATTTATTTATTTATTTGTTTCTATTGCAGTGTAACAATAGAAATGATTATTCAATTATTTGATACATTTTTTCACATTTAAAAATATTACTATTAGTTATTTCGTTTTTAAAATATTGAAAAATCAACCAATAAAGCACTTATTAATACAAATATCTGATTTCAAATTGAAAAAAGAAAAATAAAAGAATAACAAACGAGGTAAATTTATCGAAATAGACCAGGAAACAATCTGTGGTTCCTTATCCAAAGATAATTGTCAGGGACGATAATAAGATATCCATGAAAAATACAAAATAAAAGATCGAGATGTGCTGGTAGCCTATTAAGAAGTGCCAATGCAGTTGCACTAAATTGGGTGCTCGAAGCTCCACAAGTAGCAACTGGGATAGAAAACAATGGACAGCTACGAGAACATCTATCCGAAACGTAAAAGCTAAAGTATTCAAGAATTCCAAGGGTGAAAAAAGCATCCTGAAGGAGAAGGAATGAATCGAAATGGATGAAAAAAAGGATTATTTTAGATATTATTCCACATTTCTTCACTATAGAAAAAAGTATTAAAGTAAAAGAAGGAATGTATGTTTAAGAGTATAAATATTCCTACGCGACTCTAGTGAATGGAAAGAATCTCTAGAATGAAAATAGTTGAATATGTAGATTATCGATGTTGAAATGCGCCTGTTTAATAATTTAATGATGCATATTCGATACTCAATGCCTCGCCATACTGTGCAACACTTTTACTGCAATTATTTCATTGAAAAAAATACATTACCAACTCAAGATTGAACTCATTGAAAATTCGATTTAACTATGCGTATCGTTCAAATTATGACAGCCGCAGTAATCAACAATATGCTGCAATAAACCGTAAATTGCGCTCTTAATATTGTTGGCTGTTTTCCGATCGGGTTGTAAATGATTGCACGAGTTGCTCTTATTATTTTAAAACACGAAAGTCCACTTAGCGCACGTCCTTAACCTAAATCTTTACTTTCGACGGTAAACCTTTCAGGATAATAATTGTTATTGAAATTAATACAGCTCCATATACGATAAATGTCAAGAGGACGGTAAAGTAAAAAATGAAACAGAAGTTGTATCCAATATGTATTATTCAGTTACAAATTATACAATATACAGTACTATTGTATAACAAAATATTATGACAAGTTGCTTTTATAACTCTTTTGTGTCAAAGAATGAATAATTACGATGGAATTGAAATACATTTTAATTTAGGTTATTATTGTCACTTTTTTAACTCACAAGTTCTAAAGAGGATGGAGACTCATGCAGGAGGCTTACGTTCAACGGTGGACGGATACAGGTTGATGATGATGATCAAGTTTTAAAGCCATCATAAATATGCTAGTACGATAAATGTTAAAAGGACTGTAAAATAAAAATGAAAAAGAAGTTGTATCCAATAAGTAGTATTCAGTTACACATTGTAGAATATATAGTATTGTTTGCATTACAAAATATTATGATTTGTAGTTTTTTTAAACTTTTTTGTGTTAATGAACGAATAACTACGATAAAATTATATACATTATAATTAAGGCTATATATAAGGCTATGGATATTCTAAGTGCAACATTGTCTAATATAACCTTACTATGATAATTAACGGATAAATAAATGAATAAGATTAAAAATAAATCTCTTTCTTTCTTGTCTAAGCAACGCTGAGTACCATGTAGAAGTACATACTTTAAAAAATGGGTGTCGTATATTTTCTATTAAATATTACAATTGTGGCTCGGTCGTGATTGTCGAATTATTCTGGTCGGATAGTTGCAATATTCAAAGTCAGACGGCAAATGCGAATAAGTCAAATACATTTTTAATTGGCAGCTTCAATTGGTTTATTAACTTGTAGCGATGTCTAATGGTCAGACTGCCAGTGCCTGGGCGTATGAATGGAAGAGGCTTCTCTCTGTATACGACTACAAAGAACCTCAACATTTATCTGTATTTTCTATGGCTTAAATATTTTTCTACCACTCTATTGTGATTAATTTGAGAGAATTTCGCATCATCAAGAAAACTTCACTTTCCTCTATAGCCATAGCAGTAGACTGTGAAAGGAAAAGTAAAAATACAGTACTCATTTATATTTCTTTTTCATCGTATTAATTATAACTTTGCGAATTGAAGTAAATGTACTTTCACAAGTAAATACATATCATACTCTTTTTTACAATTTGTGCAGACAAATTTGTAGTACGCTTAGCGTATTTTTTAATTACATGGATTTAATTTTTTATTAGAATATTTATTCAATACTATAATCTTCTTTTATAGATCGTTTACTATATTTCAATATTATTTGTAATTAAATATACACATAAAATTATACATCACATTTTATACGCAGCAATTAATTCAGACAAAATATCGGCAGATAATCACTGAAAGTACAAAATATGTTTATTGATCACAATTTTTATAAAAAACTCGTATATATTATGCCGATAGACAGGAATAATGATGCCGAATTTCCTAAGGTGTCTTACGTTGTAAAATTGATGTTGAAACACTTACATGTGAGGTTGAATTCAATTGTATACTCATAATTTAACTCAGCAGTCTAAACCAAGGCGATGTACTTTCAAGATCATCAGAAGCGGATTACTCCATAATATCCACCATAACAGCGCTTTTCAGGACTGTAGCACCATGGGAACCTTATTTTACGGATAACCCTCGTAGATTGCAATTATGTAGATTATTTAAAGCGATATGTGTTATATGTGTAGGTTAACAAATTAATACGTATCTATAAGTATATATATATATATCAGGTGATCTTTGTAAGACGGTAGCTTCCGCTATTTACGAGTATATATTATGACTTTGACAACCGTTTAGTGATGCGACATTTAAGCGTTATCGGGACACGTATAGGTATTTATATTCCATATTTACATGTTATATTTATTAAATACAAACCAACACAAATATCAAACTGAATATACATTTGTAAATTCCAATCTTAGTTTTTTTATTATAAGTTGTGGTAAGCGAATTTAAAAAAAAGAAAAAAAAAAAGATGGAATGTAAATTACTGTGTAAAAAATGTATCTTTTTATATTTGATTAAATAAAAAAAAAAAGTTAGGTATGAATTATTATTATTATATCAGCATTTTTTTGGCGTTTTTTAAGATCATTCTAAAAGCGCTCTTTTGCCTCTCTAGGTACAATAAAATGATGGGTCTTTAGTCTGCCTCCCTTTTATGTTTTCTTATACTTTATGTGAGCAAATAGAGATTCTCATCAGCCAGAGCAAATAGAAGCACACTGCAGCTGACGGGAGGTAGTCCTAGCACGGTCTTTGGCAATCGTGCTTTCAGCTACGCAGCATCAATAGGCTGGAACTCGCTGCCAGAAAGCATAAGAGAACTTAAAGTGGAGGCATCTTTTTACTTTCCTTTTTACTCAGAGAGGTAGAGAAGCGCTTTTGGAATAACCATTCAAAATAATAATAGCAAGTTCCAGGCCGTTGGTGCAGAGAAACTGAAAGCACGATTGCCAAAGACCATTCTAAGACTACCTCTCGTCAGCTGCAAGGTATGTCTACTTCCTTTTGCTGATCTGAGTGTCTCTCCACGCGTACTTATCTCCAATGAATTGAATTTTTCTGTTATTCCATGAAAGAATTGGTGCCGTAAAACTGTTACTACAATTGCCAAGAACAGTGCTAGGACTACCTCTCGTCATCTGCAAAATATTTCTACTTGTTCTTGCTGATCTGAGTGTCTTCCAACGCGCACTTATCTCCAATGGAATGAATAATACTGTTATTCTATGTAACCATTCACACGTGTATCTCGTGATGCTATTCTATGTGTTTCGTGGTCAGCTTAAGTAGTCTCACAATAACAACGTGAGCAAATTACCACCTTCATTGTATTGGATTATGCAATAGCATGAAAAGAAAGGCCTTAAGTATTTATTTTACATGTATAAAAAGCTTCTTCTTCTTCTTCGTGTCAGCGACGTCAAATTAATATAAATTATAAAAAGCTACAAGATTATTGTATAAGTATGCCTTAAGACTATTTACGTGTATGCGGTCTTTGATTATCAATTCTTGAAGAAGAAAAATATTTCTTTTTAGTTTGGGAGAAACTTGAAACATTGAGAAACTCTCTGGGAGTGTCACCGTTACTTGGTCGCCACTTGTGGTAATGGGAACATTGTTTGTGGAGAGGCGGAGCGGCCATTGGGCGGCTCGAGCCTCGGTTAACTTAACTTTTCCGGTTAACTTTAACTACTACTATTACCCACCTAAGGCTCGTGTCTGCCAGCGAAAATTCAGTCGGCGCGCTACCTGCACACTGCCTCGTTTAAGCAAAGTGCCTAACTAGGTAAACGTCTCTGAGGTAAGCAATTACTTTTTCAAAGCAGCACTGTTTATGTTTTACATGCGAATTAGGGCGATCTTTAACGTATTATCTTTATTATTAGAACTTACTCACGGAAAAGTCGACACATATATTAACCCTTTGAAATAGTTTAAAGTCTCTATTAATTGAGTGTATAGACACTTTATAATGAAAAAAATATGATTAGTGTGTCTAAAAAAGATTTTATAAATATCCAAAAGTGGAAAATCTATAAGGCTTGTAATTTTTTTATATGCTTTATTTTAAGATTTAAATAAAACTAAAGATTATTGAGAAATTATTCTACATTTGGTTATACATACTATATAACACACCTACTAACCATAATGCCAATAGCCACCTTTGCATTGTAAGAGATAAAATGATGAAAATAGCATATAGTCGAATTGATTTTGGCTGAAAATATATATTATTCAGCTAATAAAAGATGTACATTTTATATCATTTCTATATAAATACTTTACAAACTACTAAATAAAAATGAATGACTTCACATGCAACAATATTAATGACAAAATTCAAATAAAAGAACTTATACATGACTCGATAGAAAACCTCAACCAGTTGGTACATAATAATGAATTCTCACTTACAACTTACCACATATTATCTGAATTAAACTACCTACAGTGTATAAATAATATCACGAGAAATATTTGCAACAATATTAATGATAAAATGACGTCACTGCATAAGAAATTGAAATAATGAAATGTACTAAAGATGTATTATTAATTTATATATACTTTAGATTTAATTATATATATATAGTATCTTAAATTTTTTATTATATAATGTTAGTATCATATCGAAATTATGACAATGTATAAATGTGTATATGTAAAATTCTGTATAAATATATAACTGTACAATAACATAGATGAATCCCACGCCACACACAAGATCTTATCTTTAAGTGGTGTGGTAAGCGAATTTAAAAAAAAAAAGAAAAAAATATATATAAAAAAAGATGGAATGTAAATTACTGTGTAAAATATGTATCTTTTTATATTTGATTAAATAAAACATAAAAAAAATATATAGTATAAAATAATTGACAATGGTTTCCCAACCTAGCCTAAGCATGTCGTCCTATAATAAAAAAAATGTAATATATATATATTTTTTTTTGATATAACGGAATTCCACCAAGAATTAACGATCGAAAAAATTGAAAAAAATAAACATTTAAGCATCATCCGTAATCAATCCAAAGATTAAAAGATAAAGATAACGTAATAAACATCAAAAGATATTTGGTATGGTGGGTTGTTATTTCCGATGATTATATTCCAATTTTGGGATGAGAATGACATTGCATACTTTGATTCATGTTTTTAGAGAAAAAAACTCACGAGTTTTCCGTGCACAAAGTTTTCACGGAATAATGAAAAAAAATATCGCTTAATACTTATTTGATAATAAACATTTTGTCTGTTACGATCGAGTGTATACTCAATGTACAAATAAGAAAAATTGGTACAAAAAAAACTGTGAAATTTCCATGACATAACACATAAATAATACATATATTTTTTTAATATTAACGCAAACATGTTATGAATCTTTTAACAAGAAAGTCGTGCACGTTCACAATCTCTTTCAAAGAAAAAAAAACTGTGCACTGACAGCCATTATTTCTAAAAGGCCGCGATTCATAAATATTTAAGAAAAACTTGTAGCAATGCGAACGCTGTATATTCATACAAATACGTTATTTATGTACGTTTTTCATTACTTTGTTTGTAACCTTCTTATAGCTCGTTATCGACACCAAGTTTTTTTGAGCTTTATATCTCAGATTGTTACCTTTTAAATCCAACATTATTTACTCTACAAATACTTCTGCAATACTGTTTGTCCAACTGACAGCTTACGGCGCGCTCTCACATATCGGCGGTACTAACTGCCAATATGACAGTCGTACCAACTGGCAATGGGCCAACTGTCATTACAATTATTTTGGCGTATGCAAACACCGTTTAACATTATATAATTAAACTAACATTCGATGTAGATGTCAGGCAAGCGGACAAAAATAAAACACAAAAGATCGTTTGTCGACGCTTTACGGCATCGGCCTTAAGGAGCTTTATCAAGCTGATATCAATAGTATATTGCTAAGTGGCTCCATCTAGAGTTTTTGATGCCCCAAACCTTTAGACTATAGCCCGACTTTCACGCGTCAACCATTTTTTACAGGAATTTACTAAATCAGCTGTATCTGAGACATGTTATTTTTTAAATAGTTCGAAAGACTATGCTTCTGAAGCCTTGATCATTTAGTACTAATCATCGGTTAATCCCGACCATCGACACGCGGTTAACAACGCATCCAAGTTTTTGATCCGTGACCTTCAGTGAACAAACGAGAATTGCGCTAAAGATGTTAGTGCTGTTATGATAATATATTAACTTATTATTTAATTTAAATGATGTTTACAAGTTTATTAGTTTATTTTATTCCTGCTCAATACATTATCGCTGCATTTAAAATTACAAATTCCGTTTGATTCAGGTGACCATTCCACATGTATGATATCTTTGCTTGCTATAATACCCTACCCTACCTTGAGCTTCACCTCATCAGACCGGTCGACTGTAACAACGCAAGTATGTAGCGCATGTTTCGCCACGTAGTCATCATCAATGTCGACTTCTCGCATGGAACAACATGTGGCAGTCACAAATGACGGCTTCTTGCATGAACGGTCAAGTGTCTCATGCTAAATCTTCTCTACACTGACGCGCGGGAGGCAATAAAAGTGAAATCGCAAAGATGTCGCCGTTGTTGTGGTATATTTTTTACGACTAGCGTTAAACGATGAACGTGTCTTTATGATTTCAGGCTCTTTGTTGTTTATGGTCTCGTTTAATGGCTTTTCTCGTCAGGTAGCCGGCTGCTTTAATGACCAGTGTCAAGGCCGTTATATTTCATTGTGTTGTTTTGAAGTGAAAATTGAATTAAAGTATCGACAGGTGTACTCATATAAAGTTTAACAGCTGGTATTTTGTTGACAGTCTACATGTAAAAACTATGGTTTTGTTACATTATTAGCATTCACTAAGGAAATCTCCTTAAAATCACTGATCATTGAACACGCAAATATTTCTCTGGTACTACAGTGAAGTCTGTGCAAATTCGCGGACTCTTGCCCTCCCGGAAATCATAGATGTTCCCATGTGGACTTCCGGGTGTAGAGGTGTTCTGGGACGAGGCATAGACAATATGAACTTAGACAACTGAGAAACGGTAATTTGCGGTGTCCATATGCTCCAAATATGGAGTGGATATGGTAAAAAAAATGTACACATCATAACAAAAGAAATGTTGTACAATCAAAGAAAACAATTACCTGCTTAGAATAATCGAAGTATGATAGTTTTTTTTATGTAAGCACATACAGAAGAATACCGACAGATGATGATAGTAATTTGTGAAGTTTCACCTGTGGAATTTTATGTCGCTTACCATGGTACATATGGCTAAGCGCTGCATGTGGAGTGTTGATCCGCCAACGTCATAGACTACAGCCCGAGATTCACGCATCATCCTTATTATTACAGGAATTCACTTTGAATGGGTGGTCTTCACGGTACGACTTTCGTCTACCACCAATTTTTGATTAATAGCCTATAACTGGCATTTTAGGGGTGAGGGATCAAATTCACACCAACCGGGGTACTTTAGAGCTCAGAAATCGATTGAAAATCCTTTTTTTTAATCTCCGTCGGGGATCGAACCCGTGACCTTTGGCAGAATGAATTTTTGAGAAATGACGAGCTGAGGGAGTGAACAAGGCAGTCTTTCATACTATAGTCAGTCATGAGAAAAATATATACTTGGCTGGAATATGTAAATTGAATGCCGCAGGAGAGCATATACTAAACAGCATTTTTTTCATCCTGAAAGTCCGTCGAGAACTATACATTTAATGAACTTGGTGTAACTCTAGGAGGCAAAGCTAATATGATATGACAACAATGGTGGCTGACACAGCTTTATGGCTGCAGCTTAAGACCATATCCTCCAGTTAAAAAAGCGGCTATGGAAATGAATGAATGAATACAGGTATAATATGTTTTTGGTGCGTTTCAGATTACAAGTCCATAATCACGTGTCCATGAATAAGTTAATTTTGAGTTTTTAAATTCACTTGTGTTTTATATTTTATTCTTGGATATAATTCACATGATTCAAAAACTATTCTACATATTCTCAAAAATCAGCGATCTTTATTTAACATGTGTTTAAATGTGACTGTAAAATACAGTATGATTATGGCATGTATCAAGTTTGATTAACAAAATTTTGGTTCAAAAACCACATGCTTCATTTAGCAAGATAAGTGTATATTACATACTTAATTGTATTAAAATTTCGATGAAGTTATTCACGATTATGTTTATACATAATACGCTATGAATATTTTTATTGCTATTATATCATTAGCAATTATCGTACATTTTCTTTTTAATGTAAAGATTACAGTTGCAGTTTACGTAACCGTAACGAAATTTAAATACGCTCGCACAATATCACCTTACATTTAATTATTTCAATAAATATGTACGGTTTTTTTTCTCTCGTCGGAATAAAATGCAGTGGATTTAATCGTCATTGTTACTTGCCCGAGTTTATAAAAAGTAATTGTTTTACATACAAGCGTAACTTATGCCTATGTGAAGTAAACCGTCACGAGTGGCTACACGTGTGAGGCGCTGTTATTGTACAGCGTCATTGAAACTTATAATATATATTATTTTTTGTAAAAGCATTGGAATAAAAACGTTAAAATGAGTATAAGGATTTAAGCACACTACGGTTTATATAAAGTACAACGTGAGCTGCAAAACAATCACTTGGAAAAATTGTGTTTTCTATTCATTCTTAAATATATCAATTATTTATTAAACAAGTATATACATTTATAATCTTTATAATACTTGAAAATTTAATTCATATTGATTTTAGGTTAGTTGAATTGGTACATAGTTAGCGCGGTTCTTGTTAGATTGGACGCGAATCAAAACTTGGATGGGTCATCGCCTGTTGCTAGCCACGTGTCGCTAGTTGGGTTATGCCACTTGTTATAAAAGTTAAACCAAATGGGCTTATTATCCGATTTCATTAAAACAATCCGATTAACAAATCATCCATTCAAATCACCTGCCGTCTCTAAGTCTCCGGGTTAATAGTATATTCTTAGGTGGACTTTCCACTGCAGAGATCTCTGGGAAAGAGACAATGGCAACTGACCGAACTAAGTGGTGACCATATGTTTCTGATATGGAAAAAATGGGCGGGGGGAAGATTTGGAAGAATACAATAAATTCGTGACAATGCCAAGTCAATCAATTAAAACTATTATCATTCAGTGGTTCTAACTTATCTAATCGTCTTCTTATTCAATGTATAGAAAGTAGGGTCCAGCTGATCAACATAAATAAACTAGTAATAATTTTTAAATTAAGCATTATATGCTTAAACCAGTTATTATATATTATTATATAACGTAGATCGCCTTGATATAAGTACGTGATTTCATAACTTTTATTGCAAAATTCAGTCACCCTGTACAAGTTTATAACGTAGTGTAATAGAGAGAAGATTGTTTCGGGATTAAAGATTCATGTTTTTACGGCGTAAATTTCGTTTTACCGTTCGCACTTGTAGGTGTTCTTATCTTTTTTTGTTGTAAATGACTTTTTTCTCGAGAGCCATGCAACTGGTGAATTATTGTGGAATTATACAGTAGGACCGCTGGGAACTGAACACCTGAAACTAGTTTTTTTGCTGTTGTTTAAAAAACAATAAAAAAATTGGGCGTTATCGCTTTTTTTCTGAAAATAATATGGGAAATTAACGGTTTTGTTTAGTTGTATTAAGGAAAATGAGGTGAACTTGTACCGTGTAGTGTAAAGGTAAATGATATCGGTAAAAGATTGTTTAGAAAATAATTGCAATTTAAAATACCCGTTTTAGAAAATGTCGTATTATTCGCGAAGCCTAATTCTATTTTGTTCATAATGATACTCATTTAACCATGTGATCATTGTAAATAATCGTTAAAAACTGTCAGCTGTTTCATTACCCGTAACTACAATTGAATAACTCCGTATTATGGGTATTGTTAATAGATATCTGCGTATAATACTGAGAGTACTTTGACTTGACTTCGTGAGGATTGACGAGATGAGAGAGCGGACAAGTCAGCCTTCCATACTACAGTCTATTGAGAGATGAAGGTGGACCTGGTTGGGACACGTACTGAGAACGCCGCAGGAGAGCATAAACTACAGGTCGCTTTTAATCAAGCCTCCTGGCTCGCACCTTCCTAGAAAACCATCGGAAACTATACATATAATAAATTAGGTGGAGTTGCGGAAGGCAAGGAGCATGGCCGCTGATTAAACTTTTTAGCAGCAGTATGTGACGACTATATGCTCCAGTTAAGGGAGCGGACATAGTGATGATGATGACACTATTCAAATTTGAAGTGAGCTCACCATTTTTAAGTTCTAAATAGTAGATCATAAAGGAGCCTTATATCGTCTAGTTCTCGTATATAGCAGTCATATTTAAATCTGAGTTCCAAATTATCTATTGGATTCGAAGTATTCAATTAAAAAATATATATATATTCGTATATTGCGTATAATAAACTTTGATATTCCAACGTCAGAATGTCAATATATGAATCTAATAAAAGTAAAATAAACTATATATATACAGACCGCCTCACACCTAAGATGCTGCTCCATGTGCCCATCAAGCTGCACATCTCAGGACCTAATGCTGGGCAACACACGAGCTATCGATGTTGCCAGATACTGGGAAAAAAATAATTTGACGTCGCTGACACGAAGAAGAAGAACTATATAAATAAACTACAGATGTAAATTTACTGGACCACAGTAGAGCTAAAACCACTTCAAGCCTTCTAACACGTCATCCTGAAAGATCGTGATATAATAAATGCCGATTTTTTCATATAAAACTGTCATACAAATCGTAGTTTTGTATGTTATTTGTGTCAGCTAAATGCTTCAAACTGGGAACGTCTATGTCAAAGAGAAATCTTTCATTTTAAAAGTTTCAAGGAGTTACTTTCTATTGCTTGTAAGAGACCCATCATTCAGTTATTCAATTTCAATTTACCAAGAAAACAATGCATCATTATAAATGATTCTTGTTTGATATCACCATCAGCCGGTTTCAATCCACTTCTGGACTCCATATTATACCATATCTCATGTCATGTCTATTTCTTCGTCTTACCAACCATCTTCCATTGTATATTGATTAATACTTTACTAAATAACTTTCACCTAAAGCATGTACTATATCTTAACCAGGAAGCACCTTTTGCTCATGTGACATATCCACAATAGTGGCAATACCAAATAATTTTAAGTATTCATCAACAATACAACTTTTTTAGAATTATTTTTTCGTCGTACAACCAAAATCAATAGAATTAATACGATTATTTGGTAAATTAAATTACTTCGAATAACTTTTAACACTAATCATGGTTGCCTGAATATTATCTAAGTGGTATAAAATATTTTTTCTATGTACGTTTTGGTTTCCTCCACCACAAATAAACTTTATGCAGTTTGAGTGATTGGGGTCTAAAGAAAAAGTAAAATGAATGTTTGAAATAAAGAATAATAGTTGTAATAATTATATAACGTAATTCATTCATGTGATCCATTTGATTGCGATTGATTTAAATTTAGAATACATTTTTTATTTTACAAGAGCCTTCCTCAAAAGATTAAATAAATATTGACTACCTAATGTTTTGCTTGGAATTTTTAGATGGTAGTCATTTTTAAAATTTAAAAACATGAAAAAGCATCGCCAAAACGTATATAGATATCTCATATGCTGGTTCTTTAGTGTCATCTGTCATCCTAACTGGAGCATATGGTCTTCACAAACTGCCGACACAAAGCACTGTTAGCCGTCGTGGTCCTCGTCTCATCCCATGTCAGCTAATATGCAGTTGATATGCGATGAGGTTAGCTCCCGGTACTAGCATAATTTGACTTGAGACAGTGATAATGATAGCTTCCAACATTGTAAGATTACAATGTATGGCAGCTATATACTCCAGATGCGATGTGATTATAGAAAATAAATGGTTAGTTTCTATATTGTAATCATTTACTTTGACATCCATTGGAATATTAAAGATATAAGTATTTCGTGCGTTGTTGTAACATGGATCACACTGAGCACTCTTTCACTTGCTGGAAGACAGCAGTTTCGCGATCTATGAAAGCTTTATCAGTTCTAACGTCTACAAACTTTCTGACGTATAATTGAATATTTATCTTTATACTTGAGAGCGGATATGGCGATGATGTGCCTCATTTTTATGCACAGGAAATTGAGTGCGAGGCGAATAATATCAACTGTAAATGTGATTGTTTTTATTTCCTCACCGTTGCTGGCCAGAAGGTAATAATTACACAAAAACTCACGATAACGATCCAATAAAATAAGAAACTGCGTACGATTATGAACAGGCGTGTGCGTGATGGCTCCGAAGCCTTATTATTAAGCCCCCGTTCAAATACGCTGTTTTGTAACCGAACCAGTCCGCAACTGGGCCACAATTATGTGATACAAATATTGATGCACTTACTACAATACAAGACACAACAAAAGTCCCTTTATTATATGGTATTTTTTATTTCCTAAAATACATATATTATAAGAAATATATATATAAATAAAAAAACGCAACAGAAAGTCCCAAATCCTCATTAAACACACGACTCCGACAAATTATTCTTCCAAACAAATTCGTTGAGTCTTGTCTGAACTGGGCCTCCCTTGCGTGGAATATATCAAAATACGAGGTGATGTGGTTGAATACTTTGATATTTTATATCATCGGTTCCTGTTTGATCAATGAATTAAAGCAGTATTAGACATATATCTTCAATAGTGACTGCTTAGTTAGCGTGTAAATTTGTGGGTTGAGCTGCTATATTGAGTTGAAATTTTTCAAACTAGGAAATAATACGACCTATCTAATAATACGAAAAATGGCTTACGTTCAAATATGCTAAGTATACTAATGAAGCCTTCTCTTTAAACGGGAAGGTCTTTCCTTGGAAGCCGTAGGGAAACATGTATGTATGCAAATAGTAGCCGAGCAATACGACTTGGCACAAGACGTACAAATGAAATCAATTGACAGAACTAGGTAACTGAAATTCGTGGAATTTTATTTTTTATTAAATTTTCTTTCGTATCCCAGGTACGTTTCAAAAAGACGTTAGCGTCACGCTGTGCTTCTTCGCAGCTGTCGAAATACTTAATATCACGCTTCCCAGTTTCAAATATACATATTATGTATACAGTATTATAATACCCCACGTTGTTTTTGTGCAACAAAATTCTCGAATGCGGAGCTGTCGCCTCGATCGTTTCGCTTCCGAAAATAAACGGTCCAACTGGAACAGAACTTTGATCGTGCAACTAAGAGAAAATACTTGATTTTGCTCGCCTTTAAGAGATTGCATTGAATTTACGTGTTTGTACGCGGTGGAAGTTCTATTATGCATAATAAGTAATATCAATATATTGTACTGCTGTTGATCGTTAGCTAACACAACCACTTACTATTATAATATTGTTACTACATAATGTTTACGTAGACTTTTCCTGGTACATTAAATATTAATATAATATAAGTAAGGGTGGTAGATACAATTGTTCAAAGTCCCATTGAACTTATACGTTGCAACATGATAATAGTAAACTTCTTCTTCGTAGTATCAATCCGGTGGATTGGTTTGCAGCAACAGAATCTTGCATCTCGATCTCCATTCCATAGTAAACTAGTGCACTCATATTCGTAAGTATCATAAAAACGTTTAACGTTATTAAAGCATAAATAGTGCATAAACAGCACGTAGAAATCCTTAAAAGTGGCAAGCTTCATATAATCTACATAAATTTATTTACAATATATACAATTATTATTGATTGTTCAAAAATATCGATTGATGGAGTAAATGTTTATTCAAGAATGGTTCATTTTACTTGCTTCGTTACTTTCAAATTTTTAGACACCCTTGGGGAGTTTTAAAATTGGCCTTTTCTTAAGCCGTCAATAATCACACTGTGTCCATAAACGGTACTTATAGGGAGATTTAATTTAAATATCCAAGAGATAGTCATACTTCCCGTGAGCTATTTGTAATGCAGTAATATTAAACGTTAATATTTAAATTGAATATCTGTGAAAATAAACTGAAAACTTAAACAAACTACTATGTTAATAAAATGTTGAATGCTTTACGTTTAAAACCAAAAGCCTATTGTTTCTTGGAATATTAAGTTTATAAAGCGCAATTGAATCCAATAAAGAGTCATAAGCTATCAGGAAGCCATAACGCAGGTAAAGGGAAATATTACTTCCATTAGATGCATCTTGTGTGCTCTCTGGAGATTGACTTCTATTCGGAAAACCGTAACATTGTTTTACGGTATGGAGAGACATTTCTTGACTTAAGGTAACCAATGCTAGTTTGCACAGACGTTTCTTAAGATTTGATGTGAGTAGAGGTTGTGTAGTGAGTAGAGGAGACTAATTATTTTATCATTTATAAAAGAAAATATTCATTATATGTTGGTTATCTTAAGAAATGTCTCTGTAAACGAGTCATAAGTTGTTTACCTTAAGCCAAGGAATGACTCTGCCTCCAGGTTTCAGCATTTCAGTGATGTTAGTAAGTGATAATGGATTAGTGATAAATCAATGGGTTTTCGGGAATTTCTGGATTCAAATCTGATGACAAATCTATGAGATTATATAAATCACATTCGATAGATACTCTTATATCAATACTGAACACAGATAAAACTATAAAGTAAAAACCATAAATAATAAATTACCCAGAGGAATCGGTGCTTAAATATGTGCTGTTAATTGCACTTAACGTCGACTGTTGAGTAATTCTTCTTCTGAAGAAAAAATATCACATCCACAATTTATAAAAGAAATTTCGAAAACATATATCTAGTATTTGATGTGGATTTTTTTGTTTACCAATTGTTGCATATATTAATTTTTACGACGAGTCATTATGACAGGCAAAGTATGGATTAACTTTTTGCTTAAAGCAGTTCATTTTGAAACGGTTTTGGATTAATTCCCACGAAGTTTATTATATTCAAAGATAAAATTTTCAATGCTGAATAATTTCCCTGGCACATTTTTTTCTTTTTTTCCTACCAAAAAAAAACTCATTAAATCTTATATTATACAAGTAATATCACGTTCCGTTACCTACCACGCAGTCAGGGAAAATGTGATGTTTTTGGTATTTTATAATTATTATTATATAGAGTAATTAATAAAGCAAAAAGCCATGAAAACAGAGCGATTATAAAATAATTATAGTCCATGGGATTTTTACTTTGGATTATTTTGTAACGGGTACATTGAGTTTGCGTTTTGTTTTTAGTTGCAGTGTGAATATTATTGCACTATATTCATCACACTGGAAAAAATAGTTGATTTCCATTGTTTATTTAGCCATTTGTACTTAATGGAAGATATAAATCATTGCAATGGTTCAAAAAATATATTATTTATATCAAAGTGGTGGTTTTATTGATACAATTTGAAGGGCTTTGAAAGTCGTCGACGAGAATGTCTCTCAGGAACGTTATAACATGCTTTTGGATGTTGTCCACGTTGGTTGTCCCTCAATGATTTATTTTCAGCTCTCCGGATACCAGGGTATCACTGCAATTCAGAAAGTTGCTATGCGATAGAGGACACAATGGATGATACGACTATCCATGGCAACGCGGTAAAACCGTTCTGGATAATATGGTGGGGGTATGCCCTTCCAACGCAGCCAGTCGCCAGTATTTTTCAAATCAAAGTTTCCCAGAATGTTACCAGATCTAACTATAATATACTCTTTGGCATTTAAATACGTCGAGACCTCTGGGGTTTAAGTACACAGCAAATACTGTATTTACAGTTTATCTGTTCGCGATAAGTAAGATTCATTTATTTAAATAAAATTAAGCGAAACAATAGCAGAGCACTATTTGCTCTGCACCGCAGAAGGTAAAGGCTTTTTGTTAGGTTCGTATTAAGTATGGAATTTCGCTTATCGAAATCGAGATTTCGTAACGGGATCAGCGAGATTGTTTGTTTCCTCTGCAGTCGCACTGTTTTCAGCTTCCTCCGGTACTTCCCGGTACTTCAGTGCGATACTATCTGCAGACAAGACCTCCACCTTGCCGTTTCCACGACGATACAGTTGAGTGCCTGAGGGTTTGGTTCAGTGAATGAAAAATATGGATTGCGTTTCCTGTATAATACCAGTGTTTGATAACTAGAGCATGTTTGGTTGATGCTTTTTAGAGTCAAGATTATGATGCTCATACCCTACAACTATAAAACCGTTCGTCTTAAGATTAAATATACTATAAATAAAACTTAATAAATTTATTTAAGCACAAATTATTGTAACGTACAAATAAACTTAGACTAATATACACTATATATACTTATTATTGTATATTAATTTTGTCGTAAGAAAACGGTTTATGCGAAATAGAGCGTTAAATTAAAAACTTTGTGATTTTCGTAACTCTATATTATTTATACATTTCACAATAAGGTTCACTTTAGTCTCTTGCTGTCTTGTCCGCTCTTCCTTTTAGTCGTTTCTCACAAGTCAAACCATCGTCATAGTTACCGTATATGCTTCCCTAACTGGAGCATTGGATTGTTAGGAACTGTCACTACAAAGCTTTGTCAACCGCCATGGTCCTCGCTTCATTACATATCATCTCTGCCTCCCGGATATCTGTCAATCAAATTCAATATATAGCTAACGATAGACTTGCAGGACGAAAAGAGTCTGGGGGTTTGAAGCAGCTGTAATTTATGCTCTCCTATGGCATCCAAAATATATGTACAAACCATTTCCACCTTCGATTTTAACCGATTGTAGTGTGAAAGACTGCCTCGTCATTCTCACTAAATCACACAATCATACACCCATTATGCTATAGAGAATCTGCTTTTGAAACTCATTATACGGCTGTATTAGATTTCGGAGAGAAGCCGCGATTCACAGCTCTAAAGAAGATTGGCGACGATACAGGCACTGTATAGTTGACACGTTTAAGCGAGTAAAGCTGCCAGTCCGAGATATTGAGCATATAAATGAAAGTACCCCTAAGCATTGTACACAAACATCAGTTTTAAAAATGCATTATTTGGATAAATTAAGTTTTGGTGACATGCAGAGATTTGCAGGTTTATATAAAAACAAACCCACTGTGAGTAATGAAACTTGCGCTGTACAGACGACACTTTATTACGATCGTGTGTAGGTTATTTTACGGTATAAAAATCTTTCAGACAAGACGTGAAGCTTACCGTTTCCAGTGCGATGCAGTTAGTTGCGTGATGGTATCGAGATACGTACTGACGATGACGATAAGCGCACACAATAAGCGTCACGGATACTCATGCTTCACACCGGCGTGGGCGACTGCAGGCGTAACACGTAACAGCGTGAGGTACCGTAACACGGCTAGTAAAACATCGTGACTGAAAACTGTTCTATAAGTGAAAAATAACATTGATTATGTCGTCTCGACAACATCAAATAAATACATTCTGCGGATTACGTTGATAATGTGTTCTAAACTAAATGTAGAGCGATGTATTTTAGTCACGCGCGTTTTCATCGTTAAAGAACATAATATTCTAAATATATTAGACAGGTATTTTTTATGCAAAATGAACATAAGATATTATAAATAATATACTATTTCAATTTTATTTTTTTCCTTGGAGAAACATTACAAATTTTATCAACTCAATTTATTTCTGAAGTACAATATTAAATAAAAAAATGCAATATATACAAACATTTTGTGATTAAGTACTAAGAACAATGCAATAAAGACAAGCAACAGAAGGTCCCAATGCTCACCAATTTTTCCTCCAAAGAAACTCTTGGAGTTCTTGTCTGAATTGGGCCTCTTACGTGAAATATATCAACATCCGAGGCGATTTGGTTAAACAGTCTGATCTCTCTCCCAAGAGGCACTATATTATGTCATGCAAAACAAAATTAAGATAACCGAATTACGGTTGTTATGATATGTTTCATCATTTCGTACATTAGCAATAACTCATCAATAGCGCGGTTGTCGGAGGATTAACGAAGATAAGCAACATTGCACGTGGACTAAAATTTAAACGGATCACCACTTGCTGCTAATTGGTCATGTTGAGTTAATCTTTAGCACCAAATGGTCTAAGCCTCAGGATCATCGGACTTATCATCTGATCTCATTATTGTCTGTTCCATTTTTGTGGTTTTTCTATATTCAATTGTTCGTAATTGTGTCGTACTTTTGTTTATTTTTCAGGTCTATCTTTATTCCATATTATATTGCCGGTTATTTTGTCTTCTATATGTAATGTCTTCATATTATTTTGATAGATATACATCGTGTCACTTTGTATAGCCTCTGTATGTATTACTAGAAGCTTGAATACGTCAATAAGTAAATAAATCTAAAAAAACGATTAAAAAATTACCCAGTAATGTCCTTAAGGAATCTGATCTAGAGTCATTATTATTATCCATATAATTTAATGATTTTTTTAAACCAAATTTTAAGAATACAAACTGCAGTTGATTTATCTTCAAACCTACTTCTCATTTCTGTATTTGACGGAAATTACGCAAAGTACATTCTCGACGTAGATTCTGGTGCAAATGAAATATAATATTTAAAAAATAATAATAACTTAGATACCTGAGTGCACTAGCTTATAAATAAACACTCACAGCTTTAGGCTATCTTGGAATAACAAGCATTACTTAAAGTTTCATTGCTTACTGACTGAAGTTTCCTGATTCTCCTACAACTTGAGTGTGCCGAGATGTAATGTATATAATTGTAATGTGAGGCCAACGTTATTCAGTACAAAATTTTAAATATAAACAAGTACCTTTATTTTGTTGAAGTATGGTTTACTCGTAGATCTCAGCAGATCACATTTGATTCACGAAATGTGTCACAAACTGAATGCTTCTAATATTAATTGTTTAGCTACACCGTACGCTGTAACTGTGACTAAATCGTGATTATATATTCTAATCACCCATTATTTTGTGTTACAATAAACAAATAATCAAACACTATACCTACTATGATGGCAGGATCACGAAGACTCCATTCTCTGTACGATTGCCTAAGCGATTCACGTTATTTTCTTATTAGATCATACGTGTGCCGTACTTGTTACGTTTGCTCGCAATATTAATTCGCCTTATAAGCTTTACATTTATGTTAGTTCGTTACATAAAATAATTGATTCTTACCTTTTTAAGGTCATGAAGTAATTTTGAATACAGTTTTGCTCTTGAGAAGCATTTTGAACATCATTGCGGAGCGCCATTTAAGAGTCTACATATATTAATATTTTTCAATCCAGAAAGAGTTTCACCAGAAAATATGTAGGATGGTGGGTGGAGCTTACAACAAGGCTGTAAGGGTGGACTATATGGAAGCAAATCAAAACAGTGATTGAAATACTATCTTTTTAATTTTGAAATGTAAATATCTGAAAATAATGTAATATTATAGGTATTATAGGATAAGTTAGAAATATAAAAAAACATATATTCGTTACGTTTCGACCTATTTTTGAATAACTTCCAATCCCAGCTTCTGCCGTTCCTTTTTCTCCAAAATTGACTAGAGAATTGTCATCAAATATTATACATTATCATCTACATCTGTACGTGTGTATCATTTTATTAATTTACTTCACTTCCAATTTAATTGTGAAATATAACCAAGTTTTCAAATTCATTCAATAACAGTGTCAGTGATGGTAGTATAGTTAGACATGACGAATATATTCGTAAATGGGAAAAGACATGCGAGTTTATTATTGTTTAAGTTTTAAAACCTTATGAAAATTGAATAAAAAAATTTATTATGTATGCCTGCTATAAATAATGGACCTATAGCAAAAAATTGACAGGAAAAAACTGCAACATTTTTAATGTTACATTTATCATCGCAAGCCTTGAGTTGGTATTCAGCGAGCAGCCTTAATCGTTACAATAAATACGTCTTGTAATTATCGCGATGAGTATAAAATAACAACACTAGTATCAATTTCAAACTCTTGCCAGCCCAAGATGGGTGCGAAAAAAATCTCGTTATACTGACCCAAATCTAACGGCATTTGCATCACGTCGTTGTAAACGTTTAAAATACGAATCCGTTGAAAACGATTCGTTAGATAATCAGTCATTCGTGATGTTCTCCACATGGAAGAATTGGTTTATCCTTTTAATCGTCTCGACGCCCACGCGATTGCGAAAGCATTTTGCATAAATTTAAAAGTGAGAGGTCTTTGATTTGTGTGTGATAAGTCCGCACTTATTCGGAGCACATTTTTTTTGTAGTCATAATTTTATTGCGAAACTTCAGGTGAATGACCCAGCATCTTAAAAAACAGATTTTGTGTTCACTGCAACATTCCACTATCCTTTGAACTTTTTTTGATATAAAGGGTCCGCCATCTAACGTTTTTTTTTCAACTAGTGCTTATTTCGTGAATGGTAACACTTAGCTCATGTCTGATTTAACAGCTAATTAGTTTTATTCTTCCGCTAAGCGAATATGGTTGTGTATACGCTTGAACAACGCTGGGAAATATTGCGACATTACTTTGAAAATCAGGCCATTTTTCTTAGAAAATGAGCAAGGAGTGGCCGTTACAGTCGATGGCGATCGTTATTGGGCCATTTTTGTTCACAAAAATTGAAGGAAAGGATATTTGAAACATTTGGTTTCAACAGGACGGTGCTACGTGCCGCACAGCCGAAGCTACACTCGATGTTTTGCACCCCATTTTCAAAAAAAAAAAGTTATTTGGCGGACCCTTTATTATTTGAATTATATAGAATGGCGCCAAATGAATCATCCAACGGTAATTATCCATGCGTCTGGCAGTCACCAGGCATTATATATATATTCGTGTCGGAAACAAAAGGGTCAGATCATGCCTGCCCAGAAGTGGGCGACGTCGATGGCGTTACTCCCGGCCATCATCAGGTCTTCCTGGTTGCAGCTACTCGGACACAGCGCACACTCCAGAAGGTGTGACAGGATCTGCTCCACGCCGCAGTCACAGTAGGTCCGCTGTAAAACTGCCAGGCTTTCATTTGTGTCCTCGTCTTGCATACTCCGGTCCAAAGTCTGTAAAGGGACCTCCATATATTGCACCTCTGGTCGTGTCCAGGGGCTATGTCCTCTTTTAGGGCAATCCAGGTATTCCCCTCAGTTGCGCTTCTCCACATGTTCAGCTGCAGGGTGGCCTCAGGTATCACCAGTTCCATTGTCGACTGTAGGACTTAAACTAACTTCTTCTTGATTTGAGCCGTGTCGTTATCTTTTGATACCCAAACATAGGGTGGAGTGTGTCGTGGGTTGCTTTGGTGAGCTTCTTCTTGGTGGTGACTTCATGCCGTATGTTTGGTGACAAAGCAGGCATTAACTGATGCACTGTTTTGAACGACCAGTTCAGTGGCGACCACGTCCTGCAAGGTCTCCTGTGATTCCAGTCTCTTCGAGTCAAGTTGCTAAGCGCAAGAATGTTTGCCCAGTTGAAGAGATATTATTAAGAAATTCGACGTCGAAATTCACGCTGTACTAACACCATCGACCAATTATTGATCAAAAAAAAATCGACACAATTATTCCACTCTCTTGCAGAGTATAGCGCTGTAAACTGCAACTATCTAGTTCACAAATATCAAATATGATTGGCGTACGATGCTATTTGAAAAAATTATAACATCTTCCAATAGGGTGATTAATTTTGCGCCACCGTGCAGTTACTATATATTTTATACCAACTAACAAGACATAAGAACCATCGCGAAGAGGGCCACGATGGTCTTCTTCACGACATTGTGGAAGAGATGGTTGAGGGTATAAACTGCAGAGGGCACCCTAGACGGGAGTATTTGCAGCAAGTGTTCGAGGACGTGATTTGTAGCTCTTATGCTGAGCTAAAGAGGATTGAAGAGGATCGAGAAGACTGGAGATCGAGATGCAAGATTTTGTTGCTGCAAACCAATCCACCGGATTGATACTACGAATAAAAATATGTCATCACTAGTATTGTGTGTTGCTTTTTTACCTGCGCTATTTGTCAAACAAACTGTTCCTTACAGGAATTAATGAAGGGCAATAAACGAGCCATCGAAGTTAGGCATAACAAAAACAAAACAAACATTGGGCTGAACATTGGGCTGAATAAATTTAACGTAGTTCATACGAAGACCACCTTTTATGTGTCTCCAATCTGCATATCGACAAACAATGATGTATAGCAACTGCGTCATGTTTGGGTTACTTATCTTATACAATCGTATTTATATTTAAATTACCAAACTCATGAGTTAATCTTACATATGAATAACAAACTGATGGAAGAGTCATCAATCTTTAATTCTGATTAACTAATACAGTGTAAGCACCTCCTTTCTCCATGTTTAAATAAATAGAGTGAGAGGCTTTCATTAATAATATAAAGTCTTCATTTATTTGGAGCAAACTGTCTGATTGCATTTCGAATCATATTATCGCTTATAAAAAATACATTCGTAGTATCATCAATCAATGTAGTTAAATTAATGCGATGTAGTTCATATTGTATTGTGTAATTGGTTAAGAGAAGGCAATGATAGAAACAATGGTCTGTTGAGTGGAGATATTATAAAGTACCTGAGGATGCTGATTGACTGAGTAATTGCTGTCTTAGTTATCTGATTTAGTAACTTAAAAGTTGCTAGTTGTAAGTGTCTTACCTGCATGATCTGATGAATCGTAATTACACGAGTAGTAGTTTTAATGAATAAATTATTTCAAGGTAAAAAACATGTAAATTATTAGAACATTATATATATTTTTTTAATTTTGTAATAATTTTGACTATGCCTTCACATTTATAATTTACAATAATTGTGATGCAATGCTATAATACAATGCTCATAATATATAAGATATATGTAAAGCCATTTATGAAGGTTTTTTTTTTACATAAATACTGAGACATGGTTCATTTCGTGGGGCCCCCATACCTAAAAAGATAAGAGAAAACCGCCTAAGGTTGTATGAGCATGTGACACGGAGAGATAACGACCGCATGGTGAAGAAAGCCCTCAATATACCCACGCTGAGAAGAAGACCTTGAAGACCACAGGCAACCTGGACTGCAACTGTAGACAAGGATCTGAAAACTCTGGGCTTGACCGAGAATGCAACGCAGAACAGACAGACATGGCGAATGTGCACATGGAGAGCTGACTCCAGATGATGGAAAGTGGCGAGGCTTACGAGAGACTGAGATATGGTTGTGAAGAAATCTCATTTGTGGATTCTATGACACTTTGTCATTTTACAGGCTTAAGTTTGCCTGTGGAATGTTGATTCGCCAACGTCATAGACTGAAGCCCGAAAGGCTTTTATATTTATAAATCTTCTCATATCAGTTCCATATCTGGAACATATGGTAAGCACAAATTACCGCCACTTATTTCTGTCAGCTGCTACTGTCCATTCCTATCTGTATCTGATTCTGAAGGTACACTTGGAAACATATATAGTTCCTGACAACCTCCAGAGCAAAATTCCGAGTACTTGTAGAGGGGTAGCTGATGTATCCGCGGCATATTTTTGGAGATTTTTTAATCGGATTTTGTAAATAAATATGATGATTAGCCCGACGCTCTCGAGGCCTGGACCATTTTGTCCTAAGAGGCGGCTCAAACCGAATAACACGGCTTTTTATAAAATAACGTACATACTTTTATTGTGATGCGACTATCCATCGCAGCGCGGTAATACCGGTCGGAAAATGAGGGGTGGGGGGTGTCTTCCCTTCCAACGCTGCCGGTAGCAGTTATTTGTAGAATTTTAAGTATTACGTCCTATCAAAGAATGTATTTGTCTTTCATAAAACGCGCATTACTTTCATAATGATCCTTGTATATTTCATAGAATAAATATCTAATTACAATATGATGGTAAGTATTCTCTTCTTCATAATTAAACAAAAACTAGTTAAGAGAAGAAAAAAAAATATGCACATGGAAGACATATGTTCATCGTATCGCATCATCTACAATAGGATGGCAATCTCTTTTAAGAAAAAAAGCCTTCAAATTGTTCCAATGAATCTTGAATGGGATGCTTAATTAAAGAATATGATCGATCCGAGTGTTATGCTCTCGTAGACTTGAATTCTGAGCATCTGCATAATTGGGCTTGATGAAGCAACATAGAGTATTTATTCCTCGATGTTGTAATTATTCGTGATCCTTCAACAGCATCCCATATCGTGCTGTATCGACTTCATGATCTGCTCCATTTAGATGAGATGACTCTCACGAACGTGCGCCGCTTTGCATCTCAATCTACGCAATATTTCAAAGTTTTTTTTTTAAGTATGAATGGGCAATAATCAAATAGTATTTCTTTATGATAATCACTCAGTACGTGATGGCACTGCGCAATGTGTTAGAAGTGTGCTTTTACAAGACAAAGATGACCTATAGACTATGAATTAATAATTTAAAATAAATAATAGATAAATACTTCGTAACTTTTTTAACATGGATCGCACAAATTACTGTCAATTCACTAGCTGGAAAAATTAAGTTTTGCTTTAAAAAAAAGCTTCATCACTTCCTAACGTGCATAACAATACTGATGGATTTTTTATTATTTATTATTGGAAATTATAGGATGGTATATAGAGAAGTAGGAAAAGGGATGAGTGTAGTTTAAGGGATTTTAAAATATAAATGTAAAATTTATTATGTGCAGTATTACAAGTAATAATGTACGTTCTATTTTACTGCTTTTGGATTACATCTATCATACTATTAACTAACACCTAATAAAGCTGTGTTAGTTAAAAGATTTAAATGTTAATATGAAATTTTATATCATAATCTAATTTGATTTATCATCGAATAATGAAATTTCCAAAGTCATTATAAAATTCTGTAAAATTAAGTATTTTCTGAAAATTTTGCAATCAAGTATTCAATTAACATATGTGTAAAATAATTACTGTTAGCCAGTGTTGTAATTGTGATTCAAAGTCGGGGTCTTCGCGACTTCGCTGGAGTCTCTCATGGAGCCTCAAGTGTGGCCTGAAAGAACCATCGTTCAACCCTGGATACGCATAAGATGAAAGAATCGCAGTGAACAGTGGTTGAAACCAACTTGAGTGAAGATATTGACATATTTAATGTGGTATTGCTTTAGATTCAGTGCTGGTGTTTATGGAGGCGAAATGTTACACGTTTTATTTTGTGACAATAATGCCTTGTTATTTGTGAGTCAATCATGATATACTTATGACAGGGTTTTTGTTGTTACAAGTCAAACTATTTATCTTGAGTCTCCTGACGCTAGTTCTGAGTGTGAGGTCAGTGATACTAAATGTGTCAATAAATTTACATCACCACATTTATGTTACCTATTGTATTTTTATTTTATTATTATTGTACTTCAGAAATGCATTGAGTTTATAAAATTTGTAATGTTTCTGCAAGGAAAAATAAAATAAAATTGAAAATTGAAATTGAAAATTATAAATATTAATTAATTGATATCTACCATCATTTATTTATATAATTTTATCGTAATGTGAATATTCAATCGAATTAAAAATTAATCCAAAGTTGTGTCGCAAACAAAAAATAAATATATATGGGTATGTCCAGGGACATTGGTTTCCTCATAGCGCGGTTTTCGTTAGATCACCGAAGCAACATTGGACGCAGACTACAACTTGGATGGGTCATCGTCTATTTACTATTACATTACGAGCTGGGTGTCACTGGTCAGGCCGAACCATTCTTTAAGACCAATTAGTCCACGTTTCAGGAGCGTCGGAATTAACATGCAATTTTCTCAAAAAATCAAATTAGCAAATCATCCAAAATATGCTTCGAATACTACGGCAGCAGTTCCTTTAAGTTTCAGAGTTTTCAACCTTGGCGATCCACGTGATCCATACATGTTGCCAGGTGGACTTTTGAGTGCTGAGATGTCTGGGTGTCAGGCATAAACATTGGCAACTGATATAACTGAGTAGTGCAAATTTGTGTTGACCATATTTATTAAATGTGGAACGATTTAGTATGAAAGAAAATACCACTAATATTCAGTTTCCATTTTTTTTTATGTAAGCACATACAGGAAAATACCGACAAATGGTGATAGTAATTCTGAAGTCTCATCTATGGAATTCTATGACACTTACCATGGTGTATATGGCTAAGTGCTGCATATGATGTGTTGATCCGCCAACGTCATAGACTACAGCCCGTGATTCATGCATCATCCTTATTATTACAGAAATTTACTATGAATGGGTGGTATTCACGGGACGACTTTCGTCTACCTCCAATTCTAATTAGTAGGCTATAACTGACATTTTACGGGTGAAGGATCAAATTCACACCAACTGAGGGTATTTTAGAGCTTAGAAATCGATTACAAAGCCTTTTTTTAAATCTCTGTCAGGTATCGAACCCACGACTTTTGGCTTGCAAAACAGACGCTTTGACCATTGAGCTATACCCACTGGCAATAAAATAATATTTACAAAAAAAATACGAGTAACATAGTGTTATAAAAACGGTTAAATATTCATGTTGAAATGCTCACGAAAAAA
This sequence comes from Glossosoma conforme, assembly GCA_022606575.1. Taxonomy (NCBI): domain Eukaryota; kingdom Metazoa; phylum Arthropoda; class Insecta; order Trichoptera; family Glossosomatidae; genus Glossosoma; species Glossosoma conforme. Next base: position 660,031 of record JAGTXR010000169.1, read on the forward strand.
ATGCATATATAATTGAACTGCCATGAGATCAATGCTCTCTAAATTTTAGTAAATATCAATAGCGTCAAAATTGCAAGTCATGATTGTCATTGTTAAATTTGCAAATCGTCTATGTGATCCTTGAAAATTTGGCACAATCGCGCTATGCCGTTTGTTTTTTCTTTCGCAAAAAGCTCTCGTTTTCAGGAAAGTTTTCGTGACAATCGTTAGATGTGTTGAAATGCACTGAATGCAACTAGAAGGTTGCTAGTGTTGCATTGAAATGCAAGTGATCAATGCAGTCTGCTATAGAGAACAGACAAGCTCTTGCACTACAACACAACTAGCGACCATATTAGGTCAAGACGTGCGGCTTAAACTTATATCTTACGAAAAACGAATAGATAATGATCGTTACATTTTATAATAGGAGCAGAAACGTGTAATAACAATGCAGATTTTTACATTTCATTGATTTGTTAAGCAATAAATTTTATTAAGTAGTGAATATTTATATTTTAATGACTTTATGTTCACCATTTGTTGACCTATGATTATAAAGATATTTGAAATGAAATGCTTTTATTTTAATTACATGTTTTTAAAACTTGTTGTAAGATTCATTCATTACATAACTGTGTTTTAAAATATGCATATTTATTATGAGTCTGCGAATTTGTTCAGGCATGAATGTTATATTTTATAATGTGAATCTATCAATACAAAAGTGAAAAATGGCTTAGATTTTATATCTATAATTATACGTGTTGTTACATATTTTTTAATAATGTAAATGAATGAGAATCAATTCAAGACAAAGCTAAAATATGCGCCAAAAATTATTATTAAACCTCTCTTCATTAAAATTATTATAAACGTTTTCAATAAATATTTACAATAAAACATTTAACGCAACAACTCCTAAAATAAATTCACAATTTCTAAAATAAATTAAAATCTCTATCAATGAATAATCAATAATTACTATCATTATACTGGTATTTTTTTTCTTACATTTCATATCTGAAACATCTTGATCACCACAAATGGTCGCAGTTTAGTTATACCATTTACCACTGTCTATGAGCACTTTCATTTAACACACCTAAGAGTCATATGGTTCTCGATAACCTCCTGGATAGAAGCACTAAGACTTGATGAGACGGCTGATATATTATCCTAGGCATATTTTTGAATGATTTTTTATTCATATTATTTGAGGAAGTTGTATGATTAGCCTGACGCTACTGAGGCCTGAAACATTTATTTCAAAAGATCGGTTCAAAGTGTTCTACTTACCATTTTAATCTAATATTTTAATTCAACTTAAGCTTTTTATTATTTATACATCCAATTATACTAACATTGAACACATATTAATGCGATTACGAGTATATTACTATAAAAATAAATGTTTATTTACATACAATAATGATGTAAGATAATCTTTAGTTATTTAATAAATAGCCCTAATACAAATACATTATCTGAAAATAGTGGGTTGCGAAATTCTAGTAGACGGTAAAAGCGCGTGCATTATTCGAAATCGATACTAAAAGTGAATCGATGTGTTTTGCATTCAATGCAGTTCCCAAGCTTTTAATGGTACGAGGTGCATCAAAGCTCTTCGATTGTACGAACAAGAGTGCTCGTGAGTCCATCCACTGCACATACAAATGTCCTTAATTGCGTTTGGTATGCACGAGAGGCGAGCAGGTGAGGTTTTTTATGTGTTAAAAGTATATAAAAATTACGGTGAAAAAAGAAATGTAATTGTATGGAGATCTGCAGAGGTTTTTCCATTGAATTCGTCGACTTGAATTATTTATTAACGCATTTGTGTGCGTTACACATGTGATTAACATCATGTGTTATAGTTCTCCGTATATGTACTTTATATAGAAGATACTTTACATTTTTCCTTCTCTTTTATCCAGTACCAAGCGTAGTTGTTGATATCAAGAGTGAAGAGAGAGAATCCCAGGCACTTATTATTTGTCACTTTTAAGGAGACTAGATGACTATCCTAACTCTCCAAATGCTTTAACCATTTGTTCCTAGGTCATAATCCAAATGAACGTTTAAATTGATACATTTGTTTGTTAATGACAATATTGGTAATAACAAGTAGTGATACTGTGGGTATATGCAAATGTAACATTCAATTAATTGGGTAAGTGGAATAGCTAAGGAATAAAGTATCAGATAATCCGGTTCTCGTAGAAATTCAGATTTATGGATAAACGAAACATTCATGCTAATCAATTTGTATAATTAGTTTCATGTTTAGTCTACGTTTTTAAATAAATTATATATTATGCAAAATGCACTTTAAATTCATAAAAAATTAACAAAATCTAAACATTTTAATTAAAAAACGATTAACTGTATTTAAATTGTGTACATTAAATTGCGAACCGTAAAATGTATATTAAATTGCAAAATTAGTTGATAAAATGCAAAGGTTCGTGCTTCAAAATTCCAATCTCTGTCTTTTATTTTTATCTGATTTGTTGAACGAGGAATGTCATATAAGCTGATGTTTGCTGTCAATTTGAACGAATATCGGTTGTTGATTTACTGTGTATTACGGTGTTAAGTAACGGTAAAATGTGATAGATTGATATGTTATTATGGTCATCAATCTTATTTAAATTAATTATGTAAGTTGAAGAATTACTTTCTTAGTTATTTGCAATGAAATCCGTGGCTACATTATTCAAGCATCCTGGCCATGCATCGCGTAGCCAGTTTTGTATTTCCATCCAAGTAAGATTATAATCAATTTATTTGTTCGAAGGCTGTATTCAATTGCTTCACATAAATCGAAAGTTATTTCTGACATAGTTAAACTAGTTGATTGGCCGCTAATGCATTATGGGAAAATAGTGCACCACAAAACTGGATGCTGTTTCCACATGCAACTAGCTGCTAGTAGATATTGTATTATGAATATGTTAAAGCACCCTGATAATCCTCGATGGAAATTACTTTCAGTAAGTTTGTAATATGCTTTTGGAAAGTTAATACAATCTTTCAATTATTATATCCCTTTCAGCTATCTTTTTACTAAGAAAAACAGAAAAAGACACACGTAACCAAGTGAGGTCTGTAAGGGGGCTGGAAAACCATCAGGGTGTTGTTATATGTCAGCAAGTTGGTAATGATTAAAGACACATTACTTTTATAATAAACCACGTCTTTCTTTCTTAAAATATTTATTTCAAGATAATGAACGAATAGGCATGGTAAAGTAGTACACATTGACACAAAATATATTTTTAAGGAGGTCGGCTGATGCGCCAAGGTTCTCATCATCATCAGGGTCTGCATACATGTAGCGTGGATGTGGAACAGAGCATTAAAACTGCGGGTCGGGATTCAAATCCGGTTCTGAGACAAGCCTAATGGCCCGGCAAGTAGGCTAATGCCCATGTGAAGGGATTGAAATTGTGTTCATGTAACACAGTATTGATCCTTGTTCTGTATTTATAGTCAAGATTATAAAATCCACTAAGCACATTCTGAAGTAGGCAGTCCGAGTAGTTTAATAGGAAGAAAGTCAATTTACAATACAGCACAAACGTATAATATCCCTCAGTCAAAGTAGAGCTTTTTTGGAAAGTTTTATGAGTTAGGATTTATATTAAATTTAGATTTCTTAATACATATACTGTTTATTCTTATAAGTAGTATATCAAAGATTCCACTATTTAGTTATAAATACTTTTTTTTTAAATTGTGTATGTTTTCATATAAAAAGTAAAACTACTCTTCTATTAGGTGTAATGCTTTTCCATCTGTCTATGGAAAAAATTAAAGACTCAATAAAGGAATTAAAGAAATAATGTATGAACTAGAAGCTATGGGAATTATTATGCACGTATGCTTATAATATATATTTTTTGGTAAGATTTGTTCATGTAATAAATAAGTGTATGATTATATCAAATTCGCAATAAATGTGTAAAATTTCCACAACCAAGGATGATACAATTGTGAGGAGATGTTGATAATTTGCAAAGGATTGCTTATAACGATAAAACCTATAATTCAGAGACATTTCTCAAGGTATCTAACTTAATATCGTTTGAATTCCTTAAGATAACCATTCTATAATAGCAATTCTGCCTAAGAATGATAAAAAAGAGGAAGCCTTAGCCCTCAAGACACCTTAAATCTTAAGATATGCCTCTGAATTATGTCATATGAGATAGTTAATGAAGATTACTAGGATTAAGTCGACATGAAGCCAAAAGAGAATGGAAGAAGGGTTCTGAAGACAGATGATTAGGAAGAATTCAGTTATACATCATAAAAAGACTTACTTCTAACACTTCAGTGACCCAAATAAAAGAAATGAAAGCGAAAATATTAGAAAATAATATTATAGATAGACGACGGTTGACCTAGATGAAATTTAATCACCAACTTAAAATTAATTAAATTAATTATGTGATGAAAACGAGTAAGCTTGAGATTAATGACTTGAACGTTGGTGTTTAGATGGTAATTTATCCACGTCTGCTAAGGCAAGAAATCAGTCAAAGATTTTGATGAAGAGTGTAGAATTCAATTTTTCAAATGACTTTGTTTATATTAAAGAGACGTAACTTTTGTATAAAAAGATTTGAATATTTTTTATGCAATACATAAGCATATATACTGATATTTATTTTTGAATACAACCTCCATCTATAAGCTCCCTCAAATAAATTACATATTTAAATTGGTCGAAGATCTTTCAAGAGAAGATCTCAGAACAGAAAAGGCTTATAGCAATAGTATCTCATGGTGGCATTGCGTAGTTAAAGTATGAGTTCGATGAATTGCCGATAAGTCATAATAAATATTTATTCATTTAACTTGTTTTTACATGGATCACGTTGAGATGGCCTCTGTTTAGGGCACTGCATTTTAGACTAACTCGTAGGCTTCTTCAATCCGTCACTGTCAAGAGACAACTGAGCTGCATGTACATTTCGTAAGTTTGTACATGGAAATTACGGTGTAATACCAACGGTTAATTTATGTAGGAAAAGGGGTGGGGTTGTGTCTATCAGAGAATAGTAAGAGAGGGAGACGGATAGTGTAAAAAACAAGGTAAATAAATATTTATTATTTATAAAGGATCCCGACGAATCTCTTTGAATGCATAAATATTAAATTTGAGGTGTCTCATGAAAATAACACATTTTTTGCTTTCTATGGTTTTAAGTGGATCGATATGTTACGTAATTTTGACAAACGTCTGAGAAAAAATCTAAGCCGACCAGTGACTCTGAGTCTTTTTGCTTGTTGTTCAAGAAGGTTGGTTTTTGTCGTCAATGTAAATTTCTCATTATGCTTACAAGGCTCTGCACGATTCTTATTGCAACAAAACCAAGCCTTACTTTATAAATCTTTCACAAAATATTGACTCGTCTTGCTAAAAAAATCTTACGTAAAAAACATCGTTTTACTTTAATCATCTCATCAAAGTCAGCGTAGAGCTTACGTATCATGTATATTTATGAAGCAGGAGTCTTCGACTAGAATCCAATCATTGTCAATATTGTTTCTTATAAGGTGAGGTTTAAGATTACAATTTCAACCAGTTTACATGAAGATAATGATCTCACCCATGTGAAGGTATGAAGAAAGTAATTTTTAAAAGTAGTGTGTAATTAGGTAGCAGATGTTTAGCTTAATATAAATGGGTCATTGAACTAATGCGACGTGATATATATCAATAAACAAATACTATTTATAATGACATATTAGAATCTACTCGTAGATATTAGGCAACACTAGTTTTTACAATATTATTTATGTTATAAGCATTCACATTGAGATCCATTTAATATTAAATAGATAATAATTTTATACCTTGTTTAAGTATGGATTACATTGAGCACTGTTTCATTTGATGAAAGACTGCAGTTTCGCTATTTATGAAAGATTGTTCAATTATTTACAAGCATTTACTACACACGAGTATCACTAAACATGACTGAATAATTGCGTTGAATGCATCAAACCATAGTCGCATTTAATTGCTCAAAGTGATTTTTTTTCATTGATCACTTAAATTTTTGCAATTTTTTTTCACAATGTATAATGCAGTTTAACAATGCTAAGTAACCTTTTCTCACCTTTGGCACACCAAAGTTCTTCCTTAATTTCCACGGCACACCAAAAACCAAAATGAGTTATAAAAATTTTACAAATTTGACAGTATTTCTTAAATTTGTATTGTTAGTTGTGGAGCACTGCAATAAAAGATCAATAAAATATTCTCAGAATAATTATCACGTAAATATAATCTTTATGATTAAATGTGTTATTTCAATCGTTAGCAGCATATAATTTATAAAAAAATATTACTTTCTTCATATAATTACAATAAATGTTGTCCATTGTGCAAAATTTATTACTCAGTATGTGTTTAACCCATAACAGATTTATTTGATAGGGCTCTCCGAAGCGAATGCTTGAAACGGATATGGAGGGCGGACAGAGTAGAGAAACAAACTAAACAAGCAATTACTGTTAGAGAAATCAGTACTTTGTAATAAGCACCTTTCTCGAAGTGATTGTGTTGACTAAGGTTATGTTCCTTAAGATTCAGGTCACGTTCACTCTATCCTCGCCCACCTTCTCCATCGCATATCATGGTGTTGGTTTGGTTCACTGAGTATTTTCTATCGTTATTATAATGCCCGGCGCTCAAAGAATTAATTACTCGTCTTGCAGTAGCTTAACATCCACACTAATAATGTAAGTCGACCAAGATCTTTCGGTTTCCAAAATGTATTCTTAAATACTACTGATAAGCTCTGGAATGCTTTTCCAGTATCTGTGTTTCCCCCTTCATACAATTTCAGGATCCTTGGGATTTAAAAAAAAAGTGATATTAATTCGACATTCAAACACTGTAAATCATAGATGGCTATATGAATTTGCTTGTTGTTGATATATGAAGTTTATTATCATAAATCTATGTAAATAAACGACTCGTTAAAATTGCATTTGATCGTCATTTCTGAAACTGAAGGGCATGATACATCGACAAGTACACGGCCAGGTAATGCCGGTTTCTCATAGATTCAGGTCACGTTCTGTTGGTCTTCACCCACCTTCCGATCGTGCTTCCTCAGCGATAGTCTGCGGAAGAGATGAGGCCAGTGATCTCCGTCGATGATCGTCTCGGCCGATGGACCTGGCTGCTGCACGCCCGTGTACTCGTCTTCACTTCCGGATGCGGAGCCACTAGACGCAGAGGTTATACGGTTGTTTAAACAAATTCCAACGATTTTTTTTTCTTTGGTGTTGCGTGCAGAAGGTGTGCTTTTATTAGTGTTTCACGGTCTGGTGGCGATGAACGCATTTGTTGCGATATCGGTTGTCTTGCATTGTTGCGATGTTTGAAAATTATTTTCTTTAGAAAATCGATAATTTATAACAATAAACTTAAAAGATTTAAAATTTAAAATTAATTTTGATATCTTGGCATCAAGATGGCTGCTTTAATTTGTAACCAAACTATACTTAAAAATAAAAATAAATGAATTCTCTCGAAGATTTATCGTACTCTTAGCTCAAGAAAACCATGTCAATATTTTAAATTAAAATAATTTAATGAATATTTTTTACTTTGTATGTTTTCCAAAATCGGATTGTTGTTTTGATTTCAATTTCTTTGCATAGATAGGTGACTTAACCAAACGGCTCTATGACGTTCACACAGGGCAGGTTAGGTAATGCAGGCGGATAGGATTGTGCTATTTACGTATCAGTTCAGACGATTATAAGTAAATATTAACTTTTTTTATGATATCCATGACTTTAATCAGGAAATTTAGATGGTATTTCAAAGCTTATATGTGTCGCGTAGGAAGAAATAATTTTTTTCTTGGTCATCTTGCATCAATTGTAAATGCGGGATCAGCAAGTGTACGACGAGTCAGTCTGCTGTCAGGGATGATGAGATTATTATAGATGAATGAGAGATAATCTCTTAGTTCAGATAAACAGCGATCATGGTATTAGTGGTATATATAAGTGAAACAATATATCTGATGCAAATATTAAATATTAGACATACGTACGCCATTATTAGGCAAATTATTTATTGAAGAAACAATGAGCGTAGAAAATTAAAAAAAAAAAGCTCTACATGACTGAAAGGTGAACCTTATTTGTGTGTATATTTATATATTTGTCAGTGAACCTTATGTTTATAATATTTTAAACCTCAAATAACGATCTAAAGTAAATAATTTAATTATTGAATCTACAGTGCTTTCAATACGAAGCTTTTACGTACTCTATGCAGCGGTTCAGCACTTTTGATGCACTTAGAAGTAATTGCATTAGAGTGGGGTACTGTAGTCATACGTCACTTGCGGCCTGAAGATACTCGTATATATTACCCTTCCACTATTATTATTTCACGGTTATCCGCATGGGATTCTTCGATGCACATACTTTGTCTTTCAGTCGATGATGGGGCAATAAATATACGATATCTATAGCCGCCATTATTTATAATTCGCGATACTCATCTACAAACATTAGCTAAGCATTATAATGCGATACGTTATTACTCACAGGCATCATCTATGGAATATGGGAATTGTTAGTAATTTTAAAGGTAATTCGTATCATTTCACTCTCTTCCATACTTGATATAATCTTACCTAACGTTAGGTCTGCATCTTGGTGATCCTGAGTATAGTTTATGTAATTCCAGAAAGCATTAAAGGCTTGTCTTAACATGGATTATTCCTACCATGATATAACAAGGTAAGAAGTATTTATTTATTTAATATCTTAAATGGATCTCAAAGTGAATGGTAAAAAATAAATATCATTCCAGGGCGACGAGAGTTTGGTGTTAATGAAATTTACAGTAGCAATTTATGTCAAAATTGTCCAGCTGGATATAGATAATAAAATTATTATTTTTATGAAAATACTACTTTTGCAAAATTTTTCGTACGTATTAGAATGTATTTTTAGAAGAACACAACGACCGGTAAGCCAAATGACAGTGTAGCCAGCTTATGTTACAATTGATTACTTTAGTACCCGATTTTGAAAGAGGTAGTTAAAGTAATTCCCAGTTATTTGGTGTTATATATTGACTGCTCTGTGTTGCTTAATTCTAACATGCTACTCGTATTAATGTATTATAATAATTCAAAAGATGTAAAGTTATGAAACTCGTACCATGGTCACCACAAATTACCACCACATTATTCTATCATCTATTCCATTTCCCAAGTCATCTCTTGGAGCTGTATCCGAGGCATATTGACTAGTTAATTATTTTTTATATAAATTAACGATTAGCTTGATGCTTTCGAATATCGAACCATTTAATTATAATTGGCTCAACCTTGCCAGTGATAAGCGTTGCTTGTTAAGTTGAAATTACTTAACGGTCTCCATCCAAGACTTAATGTTGCTTAACATCGGTGATCGAACGTTATCGTCAGTTCAGCATATATATATTAATAAGTGTCACGAATCGCCGCCACAAAGCTCTGTCAGCTGTCATAGTCTTATCCTCATTCCATGTCAGCTCTGCCACCCGAGTTTTGCCCAATACATTATATTTATATTGCATAGTTTCCGATGATCTTACAGGATATCGCGAGCGCGGAAGCTTAAAGAAAAGACATGTGTAGTTTATGCTATCTTGCAGCATAAAATATATATATGCCAATGAGATCCATTTCAGTTGCATGACCGTCTGTCGTATAAAAAAGTCATTTGTCCAGTCAGGTATATAAAAAATTACTTAAATAAAATATGTAATACCGATGTATTATTTTAAAAGATTAAAGATAATATAGAATCAAGAAATTGCACTGCAAAATAATATACAATTACGCCTTCATTTTGTGATTATGAACACACGTTACCTCACAGGAAGTACCCGTATATCAAATGCACGAGAAACGTGCAAAACATGTAAGAGTCATAGGTTAGACTAAATTGTTCACATTTTCACCTGGCGGACCGGCTAGCAGATTAACCTTGGGAGAGTATTAAGATATCAGCAATTTTCGCAAAGTTCCCCGCTTCATTAGACAGGCCGGGCGTTGTTGTTATTATGTAAGAATTAGAAAATGTCTGCGCGAATAACGGTTGAGGAACCATGGGTCAATCTCACGACCTCTATAAACAATATAAGTTTGTGTCATACAAGTCATGACATTCCCATGTTTGATAATGTGTGTTGAATGATTAGAATTTGATGGATATATTGGTCCGGCTATACGAAACCTGTATCGTCCCGATTCTTCTTTACGGCTGTGAATCTTGGCAATATGATTCGAAAACAGATGTCTGCGTATAATACTGGGAGTAGGATGGTTTGACTTTGTGAGGAATGACGAGGTGAGAGAGTGGACAAAGAAGCTTTCCGTACTACAGTCGACCAAGATGCGAAGGTGGACCTGGATGGGACATGTTCTGAGAATACTGCAGGAGAGCATATGCATAGCTGCCTATTCTTCATGCTCTCAGGCTCACGCTGTCGTGGAAGGACATTGGAAACTATACACAGAATACACTCGGAAGAGCTGCGAGAGATGGAGCTAACATGAGATGAGACGAAGATTATAGCAGCTGATCGCTTTATGGTGACAGTTCGTGAATGCCGTATGCTCCAGTTAGGAAGCGGGAATGCGATGACGATTTTACAATGTGTATGATTTAGTTTTACACTTTTATTATAAAGTTTTTATAAGATTTAACATTTGAACGTTATTCTATTCTACTCTACCACTTGACTCTTGTTCAAATAGTTTGTACAAAATCTATTTATCCAGAATGCTTAAAGCAACCTAAATTTTTGTCTGCCTACTTTTAACCATGTGAAAATATGTACCTCTAGTTCACTTTATAGTTGTTACGCGCTAAATTATGTTTCGTTTGATTTTTACTTTTAATTACTCAAAATAATAATGTCATATTATGGGTCAATATTCTTGTTCGTAAGTTCTATGATATTTACAGTGTTTTTTTTTTGTATTTTTAGGACCAGCGAGCTGGTGGCTCTGATGGCTATCTCCTCAACCCTGTTTCTGTTCCTTCATACACGAGACCTGAGCACCAAACTGCGGCAGATGGAAGGGAAACTGTCGGACGATGCACTCACATCTAACCAGATCACATCAGGTATGTCTAAAAACCATGAGTTTTCAAAAAAAATAAAAAAATAACCGGAAACATCAAGTATAGGAGCAAATTCCTACTTGTTTTAACTTACAGAGCAAAGACAAGAACTTCACTAAATATAATATACCCTATTATGACTGTTTACCTTCCAGTTAGGCTTTGACTAAGTTGATGCATGATTCTGTCAATTTTTGAAACGCCACATATCAGAAATCAACTTTTAGAGTAAAAAAAAATTATTTCATTCCGTCCATCGATCATTTATTGACGTGTAAAGAGAAGAAATCTGTAGATTTTTATCTCACGCAGGCGTTTACTTGACATGGAATATTTAGATAGTTCCTAAAAAGGCTTGGCCTCTCTTCTTGCAACGCTTTTCTTTGTGGCTTTAGCATAATACAGACAGTGAAACATTCCCTGATGAAATGCATCATTCATGAGAACAGGAGACGTGTTCTGTGTTAGGAATCTGCTTTTTCTTGGGAGGACCTTCTAAAACTGCTGCTTAGTTACTTTAAGGACATTGTTGGAATTAAGCGCGCTGTTAATGAGGTTGAGATTGAATATACTCTTATCTTTTTTAAATTATTTGCCACTTCACATGATTTAACTTTATTTGAAACTTAAAAAATGTACAAAAAAACTATACACTAGCTAAGAGTCACTCCCAGATCAATGGAGTACTAAATATAGACGCAGAAATATACTATATCGCCAATATGCCCAAAAAAGATAGACTTGGGAAGGCTCCGAAATCATAAAAATTGGTAATTATGGGGAAAGCCCTTTACTTTTGTGATGTATACGTGTGAAACTATGATTTTTTAAAAACATTTTTTTGATTGTTCTTGAATTCTATAATACTACTCCTATCAATGAAGGAAATTAAAGAAAATTTAAAATTAAAAATGGCTTCTCCAGCTTAAATAATAAAATCGTACAATTGAATTTGTATGTCATTTAATCTATCCGTTCTCATGATTTTTTTAAGTACACATTTGAAAAAATAATTGTTTACAAATATATGTTCTCTAATTGAGATTTCTCCGACATCTTTTATGTTTCATTTTTATAACACGGCTGAAAACAATTTCATCTGTTGTTATTAAAAGGTTATTCAGACAGCAACGGAGAAATGTTATTGTTATACAGGTACAATTAAAGAAGTTTTTTTTTTCGAATATAAAAGTTGAACTAGATTAAACTCGTTCCCGGTGGTGTTAACCAAGACAACCAGATTTATCATACTAATTATAGCAAAAGTGCTCGACTGCCATTTAAACAATAGCATGCTTAAATACTGGCAAAGCTGAAAAATATAATAGAATTGGACATTATTATTTTTATATTTTATTATGTTAGTGAATGGTGACTACCTAGTGTGAACTGAAAGAGCGTCCAGCTAATCATATTACATTCATAGTAGTATAACTACCTTATAGTCCATCATCATCATCAATCAGCGGAGCCCAACTACCATGCATTTTCTGTATTCGCGGCGACCTTCGGCGAAGAAGTCAAAATTCCAAATTTTAACGTCTGAACTACTAACTTTTACACCCATGTGTGGTGTTGCTCACCAAAACCCGTTACTTGTATAACGAGAATGTACTCTGAAAACAATGCCTTGGTAAGTGCTCCCAAGGAGCGCAGGTACAAGGCGACCAGCCCGGGGGCCTAAGGCCCCAAAAAAAAAATCATCATCAGCCTGTATCCGTCCAATGTTGAACGTAAGCCTCCCGCATGAGTCTCCATCCTCTTCGATCCTCCGCCTTCCGTATCCAGGTCACTCCCACTATTCTTCTTATGTCGTCAGTCCATCTTGTAGGGAGTTGGCCAATGACAGTTTTTGGGCGCCATTCCAATACTTTTCTTCCCCATCGACCGTCGTCTCTTCGACAGATATGTCCTGCCCATTGCCACTTGAGTGTGCCTATTCGTTGGATAGCGTCCACTTCTTGAGTTCTTCTGCGTATTTCCTAGTTTCGGATTATATCTTTTAGCGACACTCCGAGCATGGATCTCTCCATACCACGCTGGGTGACCTTTATTTTATAGGTAATACTTGCTGTCAGATTCCACGTCTCTGCGCCATAAGTTAATAGAGGGAGGATGCATTGGTTAAACGCCTTAGTTTTAAGACATTGCCTTATAGTTAAGCATTTAAATATTCCACGTACAGTCAACAAACTTTCTAAAACTCACAGTTTTTTTTAATTTGTAACATACATTTTTCTTGTTTTGTTCGCGCAGATTTTTCATACAATGGATCACTTAAAAATATGATTTTAGTTTTTCCGTTTATTAAGACTAAATATTCCAGACCTCTGGAGAATCAGACTTATCATATAATATTATGAAAACGTAATAGTAATAATGACTGTATTAGATTGGTGTAAAATTGCTCCTTCATAAGTACAAATGCCTTATTAGTATTCTAATGTATCAAAAGTGTAAACAAAGGACATCATTCCGTATGGAGTAATGATACTTAAGGAGCTTAGAAATTGATTACAAAATATTTTCATTTAAATCTCTATTGGGGATTTAACCCACGATGGTACACAAATGCTTTGCCACTAAGCCATTTTGTCGAAATCATTGATATTTACTAATGAAAACCTAATTAGAAACTTTAAAAATAAGATGCTTTACCTGCAATTTATATAATATCAAATTACAATGCTTGTTATATAACAATTTTTATTAGAAAAGAGTACATCTAATATGTACAAGAAAAGTTTACTTTTTTTAAGGCAAGGTTAAATAGAGAATCTTTAGCAACTGGTTTCTTGTGCGTTCTCCAAGGACTGAAGTGTAAGTGCTAGGATATTATTATGCATTAAGGTAGCTACTCTATTTTGACTAAAACGACCAGATTGAAATCTATTTTGCAACTCAAATTTATGCTAAGCACCTACATAAAATAGCAGTAATTGCTGCACGCTGACACACGGACATACTGTGAATAATTTAAGCCTGTTTTTAAAGCGGCGACTTTATTTTTGATCTATGCAATGTAGTTTGTATGACAATGTATTGAAGATATTGTAAAGAATCTTCTGATGTCATTTTGTTTTACTACTTGTCTTTGTATACTGTACAATGTCTGCTTACTTAAATATTACATGCCGTGAATTTAAAAAAATGTTATACTGTGTGTTAAATATGCTTATTTTTACGTCATGAAAAGATCTTCTAGTAAACAGCTGAAATTTTTCTCGGCCATACAAAAATATTTTCAGAGGCACAAGTGAGCTTTTGCATTCATTTTCCGCATCTTTGTTTTCACATAAAAATAGCACTCATCATTCCAGCATGCTAAATTGACATTATTTATCCAATTTAATATTATCAATTTTACGTTCTCAATATTTTTTGAAAAACTTTTTTATAAACAGGATTTAAAATGGTAAGCATTGAAATGTCGTTTGACACGTCATACCGCGTAAGTGCTAAGAATTATCGTCACAAACTTCTGCCACAGAGCTCTGTCATCCTCCATGATCCTTGCCTCATTGCATGTAAGGTCTACCTTTCAGAGCTTCGCCGAGTACATTCTATGTATAATTGTATATTTCTAAAAGACTTTCCTGAACACCGAGATCAAGGATAGTTAATGCATCCAAATTACATTTCCATGTAAGGTCCACTTTAGTTGTTTTCACTTAGACACAATCGCGGTGCTAAATAACCAATTAAAAGTATGATGTTTTGTCTTAAAACGTCGAAATAATACAAATTTATAGCATTTTAAAGACAACACATTTAGAGAAAAAGCTAACTTGTGCCATTAAATAAATACGTTTAGTAAAAAAATGCAATATACGAGTATGAGTGACGCGTCGAGGCTTTTCTGATTGATTTAAATTCTTAGTATCGTCATCATACACTGCATCTAAAGAAGATTTATTTGTAATTCAAAAGCCCATTACATTACTAAATTAAAAGAAAAAACAATTATTAGCTGACCCATTTTTCTTTAAATATTACAGTAGAGACAGTCTCATGGTTACAAGTACTCGTAACTACACTTGTACATTAAATTAATTCAAGTAGGCTACGGTCGTAAGGCCTTAAAGATCTGCGAACCAAATTACTTACATTCCCATGCCTTGCCACGGCCACATTTTAAAATTCTCTGCTTCACACCACTGAGGCTGTAAAACTCTAAATTTAGGCAAGAGGCTCCATAAATACGTTGCGAATTTCGCCATTTATAGACAAGCATTTGAATCTTGAAATCGGCAAAGATTTTTTTTAGTTCGATGGGAAAATTAACAATTCTAATCATGGAATCTTATATAACTCATTGCAGTATACTTTTTTGTTACAATTCGTGTTCTATAATACTAAAAGTAATATATACTCTGCGCAGGCACATGTACTCAACTATTAAAAATATAAATACGAGTGTAAACAACCATACAAATTTAATTATCTGAAAAGCTTTATTTATTTTCAGTTTAACACAATAAAAGGACCAAATTTCAATCAATTTCTCGTCAAAGTTTAAATTTTTTGGTCAGATTTTTTTTTAAATTGAAGACAGCTTTAATTAAGAACTTAGAACTAAAATAATGTAAAGTAATTATTCTGAGAAAAAAAAATTACCGGAAAAATACGAGCTTTTCATAAGTAGTTTTATAAAAATCTGAAGTATTTTTGCTGTCATGATAACGTTGTGTTTTGAATGGTTTATATTTGTATCACTCAGTCCCTCTTAACCCTTTCGCATCGGTTGTACCGTCATAAGATTCTCCGACCGTTGACATCGGTTGACGTGATATATCGTTTTGCTACTTTCTTAGAATAGTTTTTTATGCATCATCTGATAGCTAAAGGATACAAAAACCAGTGTGATATATGTAAATAGACCAGATAAGTACATTTATGCTTCAAACACTAGTTTTATAATTGACGCTATAATTTGTATTCAAACCGAGCTTATTCTTAATATTCGGTACCTATTTTTAAGAATGTCTACCGTATTAAGAGTATATATTAACTTGTATTTAAGCGATTGTAAAAAACTATTAAAACAATATTATTTTTGTTAACTTATTATAAATATGTAATTTGTCCGAAACATCTCATAAAATTTTAATTGCAACATTCAACTTACACGACTAGTTCATTAAATAAGAGTTCAACGTGATCAGTGCCCTGATGCAATTCATTCGTTACACTCAATAACTGTCTGATGATAGAATGCTATGTCAATGGCGGCACAATGCTTTTTAAACAAACATCCTTTTGTCTCTCAACGAGTTGAAAGAGGCGGCTTATTGTAGTGTGTTTCAAGGCCCGGCATTTATTTTCGACATCGCACGAAAAAAAAAACAAAAGAATTGCTGTCGAAAATCAAAATAATTGTTCTAAATAATTCGAATCTGGCGCCGCAGGAAGCGAGATGTGTTCGCGCATGCGCCACACAAAAAATATTACATCTCGGGTGCTAACAAAGGCGGTGATTTAACGCGCAAACATTATCGTATTAAATATAACCTTGCCGTAAGTAAACACGTACTTTTAATAAGTAAGATGTGATTACGTTTAAGCTTTTAAACAATACTCCTTTTAAACATTATTTGCGCAAAAAAGATAATTCGACACCATTTTGTTCTTCGCGTTATCAGTAATTGACTGGTATTAAGTTTTTATTTGTTTTTTTTATTAATATGTTATTTCGTTCAACAACAAAATATGTATTATTCCTTCTTTTTAAACTACTTTAGGTTTTTTCTGCTTGCTAAGTGCTAAGTATTGTAAAACTATGGATACTTTGACCAATACAAATTACGATTTGTTATTTAATGTTTTTTTTAATACATAACAAGAACATTAAATAAATACTTAATACAATATAAAGAATAAATATTTATTTATTTATTTACCTTGTTTTCGCATGGATCACGTAACAAAAGTTCTCTATTAGGAGACTGCAGTTTCGACTAACTCGTAGTCTTTGTCAATCCTTCTCTAGTTAAGAGATAACTGAGCTGCGTTGTACTTTATAAGTGGTGTAACACCTTTTTTGTAGGGGAGGGGGTGGGGGTGTGTCTATCAGGAAAGGAGAGGGAGATAGGTAGTGTTGCAAGGATGAAGGAAGAGATAAATACATAAAAGTGGTTTAGGTATAAATTTATTTTTATTTTCTATTTTTTTTATTTATTATTTTTTTTTTTTTTTTATTATTATTAATATTATTCTTATATGTCGTATATATAATTTTTAAACTTATTTATTTATTTAACGGAAACAATTTTAAAATTGGTGAATTACTTAAGGTATTTAGTTGGTTATTAATTATATCTTCTTTCTTATTAATGGCTTTATAAATTTCTAAGTATTCTAAATTATTTAATTTAACGGTTTTATTTTCTACATGTAATATGTTTAATACTTTTCTAAGTTGTACGAATGATTATTCTCTATAAGGTGGTTTGCGAATTCAGAAAAATTAGTGCTTTTTAGGCACCTTAAATGTTCTTTAATTCTAATGTTAAAATTTCTTGACGTTCTGCCAATATAAAAAGATTCACAATCTTTTTTTATATTGGCAGAACGTCAAGAAATTTTAACATTAGAATTAAAGAACATTTAAGGTGCCTAAAAAGCACTAATTTTTCTGAATTCGCAAACCACCTTATAGAGAATAATCATTCGTACAACTTAGAAAAAGTATTAAACATATTACATGTAGAAAATAAAACCGTTAAATTAAATAATTTAGAATACTTAGAAATTTATAAAGCCATTAATAAGAAAGAAGATATAATTAATAACCAACTAAATACCTTAAGTAATTCACCAATTTTAAAATTGTTTCCGTTAAATAAATAAATAAGTTTAAAAATTATATATACGACATATAAGAATAATATTAATAATAAAAAAAAAAAAAAAAAATAAAAAATAAAATAGAAAATAAAAATAAATTTATACCTAAACCACTTTTATGTATTTATCTCTTCCTTCATCCTTGCAACACTACCTATCTCCCTCTCCTTTCCTGATAGACACACCCCCACCCCCTCCCCCTACAAAAAGGTGTTACACCACTTATAAAGTACAACGCAGCTCAGTTATCTCTTAACTAGAGAAGGATTGACAAAGACTACGAGTTAGTCGAAACTGCAGTCTCCTAATAGAGAACTTTTGTTACGTGATCCATGCGAAAACAAGGTAAATAAATAAATAAATATTTATAATTTATTATGGATCTCAAAGTGAATGCTCAAAACATTGAAAATACAATATAAAGATATCAAGTAATCAATAATAATAACATTAAGGTTATCAACTGACAATACTTGGTGAAACTGCATAATTATAATTTAAAATAATTTTAATTAAAAAAATAATTAAAAATAATTATTGAAGATGGTCTCCAGGAAGGCTGAAACATGTAATTAGTTAAAATAAATGTGAATCAAAACTAAATATTTTAAATTTTGTTTTTTCATAAAAAATATTTAAAAATTATAATAAATAATAAGTTAAATAATATATATATTTTAATGTAAAAAATTCATTTGCCTTGCGGCCAGAGTCGGGTAATGAAATGGACATGGTTGCAATGTTTAGTAGTTCGAAACCCATCATCTACCATTTCTTTTCTTCAGATTTGTTGATGAAAGAATCGTTATACATATAAGATCATGTTTGTTGAGAATTTTTATGTTTTTATCAATTCTTGAATAATTGTAATAGTACGAGTATTATTATTTAAATCAATAAATTGGAATATTTGTATTTATAGTAAAACTCACAATGTTTTATGAAGATCTTTCGTCTCCGTAGTATCAATCCGGTGGATTGACAGCAACAAAATCTTGCGTCTCGATCTCCACTCTTCGCGGTCCTCTGCAATCCTCTTTAGTTCAGTATAAGAGCTGCAACTCATGTCCTCGAACAAATGTCCTTGCTGCAAATACGTCTAGGGCACCCAATGCAGTTTCTACCCTCAACCATCCCTTTCACAATGTCGAAAAGAAAACCATCGTGGCGCATGATGTGACCGATCCATCGGGCTCGCCTCTCCGAAATGGTTCTTGAAGATCTATAATCTTCGAAATAACAAAAAAAAAATTAACACATTAAAAAGAGTACTCGTAAATAAAAAACGCGCAATATGGTGCATAAGTAAGGTTCTGATTAATGTAGTATTGTGAATAGTATTCACGGTAAATGACGAAAATTGATTGATTGATTTTCAAATCCGGGTACAGTTTTAAGAATAAGGTATTACGTAGAAGAAATTATTTTTATTTTAGGATGAGGTCATTTGTAGAATAAGTTCAGATCGGTGATCTAACGTCAATATATAAATAGCTTGATCTTAAAGTTGAAAAAACACACACAATTGATGTCTGATTGTATGCCTACTAACAATGCTATAGGAAGGGAAATTCAGTATTTTAATGATATCTTCAGAATGGTAATTTACTTGGAGATGTGAATCTATGCAAAGCCATGCGAACCTTTAATGGGCCATGGCTGGCCGTTGCAGACCTCCCAGTGGGAACTTAATTTGTTTATTTATTAAGTGTGAAAAGGCTGTTTTTTGAGGTCAGAGCTATAGTAGCTGTTGACTTGGCGTTGAAGTATAAAAATTCGCACCATACTTAACGAGATCTTTGCCATAAAGTTAGCGCAATAGATAATCGTGCATGTATTTCTTAGTTTTAATGCATGCTTAAAATACATACAAAATAATATAATTAATAGTCTTTCACGTGTACTTAGTATTCGATTAATGTCCATTGTTCGTCATTGAAAAAAATAATCAAAGGTTTTCTTATGTTATTCTAAAAATATTTTAATATTGTATAATAACTTGAGTGCACGAACTAAACTCCGTATATTACCTGTAGATTCAATTATTTCTAGTATGTTATGGAAGAATAACATACCTACAATTCCAGGTGATGATCCGCACATTAACACATGTACATAGAAATTTTAATCTCATTTATTTTTTACATACTTTGAGACAAGCAACAATTCACCTCATTATCAAAATATTCACTCCTAATAACTGATTATTGACGTCACGAACTGCCGCCACAAGACTTTTTTTAATGCAAAAAAAATCATTTTAGTTATTGATCTGTCCTATCTCATCCTATGTCAGGTCTTCCAGTCAGGCTTGAAGAAAATACACTGTAGTTCATACTGTACTATGGTATTTGAAGTATATGTCACAACTAGGTTCACCTTCATCTAAATGGTCAGAATAAGCTGCCTCTTAAAATGAATGGTCAATCACTCGATCTCCTTAAGCATAAATGATTAAAAATGATAATTCACATCTCAGAAAATTATGTCTTACTTACGCCTGGTACTTACACGTTATAACATTTAAATGATCAAAGATCGTGTATTTGATATAGTAGTTAGTTGGTGCTGAAGAATAAAGGATTATAAAATGCGTTACACTCAGAATAATCAAACATGTCCGGTTGTATAGGAAATGCTGTCTCCGGTGTACTATGCTCCGCTTGCGCACAAGTTCACGGACCGTAAAATGCAAACCAAAAATGCATTATAATCCATTTGACCGCTCGGCACTGCATATTATTGCAGTTTGTTACATTGCAGCATGGCGAAAATATCCCAGCCTTAAAATACGTTAAAATACGAATAGTTTTCCAGTGTTTAATGCTTAAAGATATATATGACAGAAGGTATTTGATGTTTGTATGAGATTTTAATACTTTGAATAATGCAAGCACATAATAAAAATTTAATTAAAACAAACTATAAGACAGAATCTTCATTTATTTAGCTAAAATGGGAATATTTCTAATTTTCTTATTATCATATTCAGTTCAATATATTATTAGTAAAATGGTTTTTTGTATGGTTGGTTATTAAAACATATATACATATTCACAATTAGAGTTACATAAATAGCTTCTTAGGTTTCTACGGCCAGATTTGGTATTGTAGCTTTTGGGCTTAGCCGTGTGTGGCAAATTTTCTAGCATCAATATTTTGACCGCCATTGCAGCGGTTTTCATCTTGTGTAGGTACGTTAGGTTGACAGCTGAACTACCTCAAGACGTCAAATCATCACAATGTCGTCTACCCTGAAGAAGACCCCTGCAATAACGATCGAAATATTGGTGCTAGAAAATTACGCAAAAAGCCATAAAAGAGTTTTATTTATTTGTATATATTTCTGATTCTGTACACTCTTATAAAATATATAACAGAGTTATACAATAATTCACTTTACAGTCAAAGATTTTTTATTACGTTTAGTATTTTTGTTATTAACGCAGAAAGTATACATTTGATAAGTTATTGAAATCCCTTTATACATTTTCTATTATTCTGCACTTTGATTTTTATTAATTGATTTTTAAAACGCACATATTTTAAAATAAGTTTATCATTTCACTTACGTTATTTACAAACAATAATATATATATGTTTCAATAGAAATATGTAATTGCAAATGATACGTTTTTAGCAAAGGGTAAATAACACATTATGAGATCAAAGTGTATTCACTATCACATTTAATACAACACAAGTACATGATCTAATGCTCATGTAGATTTTTGAATTACATCCATTGTCTTTTCAATGTGCACATTATAATTTTTATCTATATATTATAACAATGCCACATTTTCTCGTAGACTATTCAAATTTCATGAGATGACATACAACAGAATGATATTCATGACCTTTGATGTCATCAGACTTATGAACATGTAATATTCACACGATTTCTTACCCCACGCACCTATTTTTATTGTCATGAACTTGAGTGAGCTCATTTGGAGTTCATTGACTATTTTGTAGAGCTCCTCAACCTTTTTGTTATACACACCTTTAGTATATCAAATACCTTTGGAACATACTCGTATATATTTTCCGAAGATTACATGTTCGAGGACTTGAAGCAGCTATAGATTTCGAGGCATAATTTTGTGCGATTTGTTTAAGATTTTTAGATATATCGGATGATTGGACTGACGCTCCGGAGACCTGGATCATTTGCTTCCAAGGATCGCCTCAACTCGACCAGCGCTACTTGGTTAGCAAGAGGCGGTGACCCATTCATATTTTTGTCCGCGCCCAATGTAGCTTAACTTAGGTGATCTAAAGATAACCTTAATATTTATTGCGAGTACACTTGTACACTGTGAAAAATCACTGGCAGCCTTATTTTACGGATAACACTCGTAAATGAGTTGAAAAATATATTTAATAATATTAGTTTTTAATTGATCAGTCTACGGACTGCCTTTTAAGGAGCTTATATTTTCCTGGTAAGAACAAATATTTTTTGGATCAGTAAATAAAATAAAATAATTATTATTTTTCATTATTCAACATGTTCTACATGATTATAATATTCAACATTAACTCAACCATACCCAACCTAAGCGAAATTTACTTACCATATATATAAATCTGTCGTTATCAAAAATAATAATTTTACATTCTAACTAAGAGATGTATTTTTTTAAAAACGTGGATCGCAGATTTTTAAGCCCTGGTCTATTGTGCTCAGATGTCTCAGTCAAAAAAATATACATACATATATATGAATCATAAATTGTGTTGTTTATTGTGATGCGGTCACATAATTCGCATAATGAATGCCTTTATTTTACTCATTACGGAATACGGCGGTCGTAACAACGTGAAGAAATCATATTACGATGATTAACGAAGCTGTTTGATAGTATTGTCATTAATATGGCAGACATTGACCCAAATATCAACGCTTAAAAAGCCTAAATCAAAGCATTTCGAATGCTACGCCACTGCTACTGCTTTTGTGGCTAATTTCACGCCCATTAGCATTAAAAAGGCTCGTGAATGAATGAGATTAAAAGTATTATATGGCAACATCCATCAAGCTTATTTGAGTCTTTGAAAAAATGCTTTATTTTTACATTTATTATTTTTTTACCCTATTAGTCATTTTTCAATTAACATTACAATATTTCGTTATATTTATAAAACTAACTGAATTTTTGATTAAAATGAATAGAATTGATTGTATTTATGTTATTTAACCTACATTATTTCTCCTTGACGTTTTTTTTATTTTTATTTTTAAATATTTATGATACTAACACCTATACATAAAATAACGAAAAAAGATGTTTCTATTGTGTCCCAGATCCTTTCGGCGATATGAAATATCACTTTTATTTCTATTTGTTGTTGGATGCGAGTTTACAAAAAAAAGGCGACAGTAATTTATGCTCTCCTGCGGCATCAGATGTATGTCCCCGTGTTCCTTCCGGCAGCCGGAATTGCTATTTACTGAGACCAACAATGTTTATCTTGTACTCCTTTTAGAAAATCGCGGGAGTATTCATAGTGCGTTAATTTTACGCACCAACTATAATCATTAGCCTGCTATATTGGTTCTTGATGATTATGTCATCTTCTCAGATCGTGATCAAAAATCATCATCCCGAAACAAATCCCATTTGTCATCAACTGACATTGAGGTCATGAGATCCACCTACATTTAGCAACTCACATTATATAATTATTAATGTAAATTTTTAATTATAGGAAAGCAGTCAGTCTTCTTGTAAATAATTAACTTATCCATTGTTCCCATTCATTGAACTCAATAATTATAAAAAACAAAAAAATATTTTATTATTCTTTATTTTAAAACATATTATTAATGATCATTGGTGCCAACAAATGATTAAATAAAACCGCAGAGTTTATTGCGTAGGTAATAAAATGTTTTTATTTTAAATTAATTGTTTTCTGAAAACGGTTTTTTGTAGGCGAAATTTACAATAATAAAGATTTTTATGATTCCGGGTTCACCGTCCTTTAACTGTTTATATATTGTAAGAAAGTGTCTACCCTAAAAGGATTCCTATATTAAAAGTCGCCCTAGAAGGTAATCAAGTTTCCATATATATATTATGTATAAATTTTGCTATCTAACATTGTTTTAGGTCATAAGTGAGTGGTTTTTCTATATAAGGACCACCAAATAATCAAACAATTTCAAGAAGGACCGATCGATCGTTCAACAAGCTTTATAGTAAATCTTGATTTAAAAAATAACATTGAATTATTATTCCATTATTTATAAAAACTATAATCGTTAAAGTTACGATGTATTAGCATTATTTATTATCGGAAAATGTTATTTAAAATTACGATAATTTTGTCCATTTAATAACAAAAAGGCCTATATTTATTTGTTCAGTAACTAATTCCTAAATCCCATGCTAAGATGGACGTTTTCTAAGATTAATTATCAATTTACTTTACATCATTTATCTACTTCAAGTAAACAAGCACTTAAATATGCTTATATTATTTCGCAATGCAAAAAATATCATTAAATTATTTTAATAGTTGTTCATCCATCGTTAATTCACTTAACAAGATGATTTCAGCTTCACACAAAATACCGGAACGACTGTTCAGCTTTGTGTAAGTGGCAAGTGTCTGATTATTATTTCTGTGCAGTCACTTTGAGAAATGAGTCGCGATTAGGGTTCGCTCACATCAATGTTGGAGAGTCTACTCGTCTGCTTGACCGTCACGCAGATGACCGGCAGTCACAATAGAGGCTGGCGTCATCAAGTAACGAACTTAGAGAGTGAAGCCTAACATCTGTTCAGTGATGAGAAACTAGCACTTAAAGTAAAAAAAAACTAACATATCTTTTATATGAAAAAAATACCGGCATATATACTCGTAGATTGGATGTAAAAGCACTTGCTTATCATACAGGAAGACACTGCTTGATCATTGACGACGCAAAAAGAAAAAGTTTTTTAATCAATTTTTGTAAGCTTTATAAACACCATTAAGGTTATCAACTGACAATACTTGGTGAAACTGCACAATTATAATTTTAGAATTAATTTTAATTAAAAAATTAATAAATTATAAATATTTAGTTTTGATTCACAATTTATTTTAACGATTACATGTTATAAATACAGTTTTGTAAAATTGATTGCTCGACCGTAGAGTGCCGTTTATAATGAATCTTAAATCAATTTAAATAACGACGTTGCGTGAATGTCAGGTTTGTCAAATGAAGTTAGCGAATTCAGATTTCCAGATGCAGCGCTTAGTAATCTTGAAAGTTTTATTAATCATCATCTGTCGGTATTCTCTTGTACATACTTTTTTGTGTTAATTTCATAAAAAGCCTGTTGATAGGGTATAAGTACAGCTTAGAAAGGTTCCAATATCGGTATCTGAAACTTCTTGGACCTAGTGAATAAGTATTCCTATATATTACCGATAAAACATTGACACGTTGATGTTGTGGGACCACCATTGCAGGGGTATTTTTCAGGATTAATAATTTATTTAGTTTTGAGTTGGTTTATTCAGATTATATATTTCTTTTAGGAGCGCTATTGATTGTTATTCATAAAAGAAATATATAATCTGAATAAACCAACTCAAAACGAAATAAATTATTAATCCTGAATGGCGGTCGAAATATTGGTTGAAAAAAGTTCACCACCCATAAGCCACAACATCAAATCTAGCCGTGAAAACCTAAGAAGTTACATTGACACGTTATTTATATTCGAAGAATTCACTGTAAAATCCACATCAAATATCATCCAGATGAGTAACTGAGCATGCTCTGTGTGATCCATGTTAAAACAAGGGAGGAAATATTCAAGTATTTAATATTAAAGTTTTAAAATATTTATTTTAATTTTTTATTCTATGTTAAATATATTTATACAAAAATAGATTTTACGAAGATGAATTAGACTGGATTTCTTAGGTAGACTGCAAGTCTTCGAATTAATACAGAGAAAAACTCAACTATTTATAGTTCCTATAGGAGCAAAGAAGACTTTGACTTTTGGAATGAAAATTATGTCCTGAAAAAGTGCTCTATATATATTGATATAATAATACAACAGCAATTATCTTACATTCCTTTACATGTTTATGATAACTTATCAGAAACCTACCTTGAATTAATACAACTCAAAATATACTCGATTCTACTTTACAGGTAGGTTGTCTCTCACTGGTGTAACGAGTTAAAGCCTAACCATAATGCTTTACTCGGTAGCTGCATCTTGCACCTACGCTTTATCAAAAACTCAAGCTATATAAACGTGAAGACAAAGAGGGTCATTAAGGCCAAGGACAGAAAGTTAGATTCTAAATGAAAACTACAATAATGTACGATGAATAACTGTAATGATCTTAAAGCATTGAATTGAAGTTATTTTCATTCATAAGTCACATTTATTGGACTAAGTACAAATAGACTTTTACAATGAGCTTTAGAATAATTATTAATTAAGTATTAAAGGCTTGTTGGCGGTTTCGTTAAAGATTACAATATATTTTTGTTTAATCAATAATTTAAAATTTGAATAGTCATAAGGATATCTATTTTTAAAAGTAACCTTCATATTCAAGTTGAAAAAATATATAATTAAAGAATAATGATTGTTAGTATTTAAAATTTAATTGAACAATTATAAACTATCTTTTAATGCAGGTCAAGAAGAGCGGCGTGTGCTTGGTTTTTGTCTTGGAAACGCTTTTTAAGTACTTTTTTTGAACTCATTGTGCAAAATATCTAGAACATACAGCTTTACTTGATTGAAGTAATGTGCAGCGCTTGTATAATCCCCATTATTTTGTATGACTACAGCCGATATAGCCGTATAATAGGATTTTTTATCAGGTATCTGCAGATATATTGATGCAATGGTTTGACATTCTGAGGAATGACAAAGTTAGAGCGTGGTCACTACACCCATCTATGCTACAATTAGTCCAGAGACGAAAGTGAGCATAGTTGGAAAACAACTTTCATAATATTATATTTTAGGGCTATATCTACTTTGTTAAGTCGTTATAGTATATATGTATGTACATAATACGTCGAAGACATGAGATGAAGTGACATGGTGGCGGCTCATAAAATATATGGCGGAAATTTGTAATGACCATATGGTCCAACTAATGTGCCAATCTGGTGGAGGATGTAATCATCCAAGGAATGGAATGTTTTATTCCTCACTCCACGAAAACTATGAGCACCACCTTAAAAAGCTGGTTTAACCGTGACTGTGCCAAGGCCGTAAAACGCAGGAATACCGCATACAACAAACTACGAAAAAATAACGACCCCATAAGTCGTGCAGCATACAATTTAGCCTCCAAAGAATGCAAGAAAACCATTAATGACTCCAAAGACAAGTTCAATGTACAAATTTGCAACAAGTTGTCCGCTTGCCCTGCCGGTAGTAGAGCATTCTGGTCTCTCGCTAACTCTATTGGCAGCAACTTTTGCACTTCTTCTTTTCCACCACTGACTAATACCGATGGCTCACTGGCTCTAGCCTCCAAAGAGAAGGCTGAACTTCTTGGTTCGCTGTTTGCTTCCAATTCCACACTCGACGATGGTGGGGCCAACCCCCCATCCATTCCTCACTGTGGCAAGCAGATGGGGGCTGTAAAATTCAGCCTCAAAGCCGTACGTCGAGAACTTCTCCAATTAGCAACCAACAAAGCCAGTGGCCCAGATGGCATACCAGCGGTGGTATTAAAAACTTGCGCTCCTGAACTTAGTCCTGTGCTCACCAAACTTTTCAGATTGTCCTTTAGATGTGGTATTGTTCCCCTGGGATGGAAAAAAGCCCTTGTTCACCCAGTTCCAAAAAAAAGGAGACCGAAGTGACCCCACAAACTATCGCCCAATAGCCATCACATCACTACTTCCCAAAGTGATGGAACGTTTAATTAACAGCCAACTTCTAAACTACTTAGAGAAGAATGATCTTCTGTGCGATCGGCAATATGGCTTCCACCGTAGTCGATCGTGCGGCGATCTCTTGGCATATGTCACACATGTTTGGGGAAATCCGTCGAATGCTATGGAGAAACGCAAGCTGTTGCCCTGGATATCTCCAAGGCGTTCGATAGAGTCTGGCATCGCGGTCTGGTGAATAAATTACCGTCTTATGGACTAACTCCCTCCCTGTGCTCCTGGATTGAAAACTTCTTGAGTGATCGAAGCATCATCACTGTCGTAGATGGCTTTTCTTCTTCCTGCCATAAAATCAACTCAGGAGTTCCACAGAGCTCTGTGCTGTCGCCCACTCTTTTCCTTCTGCATGTGAATGATCTGCTTCAATGCGCAAACATTCACTGTTATGCCGACGACAGCACTGTCCATGAGAGTATAATCTTCCAAAAACCTCCGAAACATTCGGAACTATCTGCTGCTAGGGAATCTCTGGTGAAGAAGATGAACATGTCTCTTGAAAGGGTTTCACGATGGGGCGACCTCAACCTCGTCAGTTTCAACATTTCAAAAACCCAATCATGTACTTTCTCCACCAAGAAGACTGCTATGGATCCTGTATCTTTCAACGGTTGTTCTCTTCCGAAAGCAAGCTCCATCAACATGCTTGGATTATCAATATAGAATAATGTCAAATATTACGAGTCAATTAAGTGTAAAGCCGGTCTCGCTTCCAAAAAACTAGGTATATTATATAGATCACGTCGGTATTTCAACGATAAACAACTTCTTCTTCTATATAAAGGGCAAATCCGACCTATCCTTGAATACGGCAGTCACCTTTGGATTGGAGCCCCAAAATACCTTCTAAACTTAATTGACTCAGTTCAAAGAAGAGCAATTCGTTTGATAAACAATGACACCCTTACGTCTAATCTACAATCAATGGAACACAGACGTAAGGTTGGTTCTCTTAGTCTTTTCTACCGTTATTACCACGGTCGCTGCTCTTCGGAACTTAAAGAACTAATTCCTCCTGCACCCACTCACAGCCGACAAACTCGTCTTACACTTGCCGAACATCCATACACGGTTAATATATGTCGACCAAGAACTGGCAGCTTCCAAAGTTCCTTCCTTAATGCCACCGGTAAGCTATGGAATGCTCTTCCAGCGTCTGTGTTTCCTCCTTCCTACAATCTGGATCTCTTCAAGAAACAGATAAATATACACTTGCAATCTCCTCAACCCACACACAAACACGAACACAACACACGTTTCCTGCATGCAGCGTGCAGCCTCCCTGGCTGAGCGTCATAGAGTGCACTGGTCTTGACCGGTTGTGCTCTCCTGCATGCGTTTACATAAATAAAAAAAAAAAACTAAGGAATGGATATGGAGAAAGTTTATGTTACAATACAAGTGAAATCTTGTTGAGTTAAACATTAATTTAAGCACTTCATAAACTGAAAAATACGTACGTACAAAAATACTATACAAATATTTCATATATGAGTATATACAAGTGTTTGAATAGTTAATGTCAATATTTTATATAAAAATAGAAAGATTGACATATTTTTTGTGAAAATCTAAAACGTCATAGATACGAGTATACTGTACTGCTTTAAATGACAAGACAAAAACGTGAATTATTATAATTTTCCGACATTATTATAATTTTTGTCAAGATTTTTGCCATAACTTTACTATTAAATTGGAGCAATTCAATTGTTAGTGTTTCAAGTTGACTATTAAATTTAATGCGTATCGGAAACGAGGCAAATTACCGCAGGTATAATTATGCCAATTATCGCAAATAAAAAATGCCAACAAGAATGCTTAGCGTATTTCCATGGATACTTATTTTTCAGAAATTTTCCTGACTCAATTGTCTAAGAAAGTACAAGAAAATGCACAGAGATTTGGCATAGATAGCGGCGAGCTTGACTTTTATGCGAGAAAACATGTGTTCAATTACCATTATTTCTTGTATATTTATATAAGTAAAATCATATGGCACTTCACGGAAAGCTAAAGCAACCGTACACGGGGTTTTCGATAGCAGATACCTGCGTAGAATACTGTGAGTACGGTGGATTTACTTTATGAGGAATGACGAGGTGAAAAAATGGATAAGGAAGCCTTACATACTAGGGAAAGGTGAACTTTTACCTATTGACCAACTGTAGTATGGCATTATATATGAAGAAGAAGTCAAGTAGTAGAAGCTACCCAAAGAATAGGCACACTTGAGTGGCAATGGACAGGACATATCTGTCGAAAATATGACGGTTGATAGGGAAGAAAATTGTTGAAAGGCTTCATACATCTGGCAAATCTGCAAAATGGACTGATAACATCAGTATAATAACGGGAGTAGCCTGGATACAGAGTATCCAGAAGAATGGAATTTCATGCGGAAAGCCTTCATTCAACATTGGACAAACACAGGCTGTTTTTTTTCATGTAAGCACATACAGAAGAATACCGAAAGATAGTGATAGTACTGGAGGACTCTGCGAAATGCCGTAAGGTCACAGGTTCGATGAAAGGGTAAAATCCTGATCTATCTCCTTCTCGTGGGGGGGGGTGAGCGACATCAGTCGGCCAATATAGACAGGGACCGAATGTTGGCCGGAATAAGCTAACACCCAGCTAACCTCATCAGGTCAAGCTGGATAGGGCACTCTATTGTCCTGGAGGTAGTAAATACCCTCCTAAGGCGGATGAACCTTTATGGTCAACGGCATTAGGATGTGGAAATAAAGGGGAAAATACCACATTAAAGGTCTTAAAGACATCCCATGTATCAGCAAAAAAAATGATTGCATCTCAAGTAGCTGAGCTGAAAAGGGTTGCGGAGGACCGAGAGGAATGGAGATCGAGATGCAAGATTCTGTTGCTGCAAACCAATCCACCGGATTGATACTACGAAGAAGTGATAGTAATTTTGAAGTCTCATCTATGGAATTCTATGACGCTTACCATGCTGCATATGGCTAAGCGATGCATGCGGAGTGTTGATCCGCCAACGTCATAGACTATAGCCCGAGATTCACGCATCATCCTTAATTATTACAGGAATTTACTATAAATGGGTGGTCTTCACGGGACGCCTTTCGTTTACCATAAATTTTGATTAATAGGCTATGACTGATGATGAATATGAAATGCTGCCTTGTCAGTTATCTAATCTCGACATTCCTCACAAGTCAAGCTATCATACTATACGTATTCTATCCAGAAGTCTGCTTGTAAAACCCGCTTTTAATGTGATGTCAAAATGTACAGTATTAGAGAATAATGGGTACCATATAGACTATGTATAATTGGCTCTAATTTTTATATGTAAAATAATTGATCTGTTTCCAATCTTCAGATCGAAATGTATTATTATGGATGTATTTTTTATTTTTATATTTGTCAGTGTTTTTTCTACTGCAAATGTCTGAATAAGGCTAGTTGTATAACATTGTCGTAGTTTCTAGTGTCGCAGTCTTCCCCATTATTTTCTGTTTCGGTCTGTTTCTCCGTTGGACGTTTTTCATTGTTTTTCACTCACGATGTTGACATCTACAATCCTATAGAAATGTCACAACACACGCACCGAGCGTGTTATAAATAATTTCTCAGACATGTAAAGTGATTGCAGTTTTATTATATTATGCAGGAAATTAAATTACAACCGAGAAAAATATGACACTGAGAGATAAACGTATGATCGACGTGTAGAAAAAAAATATACAAAAGGTGAAACTTTCTCCAAATTATTATTACAGATATACTATAAAATACTTTCCCACTATCGAAAATATATCGTTAAGGTACATATACATAAAATTTACACATCTTTGACATATGCAGCGTTTAGCTAATCCATTTGAACTTCTTAAATCTCATTCAAGTACATAGATACTGTAATTCACCGACAGACAATTTCTTTTTTTATATAAAGGACAAATCCGCTATATTCTTGAATACAGCAGCCGCCATTGAGCTGGAGCTCTAAAATACTTTCTAGATTTAATTGACTCGCTTCAAAGTAGAACAATTTGTGTAATAAATAACACACTCACGTCTACCTGCAGTCACTGGAACACAGCTAGAAGATTGGTTCACTAAGTCTTTTCTACTCTATTATTATCACGGGCATTGCTCTTCTGAACTTAAAGAATTAATTCCCAATTCATTCATCTTCATCCTAAGAAAGAACTCGTCTTACACTTACAAAACATCCATACAAGACTTATGTGTGTATACTAACTGTCAGTTTCAAAAGTTTCTTCCGAAATGCCACCAGTAATCTCTGCATTGCTCTTCCAGCGTCTGTGTTTCCTTCTTCAAAAAATGTGTAAATCTTCAAGAAATAGATAAATGTACACCTGCAATCTCCCCAAGCCACAGACAAACACAGACACAACACACTTATCCCAAATGCAGCGTCCAGCCACCCTGGCTGAACGCCATCCAGTGCACTGATCTCGACCGTTTGTGCCCTCCTGCATGCCATTGCAAGTAAAAAAATACGTTGTCAATAATAGATGCTTACAATACTAGTACCAATTAGTTATGCTAAATATTTATGTTTTTTATTACCATATCCGCTTCATATTTGGAGCATATCTATACCAGAAATTGTCATTTTACATTTCTGGAAGCTCAGATTTTCTACTATGCCTTTTTCTAGAACACCTGTATACCCGAAGGTCTACATGTGAACATAAATGAGTGACATTTTATTTTCTTATAATTATACATAAAAGTAATTAAGCTTTTTGTTATTTTTTAACGCGTATATTTACATTATGTCATATTTTCATATCATCCTTTTTGTCACAATCGTCTTACACGTGTTACATATATATATATTTTTTTGTGTAAACAGTAGTAATACAGGAGAATACCGACAAATAGTGATAGTAATTTTTGTTTTAGTTCTATATCGCATGACAGAACGAATTGAAATAAATATTACGTATAAATCGTGTGTGATATAGAAAGAGTTTATTTTGGAATTCTAATTGCTGGTCGACTTCGGATAGTATTATATATATTATTTTTATTTTTCAAAAGTGAATTTCAAAACTTTTTTTTATGTAAACACATACAGTAGAATACCGACAGATGGTGATAGTAATTCTGAAGTCTTATCTGTGGAATTCTATGACGCTTACCACGGTGTATGTGACTAAGCGCTGCATGTGGAGTGTTGATCCGCCAACGTCATGGACTACAGCACAAAATTCACGCATCATCCTTATAATTACAGGAATTTACTGTGAACGGGTGGTCTTCACGGGACGACTTTCGTCTACCACCAATTTTAATAAATAGGCTGACATTTTACGAATGAGGGATCAAATTCACACCAACCAGCGGTATTTTAGACCTCAGAAATCAGTTAGAAATCTTTTTTTTTAATCTCCGTCGGGGATCGAACTCACGATTTTTTGGCTTGCAAAGCAAACGATTTGACCATTGAGCTATACCCGCCGGCAAATGTAATTGACTTGCGTATATAATATAGTTAAGTCCTGATTTTTATAACCGTTAATTGCAATCAAAGTGATACCTTGATGGCATTAGTTAAATGTCAATATTTATATCACAAGTTATTTTTGTTGGCACGTTTCATCTAGTAAAGTAACTGGTTATTTCTCGGATACTGATAGTAGTATCATTATCCTCTTAACTGGATGTATGTTCTTATTAAGAAGTCTAACCTGTCGGAGATTATCGAGATGCTGGTACAAGAGAGCAAATGCCGTGGGATCGATGGAATCCAATCAAATCATCCATTACATCATACATGTGCTAGCTGCAAAAGCTTTAATTACTGAAATTATGCTGAGACGCTTAATAATACGAGTATAACAGCTGTTAACACTACGACAGCTTCGTACAGACTTAACTGGGATATAAAAATGGATTTATGGTCTGTATATGCTGTGGACTGCATGGATAAATTTGTTCATCATTTGCTTATCTATGAAGTATAGTTAAATAGTTTAATTAGTATCACAACTCTCACTATTATTATGTAAAAACATTTTGGAAATATTGATATCAGCTCGATATAGCCCGTTCAGTTTAGTGCCAAAAAGCCTCAATATACGTTTTGTCTCTTATTTTTGTTCGCTTGTCTAACACACACATACAATTTTTTTTAGTAGTTATAAGACGTGGCGTTTTCATCTGACATTTTGTTTGTTATGTTTTGAAAGCTAGACTTATTGTGTAGAGTGGCTAGTTACCTTAAGATGGCGGCTATGTAATTTTGAGGCGCAGTGACTGTCACTGCCACCGGCCGATAGTCTCTGACCGGGCGCTGTCAAGTAAACAACATTTTTTTCGAATTTTGTCAGTCTTTTAACTTAAAATAAACGTAAAATGTACTTCTTGATTAGTTATTTGCTTTTATTTGCTCTTCATCCATTCACCATGCATCCCAACGATAATCCCAGCGAAATGAAGTCACGTTGATTAGACGTAGGATGTCAATATATTTTATAAATATTTATTTATTTATTTACCTTGTTTTCACATGGATCACGTAACAAAAGTTCTCTATTAGGAGACTGCAGTTTCGACTAACTCGTAGTCTTTGTCAATCCTTCTCTAGTTAAGAGATAACTGAGCTGCGTTGTACTTTATAAGTGGTGTAACACCTTTTTGTAGGGGAGGGGGTGGGGGTGTGTCACTAATTTTTCTGAATTCGCAAACCACCTTATAGAAAATAATCATTCGTACAACTTAGAAAAAGTATTAAACATATTACATGTAGAAAATAAAACCGTTAAATTAAATAATTTAGAATACTTAGAAATTTATAAAGCCATTAATAAGAAAGAAGATATAATTAATAACCAACTAAATACCTTAAGTAATTCACCAATTTTAAAATTGTTTCCGTTAAATAAATAAATAAGTTTTAAAAATTATATATACGACATATAAGAATAATATTAATAATAATTAAAAAAATAAAATAAATAAAAAAATAAAATAGAAAATAAAAAATAAATTTATACCTAAACCACTTTTATGTATTTATCTCTTCCTTCATCCTTGCAACACTACCTATCTCCCTCTCCTTTCCTGATAGACACACCCCCACCCCCTCCCCTACAAAAAGGTGTTACACCACTTATAAAGTACAACGCAGCTCAGTTATCTCTTAACTAGAGAAGGATTGACAAAGACTACGAGTTAGTCGAAACTGCAGTCTCCTAATAGAGAACTTTTGTTACGTGATCCATGTGAAAACAAGGTAAATAAATAAATAAATATTTATAATTTATTATGGATCTCAAAGTGAATGCTCAAAACATTGAAAATATATTTTAATTGAGTTAGAAAGAAAACTACTGTGAATTCTAGCAACTAAAGACATATTTTGTCCTAGAAAATAAATTCTTAGTGGTTTGTAACGGTAATGGAGTAAGCTTACGTTTGAGCGTACACTTGTTTCAGCTGTATTTAGAGAACTGAAAGAAAAATCATTGCATCTTATTTGCAAACATTTCTGGATCTCAGGATTATGAAAAATCAATAACAACGAGATGTTTAGAGGAAATTAAAGATGCGGAGTTTACGTGGTTAATTAATTATATTTGTCTAATTCACAGATTAAAAAATACACTATTTTTCGTCATTTATAGCTTTAACTAATTGTAAAGTGCAATTACTTATTTTAATATCACAGTGTTAATTTAACGATCAACGTTTTATGTTTGATCCTAACCTAGTTTATTTTATTATATTAATTAAGTATATTATTTTCAGTGTTTCAACGAAACTAAATAAAAATCTGAAATTTACGACACAATAAATCCATTTATATAAATAATTCTGTCTTCACGTATTTACATAATCATTGAAAAAACATGTTTTTGTAAAGTTTTTTGAATCTCACTACATTTATTATTACACATTTTTATTCAATGCAGGTTCAAGACAAGCTTTTTCTCATAAACCTAGCTAGTAACTGACACTGCATCTGCTGACACACTTTACAGATAAATGCAGGTGCTGCTGTGGAAATTATACGTCGCTATTCCTTTTCCAAGTTTGCAAACGTTGCAAAGATTAATGTCTCATGTAATTGAGATAAGCATTGTTCATTGCACTTCCTCGCCCAAGGGAGTAGCACAATGTGAAAGCGTTCGATCGTTATGATGTTATGAATTGGTTGAGCTCCCTTTTAGATCCAAATGATCAATTTTTTGAGAGCGTTGAATTAATCACTGCACTTCCTTAAAACACTGATTAATACACGTCAAAATATTATTCTACGGCTTCTTTCTTTTCGAGTCTCTTGGCTACCTTCTTTACGATGCCATACGTAGTATTTACTAGACTCTTTAGGACCAAACGGAAACATGCCCGGAGAGTGTAAGACTAATCATCCGATGTTCTTAAAAAATCCAATAAGCAAATCACCCAAAATTATTCCTAATATATCTCTAAAGTTGACGTCTTTTGAAGTCCGGAAACTATGTGTGCTCAAGTAGAGCTTTGGTAGCAGAGATGTCATGGGACGAGATATGGACAACACGCTTTGCCCTTTTTACCATCCCGTATTGGGACATATCACAAAAAACGCCCGCAGCTTTAATGCAGCGCACAGTGCAACAACAAATTGATCTGAGACTTGTTTCATTGATATTAGTGCGCTACAAACGTGCCTTAAGTGTTTTTTTTTTGTGATTTTTGCTGAATTGCGAAAAGCTAAAGGATTAGTGGTTAGCCACTGATCCTAAAGCTCTTCGCAATTCTCGTACGAACGAGGGTTGTGCAGAACCTTTCTAGGGCGTAATAGACATATCCTACTGGGCCTATAGTAGACATGGACAATGGTAACTGACAGAACTGACAAACGTCAATTTATGGAAAAAATATGGTGTGAAAAAAGAATATTATTCATGAAAGGCTAAGCCGTCTTTTATTTTTTAAGTGAAAAATAAGAGTATTCTCAGCTGGTACGCTCTTGCATATACGAAACCAAAGAACAGTCTAAACAATTGAAGCACCCAAAGTCACCGACAGGAAACGGATCACCGAGCATAGCTCACACTTGGCGGGTGAAGCGAGTGGGAGATCCATCATGTACGGCTGCCAAGCCAAGACTGAGCTCCACAGGCAGCGTGCTGCGGAAGGAATTTGGAGTGGCGGAACCAATATACACCATAACAGCGCTTTTCAGGACTGTAGCGCCATGGGAATCTTATATTACGGTTAACCCTCGTATAATATGTGGGTGTTATTGCACAGTAGTTTTATTAAATTGTTAACGTACAAACATCCATAAGACATTAAATAAAGGACGCCCTTGATATTGCACTATTTGGACACGACTATTCATGAAGTACATCTATCTGGGTCTCAGTGCAAAAGTATTTCAGCTAAGGCAATAAGCCGGCGTATAATTGGCTGGGAAATGTGTATAATTTCAATGCGCGGTGAAGGTAGAAACATCAACGTTTTATTTTTACTTTTGTGGATAAACCCCTTTTGTTGCTTTCATCTACATTTTTTGATCTAGATTGAGCAGTAAATGAGCTCTGACAACTACGTTCTACGTGAATACTACTGAGCGAGGTAAATTGCTATATGCGAACTAAGAAGAGCACAGAGTTTCAGAAAATTAGTGTAATAACGTTTTAAGAGTAGAATATACTCGGATTAAGATTTATGAAACCTTCTCGTTGTTTTAAACCATACTTAAATAGTACATAAAAAGCATTTAAAATTGCATAGTGAAAAATGAAGTCTAGAAAGACCGATTTGATAT
Organism: Glossosoma conforme; assembly: GCA_022606575.1. NCBI lineage: Eukaryota > Metazoa > Arthropoda > Insecta > Trichoptera > Glossosomatidae > Glossosoma > Glossosoma conforme. Next base: position 697,743 of record JAGTXR010000169.1, read on the forward strand.
AATGGGTATATGTGAGGAGAGAAATTAATAATGGATTGCACTCACCGCATCACGACGGGGGACAATTAAGTCTCTTTTATCATACGCTCATTCATATTATTATCAGTTAGTAACTTTTCAGTGGCAGCTCCCTGAACAAATTGAATAATTAATTCGATACAATCGAGTCTTGGACCGATGCATCGCGGGTGTCATTTGAGCCCTTTAATTATTTCAAAACAAAAAATACGCCCTAACATGATTTAATACTCGTAGGAGCTTTGGGTGTACTTTGTTGATTATATTCTAAGCATTCACTTTGAAAGGAATTTTTTAATATTTAATTGATTAATATTTATTAGCTTGTTTAAATAACGCAAATTTAACAAAAAATCTGATATAATAAATAATTAAACATACAATTTGATCTGCTCCATTCAATAAATAAATAATCATTTTATTTTTGACGACATGTTTCGATTTTGTCAAAACGCAATTTTCAAGTGCTTAAAATAGTGTTGTATGTAAAAAAAATGTTTTTAAATATAATAAAGTTCCTTTTCATTGGAAATATTTGAAACATTATAACAATATGAATTCGAGATCAATCTTTTAACTAAGCATTCGAACTAATTTTGAAATGTGAAAGCTATAACAATATATCTAAACGACGCGATACTCAGATAGTACAAAACATAACACTGTCTTGTAATGAAACAATTTGTAGTATGTTAATAGTTGTCGATAGGTTCAAACGAGTTGAAAGTCCTCGATTCATATATTAATCAGTCCATGGTAGAGGACGCGCTTGCTGCGGATATAAGGCGATACCATCGCAATAATTACACCCGAGAATCATCTTCCAACGAGCTACGCTTTGCCGCATTCACTCAAAGCAGCACTTCGATTTACGAGCTCATATTTTTTTAGAGGCTTTTGAGATGTGGTCGTACAGAAGAACTCTCGGAATTTCCTGGAGAGACCACGTCACGAACAATGAGGTTCTCAGAATAATCAAGGAAGATAGGCAACTAATATGAACCATCTCAGAGAGGCGAGCCCGATGGATTGGTCACATCATGCGCCACGATGGTCTCCTTCACGATATTGTGGAAGGGATGGTTGAGGGTAAAAACTGTAGAGGGCGCCCTAGACGGGAGTATTTGCAGCAAGTATTCGAGGACATGAATTGTAGCGCTTATGCTGAGCTGAAAAGGGTTGCGGAGGACCGAGAGGAATGGAGATCGAGATGCAAGATTCTGTTGCTGCAAACCAATCCACCGGATTGATACTACGAAGAAAGATTTTTTTAGAAAAATGCTCACAAACCAAAACATTGATACATCAACGCTAAATATGTAAAAACTAAAATGATTCACAACTTCAGTTTCATATTGTAATTATCTTTTTAAAAGATCGTAAAAAGATAATCTGACATCAACTCACAACTAAATCATCAATCCTGAAGAAGACCAATTCTCAGATTCAATGGCGGTCGAAATATTTGTCAAAAAAAATTCGCCACACACGGCTAATCCCAAAAGCCACAATATCAAATCTGGCCGTGAAAACCTAAAAAACTATTTAGATGTCGATTTATTTCTCGATGAAACTTCACATGCATATCTAGTGATTTTCAATCATTTATTTGTGAGTATTTATCATCTTTCTTTTTTCGATTACTATTCCTATTTAAAAAATACTTAATATAACGGAGTAGTTTGGTACATATCGACAAGAAAACATGTCATTTTTACTAGTATTTAGTTACTTTACTTGAGTAAAGTACACGTTGCAAAAAATATTTAAAAAATTATATTATAATTTCTTGAATAATATGATTACTCGTAATCTGAGGTATCGTTTTACTAATTAACATTATTATAAGTAAATATTTGTTGCATCTTTGGCTGTGTATAAATTATAACCTCTAATGGTAACTGCTAACCGAGGAAAATTAATGATTTTTGTAACTACGGTGGAGCAGATTTATCTCTCGTTTCGACAACTATAACTAAATAACAAGTTGTTCTCGTACTGGAACATCTTCAATTGCATCTTGATGAATGTAAGACTTGTAATTAACCGTTATACGGCTTATATATTTGCATAGCGCCCATTTAGCCTTTTTAAAATGTAACAAAAATCTTCAAAATAAACGTTTAACAATAAAAAATCACATTTTTTTTAATTAATTCAATTTTCGTTTGGCTCCACTATAACATATGTAAGCCAATATTATTATTAATTTAAATACATGAATAAAAATTGACAAAATTGTTCAAAATTTATATTGCTTTTGTATGTCTTTAGAAACGGCTAAGAATACGTTGTTAATAAATAATTGTCTAAAAAAATAATTGTTTCCAAGAATTACTTAAACACGAAAGAATTTACGGTGTTTATGTAAGTATCAGAGGTTTCAAGTATATTTTGATCAATGTTTGGTCAGAAATTAAACAAACTTTTGTTATTATTATTTGATTTAAAAATAAATTTATATATATAATTTAATATACATTTAAAAAGGTTACTTTACTTGAGTTTAGATTAAGTTAGGTGAGGTTAGGTTAGGTTGAGTTAGGTTAATATAACTATCTAGAACATGTTAAATAATGTTAAATATTTTATTTTATATATTGGATGGAAAAATACGATCCTTTATATTAATTTGTGTGGAGATCAGAAAAAGTGTTTAAAACTAAAAGTTCTTATCATATTCAGATATGATAACCGTAAATTGTTAATTTGTTAGATAATACTCTCTGTCCTGATAATACTGAACTTATCTATATAACTGAAAAACAGCAAACTAGCTCTTGATTTGATATGATTGGAACGGTCATGTGGAGTCCTTCATCCTTCAGTGCATCGATGTAATACCCGATAACTACGTATAACATGATTACCATATTCAACAGCAACTAGCATTAAAGCGCTCATTTGTAAACGTTAGACTCTGACATACTTACGAGCATCCGATAATACTCCCATCTATCTTCTTTCGAATTATCATTCCGCTTCTTCCGTCATTTTTTTCTTGGTACATTTGAATATGCGTAATGAGAAGCCTGCTCTCTGATACTTGTTGATATGTTCCGACAGAAGATGTCGTGAGGCTGTAACAGCTGATAGTGCATACAGCCTCTGTAACCGTTATCGGGATCTAAGAGAAAACTGATCTCCTTGTGCAGAGACGGATTGTGAATATAATACGAATATTCATTTCATTCCATGTATATGAGATTGAGCGTGTATATTACTCGTATTTTAATATAATGCACTTTTTTAAGTAAATTTATAAAAGGAAAATACTGCCAACTAATAGTGTACAAATCACAACTATTTATGACACTTTTCATGATTTACTGAATTATTTTATTGTAATTTTAGAATGCTATATACAATTAAATTACTGATATTTGGAGCATATAATCTGCAATACAACATGGGGAAGATAAAAGTTAACGTTACTCTAATTAAAATAGTTCCTTAGATAGTTAAAAGCTGTTAAAGATGGCGAGATAGACAGTCGATGAAATTTTTATAAGCTCTTCGTAAATTAAATTTTTACCTTTCTATATTGTAAAACATTATTTCTATTTTGGTAGTCAAATATTTATCTAATTGTGATGTTCATTTTTTCAGGTAAGGTGTCTGTAGACAATATATATAAAAAGCATCGTTTCTCATCACTGCATTAAAAATAATCAGGTCAGATTTTTGAATTCATTAAAAACTTATTTTATTAATTAATTTTAAAATAAAGTATTTTTACATCAATGTAATATTTATAAATATTTAAAAAAAAATGGTTTTCAAAAATATAACTGTGATGGCCTTAACCGCTTAACTATCATGGAAGCACTCATACGAGAGGTCTACGTTTAACAGTGGACAAAAAAATCTGATAATGATGAAAGATAAATTCTCTCACTGACAATACGTGCGAAAATGGTAAAAACGTAGAAAAAAAATGTTGCCACAATGTCTGCATGCCCAATTGGGCCGATGCATTTTTCTTGAATTGCATCGACAATTAGTCCTTTTTTGTAACAAGAGGAACTGAGAGTCCCAGAGAATGTGTTCTGAGTTCTGGAAGGGGGCTCCACAGGGGCAACTAGGTTTCGAAACTAAATTAAATGAGTATTATCTGTCATTTAAACCCCTGTGCCATTAGTTGGGTAGATCAATGATCAGGGCTTATCCACTTAGCAGTTAGTTTGAAGTAAATATCAACGAAGGTGATATAAAACAGCACGTAGCTGCACCTCCAGATACAGAGAGGCAATCTCCAATAGAACCGGAAGAGCCTCTGTCGAGCATGCTTTATATGCTTAGGCCATAGCCTCAATAGGGATCTAGCCCGCGAAATAGAGTAAGACACATGAGTTGACGACGGTCGCAAGAGATGTATTCCATACTGGACTGGACTTTATCTGCCTCACACCCGCATCACACTGGAGGACAGTTAAGTCTCCTTAATGACGCGCTCATTCAGATTATGATCAGTTAGCTACTGATAAGTGGGAGTCCCTTCTGAACAATTGTAGCCACTGCACAGAAGCGCTAAAAGAAAGAACCCGTAAAAGAGATTAGAATCGCATTCATTGAGATGGAGATGGAAGATAGATTCTCTCACCGAAAATACAAAGATTGTAAATGCGAGGATTTTTTTTTAGTGGCCACGAAGTCTGCATTCCCGATAGGGCCGAGGCGATTCCCTCGAACTGCATCGAAAAGGACTCCTCTTTCTAAAGAGAGGAACTGACAGTCCATGAGAATGTGCTTTGAGGTCTGGAAGGGGGCGCCGCATCGGCAACTAGGGTTAGAAACTAAATTAAATGAGTATAATCTGTCATTAAAAGCGCCGTGCCCACTCATTAGTTGGGTAGACCATTGATCAGGGCTTATCCATTTAGCAGTTAGTCTAAAGTAAATGTCCGAAAAGAACAGAAAGGTAGTTCTAGCTTTGGTGGAAGATAACCAACGTTTTAGCCATGCGGCCGTAAGGGCATCAGCACAAAGCTTTATTATGGGTTTGGGAGAAGCGCTGGGCTGTAATGTATTCCGTACTATGATCGCCTCAATCCAGCCCTTTTTCTGCTTCATAAGAGTTTCAAAGTCGTGGACGAGTGGAGCAGTTCTCTGGGAATGGTTCCACCCTGGGTTCACACATAACTTGCGCGACAACCTCGGTAATGTTGTGATGCAACGCAAGACGCGAGAGATCGATCATCTTCACGGTCGGACCATCACCACGCGGGCATGACTCATGAATATTCATTGCCGACATTGACAGTGATTTCATAATTAAAAACATACTGAAAGTAACCCAGATAATTAATAAAATACTAAAAGTACAGTTAGTGATGATGTAAGGCGAAATATTATGTATATTTATTTGATACATATGCATAACAATATAAATAGTCCATGAAAAAATTATTTTCCATTACATAGAAAAAAAAAATTATTGATTGGACCCTTTTTCAACGCTGATTTAAATGTACAAGTTCTTAAAATCAGCATTGGAAAGGCAGATTCCTATTCTATTTCCATAACCTACTGTTTTTTCTTTTACATACACACTAGATCTCTTCAAGAAACTGATCAATATACTCTTGCAATATCCTCAGCCCATACGCTTCACGCATGAAGTATCCAGTTGTCCTGACTGAACGTCATATATCCCAATGGTTTCAATCGGAATGCCATATCAACCAGAAGAGATTTTTTTCCTATACTTTGGTGAGCAACACCACACATGGGTGTACAAGTTAGTAGTTGAGACGTTAAAATTTGGACTTTTAGACTTCTTCGCCGAAGGTCGCCTATACTATATATATTTAGTCTCGTATATGATTCTCGACGTTCTCCAAGTCAAAAGTCTTAATACTTGAAGAGTCGATATCTGTAGGAGTATCCAAGACATATTTTTGGGGATTTATCAATTATACAGGTACTTCTTTAACCCTTTCTACTACGACTATTTGATTCTAAGAAACAGCTTATCCCAACTAGCAACACAACGTGAGCATCTGGCGGTAACCCATCCAAGTTTTATTTCACGATGTTCTTTTTTGCTATTGGATTTGACGGTATTAATAAGAATTAATCAATGAATCTATGAGTAATTCCTTGATAAGAAATATATTTTTAAATGAAGGTATTCTTTTGATACATATCCCCAATAACTCAATTATTTATCCAGTACCTTAACCTTTTAGCTATACTCCTTTTAAATACAAAAAATCATAACTGGTTAACTGTCTAAAAAGTAACTGTAATGCATCTTAGCTTTAAACAGTATGCAAATTGTGTCAAGCCTTCGGAAATGCTTCAGTTGCAGTTCAGTTCAGGTGACGTATTAACCTTCTAGGCGCTGGCATGCTCCACCAATCACTGCCTAGTAAGCTAGTCTGCCAGTGTAATAGATGTTCCTTCAGTGTTTCACGAATGCACTGAATACTTGAGAAATAGTTCGACGCTTATCTGGCAAACTTTCTCGAGACAGCTCGCGACCTGTGCTTAGCTTACCAGGCCGGTTCCCCGGTACCTAGAGCTTTAAGCTCGTTACACACTCAACTAAAACAATTGTCGTAAAACAGTTCAAGTATTAAAATCGTACAATATAACAACCAGTCAATATCAAATCTTTATTCCACTTTGAGAATACGGATTCACTCCACATTTATTTCACTATCAAACAATTTCTGCTATATAAAAGACAAATCTTCACTATTCTTGAATTCGTTATCATTGGGTTGGAGTCCCAAAATACGTTCTACATTTAATTAATTCGAGCCAAGAAGATAAAATTGCATAAGAAATAATGACACACTTACGTCTAACCTGTAATCACTTGAACACGGGTGCAAGATTGGTTCAGTCTTTTACGATTATTACTAAGGCCGTTGCTCTTTTAAACTTAAATAATTAATTCCTGCTGCACCACAACTGGCAGACTCATCTTAAATTTGCTGAACATGCATACATGTTTATTTCATGTAGATAAGAACTGTGAGTTTCATTCACACAATCTGGATATCATCAATAAACAGATTAATATAATAATAAACACAGCAAATGTTTTCTGCATGTGGCATCCAGCCGCCCTGGCTGAACGTCATAGAGTACGCTAGTCTTGACTGGTTATGCTCTCCTGGATGCGATTGCAAAGAAAACCTTCTGTAAAATAATACTTTTGCCAGACAAGACCTAAGAGTCCACGGAGCTGCGTGAGAAAATCGTTTTTGGTCAGAAAGTGTGATTCCTACTAAGCGCTAAGAGTTAATTTATTTTTGCTATAAAGTTTTTCTTTCAACCAAAAGTTTAATTTTTTAGTATTCTAGTAATTGGACAAAGTTTTTCTTTCTCTTTTGCTCCCTTGCTCCTTTTACAAGCAACAAGTATATTGGGCGGGAGCTAAAGGCGGAGGTTCACACACTTGCTAGAAAGTCGGTTCTTGGTGAGACCGCACCGCTTCCTGCTTTATATCTAATGGTGCGCTAAATCAATGCTTCAGTAATGTCAGTCTTAACCTAGACCCAGAATTATACTTTAAATGCACAGCTAAGTTTTGCATACCTTTAACATTTATTACCTGTAACTTTATGGTAAGTGTTGGGTCAAAGAAATACATATAAAATAACATTTATAAGAATTATACTATATCAGATATGACGTTAAGCCGGAACGACTGGATGCAGCATACGGGAAACGTATATCAAGCACGTGTTTGTGATTGGATTGAGGAGATATCTAGTGTATGTTTTATTAGGTTTTTGAAAAGATTCATATCGTATGAAGGATAAAATACAGATACTAGTATAACATCTCATAATTAACGTTAGAAGTTTAGTTTTCGCTTACTTTTTTTATTATATTTACTTGAAATATTTATTTATCCACACGCATAATAAGAAAACATTATATTTTCCTTCGTTTATAATACTGAATTTGATGATTGCCAATTATGTTACATATTTAGTCGAAATTCCACCTCTTGTTGTGCTGAAATACCATCTATAATAACTATAAGGGTGTCATTTAGTGTTCTTATACAGCCAGGATATTTTACTATTGAGAATTACACTAACTAGTAGAGTTGTACGAGTTTTTTTTCTCGAGATTTTATTACATTTTTTATCATTAGACTAAAAATAATAACGTTTAATTTTACTTGCCGTATCAACTTATGTTAATATGCAAATTTAATGCTCTTTTCTAAGCCCTACCATTCCGTTTCAGCTTCATCTTTACCGATCTATTTTTAATTATTTCTTGCATACCTTGTTTATTTTGGCGCTTTGTTACTCATTCAACCCATTGTTAAGAGCATAAGAAAAGAAAATAAATACCAGACTATTCATGTGGGACCTCACTCACCTTTCATAATGACAAAGCCTTGTCATTTGTTATCGCCGGCCATCTACACTTTGCAACTTAATATTATGTAGATAAGAACCGTACAAAGAAGGCTATGCAAGAACATAACTCATTATATAAAACACGGCTTCTGGAATTTCCAATCATAAGCTACATATATTAAGTGGGTGCTCTAAGTGCGGTAATTTCCACTTGAAGTTGTATAGAGTGTAGTTAATAATTTTTCTATAAATTTAACATTATCCAGCGCCTAAACCGTTTATCCAACCTTAAAACTTTTCACAAACACACATCATCAAATACACAGTATAAAATTTATTATAGTAAATTTTTTGCCGTTTATATCACAAATTCATAATGGCCAACTTTGTCAACATAAGTAAGGGACATGAGTACCAATATAATGACACAAAAATAAAAAATCCAATATACAATATGTAGCCCGCAAAAATTGAAAAGTCACCTTATTTCTTGAACAGCCCTCGTATGAAGCCTGTATTGCACTCATTAGATTTTTTGTCTGTGAATCTTTGAATCTCACCAAAAGCCAATGCAGCTGTATAATGAGTTTTGAAAGTAGATGCATGCGTAGAACACTAGGGGTACAATGAATCGATTTTGTGAGGAATGAAGAGGTGAGAGAGCGCATAAGGCAGTCTTCCATACTGAAATATACTCAGTGGAGCTGCGGTAGGCAGAGCGGAAATGTTTGAGGCGATAACCATAGTGGCTGACAGAGCTTTGTGGCGGTAGCTCGTGACGACCTTATGCTTTAGTTAAAGGCGCGAACAATCCTTTACACTTTTTTTAATAATATTATCAAGCAAAAATATTCCGCGCTTTTCTTATGTCCCCCACACGTTCAACGGTTCGTAGAAATGCTTGAATTATGTATATTCGTATGTATATGTATAACGTTTGGATGAACTCATAAACAATGTGATATTATTTTAGACAACAAAAGACTATTGACAATGACTTTCAAATAATAAACTTATTTGTCGTTCGTCTCGTTTGACAATGGCGTTCGAAAATAATTTCTAAAAAATAACAGACGGAAATCACTGATGCATCATTTCATTGGTGTCTACAAAAAAAACCCTGAAAATCGATCGCCACGCTCGGCGAAATAATCGCCACGCTGGTATCCATGACAATAACCGTGGTTAAAATATCTGTAACAATCACAGTTAAAACTAACTGTTAACTATACAGGGTGACAAAATTTATCGATGCTGCCATTGACCTTTGAAAGTGTTTAATAGTAATTCAAATTATATATTTATTTTTAAATTACTGGTGAAGCATTCAATAAATAATTATACTTTCTACAATGATTAATAAAATTTTAATACATTAACGTATTATTGCTCATATTTTTTATGTAAGTACTTAAGTACTTATTGGATAATAATTCCAGACAGTGATTAAAATACTTCTGTTTTTATATATATAAAATATCAATAGTTTGTAATGCAAACCATATTTTATAAAAAAAAAACAATTATTGAGTTTACTTTAATTGTATTTATTAAATTTATTTAATAAAGAAATAACATTTTTTATGCAATTGCAAGCAGAAGAGCACAACCTGTCGAGATAAGTGCACTATATGACGTTTAGCTAGGATTGCTGGAGTGGGAAACGTGAGTTGTGTTTGTGTTTGTTTTTGTGTGTTTGTGAGGAGGTTACAAGTGTATATTTATCTAAATAACTTCTTAGTTTTTCACGGCCAGATTTGCTATTGTGGATTTTGGGTTTAGCTTAACGTTAGACTGACGGCTTAACTACCCCCAGACACCAACTCATCACACAGTCATCAACCCAGAAGTAGACCCCTGCAATGGCGGTCGAAATTTTGGAGAAAAGTAATTCGCCACACACGGCTTAACCCAAATACCAATGCATATTTATCTATTTCTTATAGAGATCCAGATTATACAGGGAACAGAGACGCTAGAAGGGAGTAACATAGCTTAGTGATAGCATTTAAGAAGGAACTTTGGAAACTGACAGTTCTTGGTCGACACACGTTAACCGTGTATGGATGTTTGGCAAGTGTAAGACGAGTTTTTCGTTGTTTTTGATAATTTATCAAACGAATTGTTGAACTTAGTCAATTTCTGATGATTTTTAGGGCTCCAACCTAAAAGTGACTACCGTATTCAAGGATAGGGCGCATTTGTCCTTCATATAGAAGAAGAAGTTATTTGTCGGTAAAATACTTACGATCTAATTAACAAGATGGCTTAAATGCTAATTCCAATCAAATAATTTTTAAAATATCTTGTTTTTGTACTAAACTGTATGGCAATAATGACTTGTTGCCATGACCTTAAAAGCACTAATTATACGTAAGTTTTTTTCTGATTTGTATGGATTGCTATCTTATATTTTGAAAACAAATACGTTTTATCTGAATACTTAGTGATGTGAAATAGTTGAAATTAGCATTGACCTTTCAGACGTTTTGTTTGGTAATGCGAATTGATGTTTGTTTTAATTTTTCATTTTAAATACACCATTCTCGGAAATGCCTTTGCAAACGTGGCGAAACGGATCATAAAAGTGCTAAAATGGCTTCCGCCTTTTGTGTCTTAACCTGACAATTGATTAGAAGCGGGTCCAGCGTTCTGTGACGCTGAGCAGGACGAATCCGTGCATCTGAATCGTGACTTTGAAGTGAAGACGCAAACAAGCAAAGGTCAACGTGGGGTTGTACAAAAACATAAAACAAACAACTGTAGAAATAGAAAATTTCGAAATTTTAAAAATGTTGTTTTCTTATCGCATATACTTTCCATATCTAGAACAAACTCTCATACCCATGACTCAGTTATATCATTGTCCATGTTTTCTCTCAAGACATATTTTCACTCCAAGGCAGAAATTTGAGGACATATAAAATGTTGTATTCTACGAGTATATACATATTTGTGGTGGTGATAAGCTAATCGTAATTTGTACAGAAATCGGGTACAAATCCTTACGCTTTGAAGGTTTGGACTACTTGGTCAAAATAGGCGGCTTATCCGAAACTTATTTATCAATTATATAAAATAGTTAACGATTTTTTTTCATCAAATGTTAACCGTTTCGCATAGGTTGTTGGCATATGCCGTCATAAGATTCCCCGACCGTTGACATCGGTTGACGTGATATAGAGTTTTGCTACTTTCTTAGAATAGTTTTTTTATGCATCATATGATAGCTAAAGAATACAAAAACCAATGTGGTATATGAAAATAGACCAGATAAGTACATTTATGTTTCAAATACTAGTTTTATAATTGACAGTATCATTTGTATTCAAACCCAGCCGTAATGAAAGGGTTAATCATTTATTTAAAATTCGACTAATAATCACACAAAATTATGCCTCGGATAATATATCTGCCAGATTTTTAACTCTTTGGGCTTCTACCTTGGAAGTTTTTGGGAGCCATATACTCGTATGTTCCCAGTTAATCCTTTGAATGCAGTGATTTTTTGGGACGAGCCGTGAACAATGGAAACTGACTGAACTGAATGGCGGCAATTTGTGGTGACCACAAGTTTCCTATCTGGAATGGATATTGGAAGATTTTATTTGCTTAGTGCAACAGGTATGATTTAGAATGCTCTACCTGTATCTGTGCTTTCTCAGATTCAACGTAATTATGACAACATTAAAAAGAGAAGAGTATTTATAAAAAAATGCAAGATGTGTGAATACCGAGCTGTCTCAACACACAGTCATTCATAAAATGGCATATGTAATAGATGTGATTTCTCTTATAAGCATTTTCATTTAAAAAATAACGGCACAATACTAGTTATTTATGGGCTGAAGAAGAAAAAACTAGTTCATCACAAGTATGTAGTAACGTATTTACGGAAACGTTTCATATACTAGAATGCAGGGCAGAAGGCTGTATAAAGAACTTTCTATAGTTGTTATTCATACTCGTAAGTGACATAAGTCCAGTGCGGAGTCGTTACAATCAATTGGAAATTTATATGGAATTCTTTTCGAGACGTTGACAGAAGGTTTCGTGTAATCCAACGTATATGACAATTCATAACAATAATCTCATTTTTTTCTCTTCTGATAATATTGTACATTATATATTCATATACAAACAATTGGTAAAAAATACACATTTTTTTATGTAAATATTATATACTCGTAAAAAGGAATAATTTAGAAATGTATAACGGCAATAAGATATCGGTGACACGGCTCTAGTTATATCACTGAAGTTAAGCAACATTTTTTGCGGACATAAGCTTGGGTGGGTCATAGCTAATTGTTAATCACATGTTGCTTGTCTTGTTCATCCGCTATTAAGGATTAAATGGTTCAAGTTTCAGGCTAATCATGCGATCTCCTGAAAGATGCTGGTTATCAAATTACTCAAAAATATGCCTCGGATACTACAACCCCATATTTTCCAAGGTCTTGAGCTTCTACCCTGGAAGTCTCCGGCAACCATATATGATTTGTAGATGCACAAATATCTTAGACGAGGCATGGACAACGGCAACTGACATAACTGAGTGGCTGCAATTTGTGGATAAAGGAAGAAAAAAAAAATGTTAATATTGTACATACTTCTTCTTCGTAGTATCAATCCGATGGATTGGTTTGCAACAACAGAATCTTCCATCTCGATCTCCACTCCTATCGGTCTTCCGCAAACCTCTTAAGCTATAACTAATGTCCTCGAACACTTGCTGCAAATACTCCCGTCTAGGGCGCTCTCTACAGTTTCTACCATCAACCATCCCCTCCAGAATTTCGTGAAAAAGACCATCGTGGCGTATGATGTGACCGATCCATCGGGCTCGCCTCTTTGAGATGGTTCTTACTAGGTGCCTATCTTTCTTGATTAACCTGAGAACCACATTGGTCTCTCCAGGAAATTCCAAGAATTCTTCTGTAGGTCCACATATCAAAGGCTTCTTGTCTTTTTTTATCACTTTCAGATAAGCATGTATATACTTTAGTTTATTTATTTTTATATTTTATCGTTCTTTATAAAGTGAATGTTTTGCACTGATACATAAAATAATTAAACAATATTCCATTTGTTAATAGTGAAGTTGCGCAAATCAATTATAATTTTAATTTGATTGATTGTACAAAATACACGCAATCCACCCACGCAGTTTGCACTGTGTAAGTACTAGTAATGATGATATAAAAAGGTTTTTTTGTTGATGCTCTATTACCGTTTGGTGTGAAAATAATGATATCACCTGTTTAGACTGCGATATTATAACATCATTAATAAATGTTTTTCACACGCCATCAAATTATCAAAGTATTAACACCCACAGCTGATCACGTGTGTGCTTTAGAGCGTTTCGTGGACTAGGTGTAAATGCCGACTTATTGGATCAACACGTCAATGTTACACTTCTTCATCAAATTCTACACGATATTAATTTCTCTTCCTTATTCGTTATTCGCAAACATATAATTACATCTTATTTTAATTCATTTTTGTTTCATATAATTCATTGTTCATTAATATGTGTTGACAATTAACTGCTCATTAACTCGTTTAAGTTATACAAAAAAAAATTAATGTGTATTGGAACGAAAAAAGTAAACATTCATCAGTCATCATCATCATCATCAGACAGTGTTCATCCACTGTTGAACGAAGGCCTCACGCATAAGTCTCCATCCTTCTCGATCCTCCGCCCTCCGCATCCAGGCTACTCCCGTTTTTTTCTGATATCGTCAGTCTATTTGCAGAGGGTAGGTCAACGCTCTCTTTCCAACACCATTCTTTGCCATCGACCGTCGTTTCTTCGACAGATATCCTACGCCTTGCTACTTGAGTATGGTCTATTCGTTGGGTAGCTTCCACTACATGAGTTTTTCTTTGGATATTCTCGTTTCGGATTCTATTTTTTAGAGACATTTCCAGCATGGATCTTTCCATAGCACGTTGGGTGACCTTTATTCTTTTAGAGACATTTCAAGCATGGATCTCTCCCTAGCACGTTTGGTGATTTTTTTTTATGGCGTTTTAATTATGAATATTTCATATATAATATTTTATAAATTAATTTATAATTAAATATATGCTAATTCTAGTAAAACTAAATCAATGTTTCAAAAACAGTTAAATAAAAAATTGAATATAATGATTATTTTTTGCAATAATTTTTAAATCTTCGCCATACGAATTGACAATCACGGATTGAACGTGTAGTGCCAGCCAATCTTTGCGAAACGAATGACAATAATGGCTTATCCACTTACCGCAGTGGCAAAACATAATCCGCACTCGATAAGGTTCAAGTACTTACCGACAATGGTCTTATTTGTGGCATTATTGAAATGTACTGCGCTGAGTAGCATTTCCTTTTCCGGCGAAGGCCCTTAGCAAAAGCTGCAACACCATTCCTGTGCAAGCGAAATAAAGCTCGCATCTGCAAATGAAATAAGCTCCGCGAAAGCTCCTTCGGTACGATTCCCCACCTGGAATGCAGCCGTGGTGAAGAGATAGGTACTCCGGTCGTGACGGTCTAGTGGGCGGAAACTACTATACAAGGGTCACCGGAACTGGCCGTGCGAACGAGCAAGGCGCCAATCTGCAAGTATAACTCACAAACGCTCGAGAGGAATTTAAATATCCAATGCTCTTTCCCAACCACTCAAAAAAATATCTAATCTACATATATTTTAAATTATCCGTCTAAATTATCCGTACAAAATATCGTCTTATATGACATTTCTCTAATCAATAAATTGGAGAAAAATTAACGGCGGACGCTGGAATTCAAGCCACTAACTTTTGAAATTAATTTTCAGTATGTACTCAGCTAATTATTTTGGAACATCAGTGACGTTCCAAAATATAATATTATATAAGTGTTAAGAACGTATAGAAGTGAGCATAGTGTAGATCTTGGATGAGAGATTGGTGCATTTGATAGATTAGATCTTATTACAGAAGAAGCTTAAAGATTTTTAAATTTAAACCCTGTTTTAATCTCCTATCTATTCAGGAATGTTTTTTTTCATAGTCTTAATTCATCAAGAAAGTACCAGTAGAGTTAATAGTTTTAAGTCGTAGTCATACATCTACTGAGAAATTTAGTCAATCTGTTAAATACGTTACTTAAGAGTAGATTTTACTCGTATGTAGGTGTCAAAAAATGACCTAGAATATACGAATATATTGATCTTATCAATCATTCATTCCACGTATTAAAAAAATAGATGCTGAAATAAATTATCGTATCTTCTTCTTCGTAGTATCAATCCGGTGGATTTGTTTGCAGCAACAGAATCTTGCATCTCGATCTCCATTCCTCTCGGTCCTCCGCAACCCTTTTCAGTTATCGTATAAATACAGTTTATTGCTAAAGTTCTATAATTTAGATGAAATATTATATAATTTTTACTACTACTGAACTGGATGATAAAAATTTAAAATATATATTTTGAAGTCTTCATAAATAAAAACGTGAATATCAATGGGATAAATCTCTGATGTATTTTTGTGTAATTAACTTGAAAGGTAACGTTATAAATAAATTCTGATATTATCTTTTAGCGCTCTATATTAATGCGACTTAATATACATTTACTTTAATTTTAATGTATACCATCGCAATTGTCAGAAGGTCACTATTAAGACCTAGGTTATGTGCGTGCATTTAAACATTTTGGTTTATAATTTATCATATAATCCAAGGTCTCTCAAACTATGCTCGGTGGAACTCTGGTGTAACACAAAGCCTGATTATGTGCGACATTTTAGAACGCTAAAGACGTATGGTCTTTGATGATTTTTACTCAATGTATTGATTATTATTTAATTATTTTAATTTTATATTATAATAAGTATTCTCGTTCTTCCTGCGACAATAGCGCGGATCATTAGCTCGTTACATCACCGAAGTTAAGCGACTTTGGACGCGCACCACAACTTGTATGCTGCTCGGGTTTAGCTGCTTTTTAGGACCAAATGGTCAAAGCTTAAATATCATCGGGTAATCACAATCTCCTTAAAAAAATATGTTTAACAAATCATCAAAAGTATGCCTTGAAAACTACGTCTGCAGCCTCCTCAAGTATTCGGGCTTCTACCGTAGAGGCTTTCGGAAACCATATATGCTTCCAGGTGGACCTTCATATCCAGAGATGTCTCGGGACGAAGAATGGACAATGGCAGCCGACAAAACTATGTGGCGGCCATTTCTGGTGATTATGTTTCAAATATGGAACTCATATAGGAAGAAAAAGTATCACACGACATGAATAGATTAAAAAGTCGGTTTAAGTGAGATTTTGGGAAGCCATGAATTAATCTATAAATATGATTAATTGCGTTAGTAATTACACTTAACTAAGTCATCCATTGTTATCGCAAACAACACGATTCTCACATTACTTATAGTCATACTATTATTACTTGTACTCGTACTTGTACTATTATTACTTAAGTAAGCACCCATCAAGGAACGGAGATATGCAAAATTGCAAAACCAGACGGAAGAAATTTAATGAAGCCATCATGGTATCATACTAAAAAAACCGTTTAAGTAATTTAATCAACATGTTATACTTTTTTTTCTATATCCGTTTCATCTTTAAAACATATACGATCACCATAAATTCCCGTAGCTCAGTTCTTTTGGTTAGCACTGTCCATGCCTTATTCCAAGACGTATTTGCACACTTGGGAATATATGTGGTTCTCAACGTCCTCCAATGTAGAAGTTAATAGCAGTAACCTATCCAAGTGCTGGTCTGCGCCAAATGTTGGTTAGTTGCGTGATCTAATGATAGCCGTGCTCAAAATGTGTTAATGTTGTCCGTCAAGTTTATTTATTTCCATATCCGTTCAATATCTTGAATATATTGTTACGATGAATTATCACCACTTAGTTTTGTCAGCTGCCACTATCATTTCCTTGTACTGGAGCATATTTTCACATGATGCATTTGGGAACATATATGGTTTCCGAGCAGAAGTCCGAGTACTTGAAGAGAGACAATCTGTAGTATCCGAGGCATATTTCTGTGTAATTTAACCTTGATCCTTTTTGTCCTAAGGGGCGAATCAAACCGGGTTATAGGTAACAAAAATATTTGATAGATGATGATTAATAAATGTTGTCATCATAGTAAACGGTGTAGGGCGCTATATGTAATAGTTAATATTTTTTAGACATGGTGGATAACGAAGCTTTGTGGCGGCGGTTCGTGACGTCTATATATGTACTTCAGTTAAGAGAGTGGACATGGTAATGATAATGATGATTTTAATGATCAAAAGTTTTAACTAGGTATGCTATTATTTATTACACGAACTGCCCTCGAATAAAAATGAAATATATAGTAATTTGCTTATTCGGATTTTTAGTTTTATTTTTTAGATTATGTTTCAATACTCTAATATTTCATAGATAATTTATCTATACCAGGCCTTCTTAAACTATGGGTCGCGACCCCAAATGGGGTCGCGTAGCAAAATTCTGAGGTCGTGAGAGATTTAAAAAAATACAATTTTGATGAAAAATAGGGTATATAATTTTTGTAACCATAATAAATACAATTTTACAACTTTTTGTACAATTTTCAATTTTAGATTTTTGAATGTTTCTAAACAAATTGTACAACTATATATTTTCACATGTATACGTTTATTGTTACCTAATAAATAAATCATCAAAAAATATTTATTTATATTTCTCTTATATTTATATGAATATCATATTATATGACCTTTTTATTATTAATATTAAGAACCATCTCAGAAAGGTGAGCCCGATGGATCGGTCACATCATGCGCCACGATGGTCTTCTTCACGATATTGTGGAGGGGATGGTTGAGGGTAGAAACTGTAGAGGGCGCCCTAGACGGGAGTATTTGCAGCAAGTATTCGAGGAAATGAATTGTAGCGCTTATGTTGAGCTGTATAGAGTTGCGAAGGACCGAAAGGAATGGAGATCGAGATGCAAGATTCTGTTGCTGCAAACCAATCCACCGGATTGATACTACGAAGAAGATTATAAATATATTTTTTATATTTCAAATTTCTTGTGTCATTAGGCAGAAGAATTAGTTATGGTTGATTGCAATGTGTATAGAATATAACTGAGGTGCATAGTTTGTAGTTCGAGTACCAGCATCTGCCGTTTTTTTTCCTCCGAAATCGACGAGATAAATGTCATATTTAATGCAGATTTGTGCGTGTTCGTATTAATTTATCAAAGAATTTTGCTTAATTATGTATTTTGACCTGTGTTCAAGGGATTAAAACTATGCTGTTATTATATTTATATGATTTATATACATTGTATGAGAGAAAAACTCGTAAATAATAACGAAAATAATGACTTGAGTTCTATTCTCTCTGCGTGATGTACTGAACGTATTCCCTTGCAGCAGATGACTGATGCTGGTCCCATAGTCATCGCTCAGGGCCTAATTGTTATGGGCGGATGCCACCATACCCAAGCCAGGATCGTGCACTTCCTTATTTGTGTTTGAATCCTTAATGATCTCATATTTCAAAAGACTATGTACCCTTAAGCTATTCTGGATGCTGAAGGAATCTCGACCCTTCGTGGCGGCTACAGCCTTTGTCGATTAAGTAATCCATGCAAGCTTTCCCGTTACGTTAAAGTACTATAAGTTTATTTTATAATCGCGTAAAGATTTATTACTTTATTTCAACATATAAAGAGAACATCAAGAGAGAGTAATAGCATTTCAGGGCTACTTTAATGAACAATCTATATGCTTAAAGAATAAAACAAGTTAAATTTCGTATGAAACCACTTAATGGTAACCTTAGGTAACTGTTCTGTATTTACGTTTAGTTTTTTAGTAGCTCCTGATGATGGTGCCATATCATCGAAACCGGTAGAGTGGTTATTAATTCAAACTCACTTGTTTCATACAAAGTGTCAATACTGCTTACTTTTTTACTTGTTTTATTGTTTAAATGTTAGAATTATTTATATACTTAACTATAAATGGTTAAATATTAATATATTTATATATATATATTAAAAAGTTGAGGTGTCATTAACGCTTTTAATACTGTGAGTGTTTGGAATATTTTATTTTTTAAATTATTCATACACTTGAAATAACAAATAAAAACAATATTTGTTTTGAAAAATTAACACTCTTAATAATCAACTTCTTAATGGCGTTAAAAATAGCCACTTTACACATTTCAACCGATAAACGTCTAACGTTCTCCACTGTGACTATGCAGGTTTAATTTGCTCTAATGTTAATTGCTTACACTCAAAGAAATTGCAAAAGCTTTCCGTTGCGGACATCCGGTTAAAAATCAATTAAATGAGATTAAAAGTGGATATAAAAGGCGCTATGAATGAACCGTTTTCCATGAAAGAACCAAACAACTAACCAACTGTGTGTTTTTCTCTTAAACATAACTCAGGTAACAAGTCAACAACAAGATTACAGGTAAGTAACAAACAGGCTGTGGTTTTTCTCAGATATAGTTACCATTATAATAACGCGTTATCAGTTTCATATTTAACAAATAAAGTGGAACGGGAATTTCAAAAGTATTATATCCATTACTTTTTATAGTTTATTGAAGAATATTAAGAGTGTATAAAATATAATGGAATGTGCTTTTTCTATTCCAAAGATACTATCTGAAAATGCATTTACGTTCTATTTCATATTTTAAATTGATTATGTAATGTATGGTCAGTAAAATATTATGTGCATATGATCATGGTTGATAATTATCTTTCATCTCCATATTTTTCAGTAAATTATTTCCAAAGAATTCTATCATATCGTTTTTATGATATTCTTCTTTATCTACACATGGTTTTTAGATAAAGCATATGGTCGTGACTAAAAACTGTCATTATCCTTATGCATTTCCATCTTTTGACTGTTAATTAGAATGAGTATATTTTATGTATCATTTCAAATGGTCATCGAGGACGAAAAACAGGAAATTTGACGAGAATGGCGATATTGCATTGAAAGAAAGTTCAAACGCTTAAAATATTCTTCCATTTAAAAAACACTTCACAGTAAAATTACTAAAAAGTTTTAAATACTGTTATTATACGTGTAATTAGAAATAATCTTCTGAGAACCAATCAGAATATCTATTAATTCATATAAAAAATCATTTTTTCCCTTTCTTATTTCAAGTGAGCTATTAGGATAAAATATTCAAAGTATAGAGTATAATTCATATAAATATTACACTTTACATCCTGTAGAGTCTTTAAGGGTTGTCTCATTTTTCTTAAGTTATCCATAATAAGCGCTCCAATACAAGTACTATATAACTAGTTTAACAAAAAGGGGTATGAGATATGTTGAATATGCTCATAGATTTACAATAATTGCAGCATCATCGTTTACTCCAGAAATAACCCTGCTGTGGAAACTAGTGGCGGACTATACGACTACGCTAAAACTTGCTCTCTATTTCAATTGAGAAATATGATAAAACTATTGTTATTTATCAATTATTATATTTAACATTTATAAGACGTGCTCAGAGTATCTATATTTCAAAAACATGTAAAATACGAGTAAAAAGAAAGCAGTGAACGTATTTGAAGGTACTTATTGAAATATGTAAATTTTACATCTAAATGGGGAAAAATAAATAAACTGGAAGTAAAACTATCAAAGTACCGCCATGGCTATAAAATGTTATTTTCTATTACATATAATGCTCAATACCGTTTTTAAAAAAAAATTATTAATCGTAGCGAATGAATTATCAAAAAAAAAATGTTACCTATAAACCTGGTTTGAGTCGCTCTTTAGGACAAAAAGATCCAAGGTTCGAGAACGTCGTGCTAATCATTCCAATTATTTGAAAAGAGATACTACAGATAGTATCTCTTCAAGTACACGGAATTCTGCTCGGAAACTATATATGTTCTTAAATGCATAATCATTTTAAATCCCTTGGAAATTTTCGCTAATCGTGGTGTGGATTGTTATACCAACCTGAGCTGTTATGTCTTTTAAGTACAATAGTTTAACGCGTAATATTTAACTATTTTTCGTACCGTCTAAGTTTTTAAATTGTCTTAATACCTGTGTCATTCAAAATATTTTCTCGAAACTTGTCCATAAAATCATTATCTTTAAACATACACAACTATCACAAATTATTTCCACATCCAACGACTATACGACACATTTAAATTATATAAAATCCACTTAGAGGTAAAAACTCTGTGATGACAAATTTTCTACATTTCCTTAAAAAATTATATATAAAGCGTTTTCATTCAATAATAACTGTTATGTTCTGTAACTGTTCAAAATAAGCATATAATGCCCGTATATATAAGCAGCGTTTAACTTTTGGATTTATACTAAAGGTTAGTTTAAATAAAATCTGTGAACTTATTGTATTTTTCTTTATTCAACACATGTATAAAAATAAATAAATTCGTAAAAGTTGACGTAGATCTACTTGAAAAAAAGTGGTGAAATTTATGCAGAGAATAGAGTTGATCAAAGAGATCCAAGAAGCTGATACAGAAAAAAAACACTAACGGCACATTGATAGACGTTTTATGAGACGTCATATTTTGCCACGAAGAAGAATTATCTCGCTATGGCGGTCATAATAACACTCTCCCTTTCTGATATTTCCCATGGCGTTCACAGGTGCTGTCTAATACGACCGGTGGCAAAGCAGCAATTACTAAGAAACAGAATCCCGAGCAGGCTTACCCGATATTACGAGCACATACATTACGCTAACGTAACCGTCAATTCTTTTTTCTTTTACACTCGTACTTTCACACACTTCGTGATTAATTTCGATTGCTGGCACTCTGATACAATAGATTTAATAATTCGCATGTAAAGCACTTTTCTTTGCCACGTCCGCTGACGGAAGTGATAGCAAAAGGAAGTCTAATACTCCTACATTATTGCACTTAAAAAATGACGGCCATTGGGCTTCGAACTCAAATCAAAATTTACATTTTTTTCCCAATAGTAAATGATAAACAAGTGATAAAAAAATAAGCTACGATGCTCCTAATAAACAAAAGGTGTCCTGTGAACACAACACATTCATACTTTTATCCCTGATAAAAAAATCACGTACTTTTGTAAAAAAATTATAACAATTTTAGTTGTAATTTTTTACTGCATAAGTCTGAGAGTATAGTAGTATATTACAATGGTCTGAATTTTTATGAATTGCCATTATGTATCAATCAGAATAAATAACTTACGATCAAAATGAAAAATAAAATTGAAAACTATTTTTTCTATGTTTGGACACACCAAACCTATATATATATTTATTATTTCCATATTTACATTATTATTTTTTTATCAATCATTCTTAATCGAAATTGTTAAATTTAATTGTTTAATATATTAACTGTAAAACATAAAATCATTTTTTTTAAATAATATTCTTTATTATGACGCATTTATATAATATAATGTTATAATCGACAATCTATTCGGCTTATAAAAATGGTGTTAAACGAACAAGGAAGTTATATTTAAGTGTGAAAGGTTCTCTTTATATACTATATATAATAATTTATTAATTGAGTTATTGCCAAGTATAGTTTACCTGATTTCAGCAACTATTAAGCCAATTTTATGTTAGTACATTTACGATATGCCACATTCCCATTTTAATCTATGACGAAGAAAATTGCTCTTGTTTAGTACGCACACAACTCCTCTTCATGTTTATGATGCTTTGCAGCAATGCATTTCAAAACATTATATAGGAAGTCAATAATTTAGAAACACATAAACATAACCAATAAACAATATATAAATGCAAAAATGTACTGGGAAATAGCATTCCAAATATCAAAATGCCTTAAAAGCAATAACAAAACTTTACTACCATCGTTAAATATAATAAAATATTTTTTATTAGGTATTTATTTAATTGCCAGTTTAATGTAATACGATATTAATATATTTTTAAATATCACATGCGTAATGTGTTTAAGAAAATAAGAATTATGCTAAATCAATAAACCATTAAGAATACCTATTTTTTTACGAAAATGAACAATCCTCTTTTTATTATACGACGAAATATTACGGCTACGTTAGGTAGCCATTGTCAAGTCAATGAGGCAAAGAAATGTGCGTGATTATATAGGGCTCGGAGAAATAGACTCATTAACCCTTTCGCATCGATACCCGATATATGCCGTCGGTGTGCTACTTTCAGTACACACTGTGACATCTACCGTAGGAACTGCAGTCATTCCCTTTATCAACAAACTACATGTATTATTTACAGGAATCTGTAAAGCATGTAAATAAATATCGTTAGGTTTCGTCACAGAAGTGATTTTTCTGTAAGCCCAGGTGTCAATGCTACCACATGTATAGAGTTTTATAATGAACGTTAGTAAATAGAATAGTTTTTTATGCATCATCTGATAGCTAAAGGATACAAGAACCAATGTGATGTATAAAAATAGGTCAGATAAGTACATTTATGCTTCAAATACTAGTTTTAAGCAAAAAAAGTGGTTTGAAAAATACACGCCGTATTGACAGTATAATTTGTATTCCAACGAGCCGTAACGAAAGGGTTAATAATACAAAAACATACTTCTCACATTATAACACAAATTTTAAATTATATTATTAATTAAGCTGCTTTAATGTCTACATCACCTGGGGACACTAGTAATTAGAACCATTAGGTATTTAATAAATTATTAACCACTTCAAAAATATTTTAATTTTACACAACTTTTCTTCAAATATCATCTAAAATATTTCACTGAAAGTATAAAGTATTTTGCTTTTATCAAAATAATTACTTGCTTAACAAATCTCGTCATTAAAAATATAAATTGTGAATCCCCGTGGTGGATTGCGGGGGCATAATTTCTCCTTGCCATCCGTCACGTGTCATCAGCATAACACTTTCATTAGTGGCTGAAAAGCACTCCACGGAATCCATTAGGCGGACAGTCAACACTTGGAAGCTCTCCAGCATGATGAAGAGCGTCCATCTCGATGGTCGGAGTCTGCATGCTAATTACAGACCTCCTGGTAGATGCGAAGATGATCACAGCCGAAGTCAGCCATCAGTTTGTTTAATGGCATGAGATCCTGGTAATTATCTTCACGCTAATTGCTAATGGCACAATATGCAGTTAGTGGTAATGCAGAGCAGTTTCATGTGCTGTTATTATGAAACAGCCGCTTGGCCACCGTGTGTTTTATTTATTTACCATTTGTGGTCAAGCTTTTGTGGAAACTTTAGAAGCTAAAAGAGCGTGGTTTTGTAATAACATGCGATTACGCAAGGTTCTACTGATGATTTAATTTGGTTATTCGTGAAAACGACATTATAAGGCATTTCAAAGTCAAACTATAAATGACTAAGCAACTACAATCAAATAAAATGATTTTATACGAAAAAATGAAACATTATTTCCATAATATTATATTACATTATTAGGTAATATTTATTAATATAATATTTACTTTTATGTTGGCACTACTGTTACTGGCATCTGTGACAAATTGAACAAAATATTCATTGGTGTTTGAGATACCCGTCCATTTTGAAACAGCCAAAAGTTTTTTATTCAGTTTTTTTTATTACATATCTATATCATATAATATATTGTAGTAGCATATATCAAAATCCATATTTTTTTCGTCTACTAAAACTACGAGTATTAACATTATTATTGTATTTATTTTTATGAACTTTTTTGTATCTTGCTCTTACATTACTAAAGCAGACGTATTGTATTTCACACTGTATTTCATAATTAATAAAACAAAAAATTTAAACATAAAGTTTTTCATTTATTTCAGCTCATAATCTTCATCCCACATAATTATATTTTATATTAAAAATCTAAATATAGCATTTTATGAAACGTGAAGTTGTCACTTTCATCGGTTTTCAACCAAAATCAAAATACAAACCTATTAATATCTCTACACGACTTACATAATCATGGGCACAATTATTATTTTTTTGAGCTTTTCAAGATATTATTAGCAGTATTATTAAAAGGTTTATTTTAATAAACTTTATATACATGATTTTTATTTTTTGGATATTATTCTTAAAACGAAACAAATGTAATATTTTAATGAAATGTTTGTTATTTAATTTTTAAATATTAAAATTATAAAAATTATATAAATCTGTGTGCACTAACACAATTATCAGTATAAAATCTTGTACTTCCTTTACCTATACAATTGACTGTTGTTAAAGACTTTGCTTATTATTGAAAATAGACCTGGATTGTTCAGAAACATGTATAATCAATCATGTAAATTTAATTAATGCAAAAATAAAAGTCAAAAAATAATCGTTGATTTTAGATTATAATTATAATTTTAAAAATCACAATCAAAAACTATGAATTTAAAAAAATAATTTTCGAGCATTTAATAATAAATATATCAAAAAGATACTCACGATCGCTTGAATAATATTTTATTTCCCTTTCCATTTGACCGTCAAAAAAGATAAGCGACGAGAGTTTAAATACAAGTAAATCAACCGTTAAAAACTAAAGTGTTTTTTCGCTATCGGATCTTCTTGTTTATTACTTTTTTATATAAACGTTAACGTTAAGCTCACGCGAAATTCTATCAGAGAGAAGGAAGCAATCAGCGACGGATTTCATCGAAAATAATTATTTATCCAATCGACTGATGTATTATTTATATATTTTATTTTATTGTTATTTTAACGTATTTCCGTAATCCAACGTAACAGAATAGTTATTGTAAAATACAAGTAAACAACATTTATAATGAGTCTTTTTAATGCTTAGTCATCCCACTAGGAAGAATACGTTTATGTAGCTTTTTAATGTGAATATAAAAAGTAACATATATTTTTATAACCTATGTAATAAATATTTATTTATTTCAAAATACGTAACCATCAATTATTTTCTCTCACAGAACATTTCGTGAGAATAATTTAATATCTTATCGAATATAGAATGTCGATAAAAACATTAAAAAGGTTTTTTATTAATAAAAAATGTATAGTGTTTAAAAAACAGAATATTTATTTTTAATGATGCATTTAATTTCCCTAAATATTTTTCCTTTATCGTAATTATGTCAACTGTTGAGATTGCTTCGATGAAAATAAAAAAAAAAAAAAATATTGGAATAAATTTATAGGCATCTAGTTAAAGGTATCGAGTTATTTGATGGTTTTTTAGTTAGTAACCTTTGTATATATATATTTTTTTGCACTTTTTTACTTTATCTTTTTTCACATATTTTTTCATCTACCATATACTTTCCGTATATAGAATATATGGTCCCGAATTGCCGCCACTCAGTCCATTTCTAGATTTCTCTGCACCTGAATATCCACCAGAGAGCATATATGATTCCTGAAGTCTCCCAAAGCAAAAGTCCTGAGACTGGAAGGGACGACACTCCAGAATCTGAGACATATTTTGGGTGCTTCGCAATCGTTTTTTTAGGAAGATCGGATGATAAGTCTGATGCTCCCGAGGCCAAGACCATTTGGTCCTGAAAAGCAGCTCAATCCACATAGCAACAGGCGGTGACCCGTCCAAATTATGGTGCGCGTTAAATGTTTTGCAACTTCGACGATCTAACGAAAACCGCGTTATTGATGTGCCATTGTCGCTGGACATTTTTTTTTGTATTATTTTTTAATTTTGAGTATTTGAACGCACGAACCCACCGATAGAGTACTCCATTAGGTTATATTCTAATCCTAATTCATTAACTTATACTTTTGATTCAACGAATACAATGCTTACATAAGTAGAAAATTATAATGAAATAAGGTGTTCAGTTTGCCTCTGCTCTTACTTTCCATTGCGTATTTCGTGGTGCCCCATAAATCACCGTGACTGATCAGAAAGTCGTCCGGACCTCTGCTCACAACATTTTCAGTCTCACCACTTTTCTGATTATTTGTGAGAGCATCTGAACATCCTTCTCGATACACGACAACGGGCTTGACTAAAAGCTTAACTTGCTCTACTACCACGCATGCAAAAAATATTCGAATCCCTGAAAACTTAAAGAATTTTAATGTACTTCGAATGTCGCGCGAGACCATTTACTAAATCCGATTTTTCTTCTAGCCCCTGGGCTCGTGTTGTTCTGGAATGTCGTCGGAAATTATGCATAGAATGTACTTGGCGGAACTGCGGGAAACAAAGCTTACATAAATTTAAATTGTGAACATAACAATGGTTGCATTAACATGCCTATAACATTGCTCGATTTTTTTCATGTCCATCATCATATTCAGGTTATAGGATTATTTAAATTGTTTCGCTCTTAAATAAACATCGTAGTGTTATATTTTATGTATTTAAAAATCTAATATTATATTTAATATTTGTTAGTTCAATGAAACGTTTACTAATACACGTTTATAATAATAGATCAAAATAATCATCTAAATATATACATAACCAAATTTCCTTGTCAAACCTTCTTACATATGATTTCATCTTCAGCTGGGATTAGACCTACCAAATATAATATAAGGTTGTATCAAAATTAAGGATTTTTTGAAGGAGACACTTTTATGACAGCATTCGAAATCAAATCATGTTCTTGAGCCAAGTAGTACTTTTGATTATAAGGAGCGTATAAGAAGCATGGCTGTGAGACATGGTGCTTATCTGAAAGTGATAAAAAAAGACTAGACGCCTTTGAGATGTGGACAATCTTTTATTTCAAATAAAAACCCATATTAATCGATCAAGTGCCGTTCATTACACGTAGAAAGTAAATTATTTGTAACAAACAAAGCCCACTCATTAAAAGATCGATGAGAATATGACGACTCTACAAGCTACAGATCACGACAGATGCGGTTAGTGACCGGAAGTCGTCCATCGATTTGGCATTTAAGTTATAGGATTGCCGTTAAGGTTGTGATCGTCTGTGTGAAAGTTTCAAGCCATTAATGTTATTGTTTATAAACCTACTAGTCTCTCTAATGAAGCATTCGTTGCGGTACACGTGATTTTACAGTAATTTGTTCTCACCCATCGTGATATATATTATTGAAACAGTTATACACTGTAAACAAGATCCTATAAAATCCATCAAATTAAAAAACACATTGATGAATACTTTTTTATACATTAATGATTTTTTTATGTAAACATACATGAGAATAGTAACAGATGGTGATAGTGATGCTGAAGCCTC
Organism: Glossosoma conforme; assembly: GCA_022606575.1. NCBI lineage: Eukaryota > Metazoa > Arthropoda > Insecta > Trichoptera > Glossosomatidae > Glossosoma > Glossosoma conforme. Next base: position 726,311 of record JAGTXR010000169.1, read on the forward strand.
ATCTGTGGATTCTATGTCGCCAACATGTTACATATACATTCACGCATCATCCTTATTATTACAGGAATTTACTATGAATGGGTGGTCTTTACGGGACGATTTTTGTCTCCCACCAATTTTCGTTATTAAGCTATGACTAGTGTTTTGCGGGTGAAGGATCAAATTCACACAACCGTTGAAATTATTTTGGAAGCATCTGTTGATTATTTATTTATTTTTTAAGTTCCATGTATATCTCTCTGTGCAATATAAGTTTCTACTTTAGAACACAAAATAATAAATAATACCCGATATTAACCATCGTTAGGTAACATGCATGTATTTTTTTACGAGCCAGTCATTTTGTCGAATGCATTAAGCAGTTAATAGTTCGGGCAGAGAAACAGTCGAGTGGACTGGGCGGTGCAAAAAGAACAAGAGCAAAGGTTGGTTCCAAGGTTCGTGGGATATAATCACATTTTCTTCATCCATTCAATATTATAGTTTGTTTGGTTCGAGTTCCCTGAGTGGATAACAATAATATATTTTACTAAAATAAATAGATTCGGGCCGGAAAGTTAATATTATTAAACTTGTGAATAAATGAAGACTGATAGAATAATAATTAAAAAAAGACTATTTTTAATATTTTTTATAGCGACATCTATCTTGAAAGTTAACTTAAAAACCACCCTTTTATAGTAAATTCTTGTTAAAAAGTATGTTGCTTGAATAATGGGTTGTATTATATGACGTTGGATGTTCAATGCCGAGCATGTGGTATGTAAAATATTAAGCGTTTTAATTTTTTTTTTTTATGTAAACGCATGCAGGAGAGCACAACCGGTCAATTCTATGACGCTCAGCCAGGGAGGCTGGACGCTGCACCGTTATTTTGTGGGTTGGGGAAATTGACGTGTTGAAAGAAAAAAGAACGCTGGAAGAGCATTATAGTTACCGGTATATTTAAGGAAGGAAGTAATATTGTAATATATTAACCGTGTATGGATAAAAGTAGATTAGTCTATTGAAATAATAAAAAATTAAATTTTATCCACAGATGAAAATGCTCCAAAACCACCTATCAATATTATCTTTATGTCTTTACGTTATGAAATCAATTTGGAACTGAACTTTATTCAAGCATCGTTATTATTCTTCATGCTTATAAAATTACCAGCTTTTAATTAATATTGATTTGTGCGTAAATATAAATAAATAATACTGAACTTTATTTTATTAAATTTATTCATTCTACAAGTATAACACAACAAAACATTAGAAAACGCAATGTCATGGATTAAAATTTTCATAGCTTTGTAGGCCAGTGAAGGCCGTATGTTGTGATGACCATTGAACTGTGTAAGTGTCGCTCCATTCAAACCTGATCTTTCTCTCTCACAAGAGTGAAAGGTTCTTGGAACTTGCATCGATCATCAGCAGCAGAGACAGCATCCTCCGCAGACACTGATGGCATCTGAACAGCACTTCACGCCAATGTCTAACTGATTTATTGCACTTGTGATGCAAATTTAATATGAACCATTCTGTAAAAAGCAATTCGAGTTGAATCATCGTCTTACGACACATCTATCAAGGATGCATAAGGTTAAATAAGAAAATTCATCTACATAATGCGACATCCCATGTATATACTAGTATGTAGATTTGTTTCCTGGTACTTAGCTATTCAAGCTACCATAGAATTACCAGAATATCTTATTAATTTATATTTTGTTGATCATTTGTGTATTTGGTAATCACACGCCCAACAGAGATATTTATATGGTTGTAAGCATCTTTAAACGCTGAATTGAATGGTATTTATGATTCATTATAAATATGAAAAGAAATCATGAGTATTTTAAGTTAAAAGATAATAATACAAATTAAAGTTAACGGGAATGTGAAAGAAAATGTGATCAGTAGACGAAATTTACTTTGACACTTATATTTGCCTACAAAGTATTAACCATACACAAAAAATTATAATACTCGTAGTATTTATTTGCTTATTATATGTAGCACCTATTAAATTTGATTGGGAGGCTTAATGTTTCATTAATTGTTTCTGCCATACTTGTCTTTTACGTGTCATCTTTAATCATCAATCAGTCATCAATATTTTATTTGAGATTTTATAGCAGCTTTTATTTATACTTTGAAGCAAAACGTTTGAAGAGAAATCTTTTAAAGACAACATTTATTATTGATATGATCGTAAATGTAAATATATCTTTTATAGTCGGAAGATGGCACTATTTCTTTGATATAAACCGCGCAGATGAACCATTATGTTTTCAATTACTTGTTTGCTTTTAAATCGAGTACTTTTAAATGTTGGGCTGTAATAATCATTAAAGATAAAGGGTAAGCCAAAGCAAAACATTAATTAGTTTTCATTTGTAGAGAGTAGTGTAATTTATGCGGTAGCATTCTTGCTTATTTGTAAACACGGAAGTGTTAATGTTCTACATTATCGGCAGATTCGATTCAACGAAGTACAGCACTTCGAATACAATAGCTTACTCACTTCTGAAGTTTCAATTCATAGAAAACAGAGTACAAATTGAATCTCTTTTTAAAAATGACTAACCAATGTATGTGGAGTATGATTCATTAACGTCATTAACTACAACCAGCATTTAAGTCAATTTTTACTGCAGCTGACTTTGAATAGGCGTCTAAACGACTTTTATATACTACTATTTTTTATCTATATGGTTTGACATGAGTTTGTACTGATGATAAATCAATTTTATTCCAAGTATTTGTAGAGCTTTTAATATTTTTTTAGTCGAAGCTTCATTGAAGATTCTAACTAGTGACCTCTAAGTGTAATTCATTCCCGCATATTTGTGAAAACAACGTTTTATTCTTCATACAATGTAGATATTTTCAACAAATAAATTAATTTATGTACTAGCTTAATGATAAAAAACCTTTTTTATATACTCTTGAACAAAATATCATCAAAAGACCTACAACACTCATAGCTTTTATGCTGCTTCAATATCATTAACCCATTGTTACGTACGTCTTCTTGTACGTATTTTCGGACCTATTTGTTTATTACTTTGACAACATCTGCAAAATACACCATGCTAACACAGAAATGTAGTTTAATCTTTTTTATTAAATTTAATCTTGTAATGTTTAATTACTATAAAATAATGATATAAAGAATATAAATATACAGACTGACCACAAACAACACTAACTAATGGTAAAAGACAAGGTAAACCAATATTTCGATTACTAAACCATTGTATTGTGTTATTCAATAACACTTACTAACTACACTAACGCTACGCAAGAAATAGATAACTTGACCGCATGAAACATAAGAATCGTTTCCTTTTATTCAATTTCTCATACGAGTACAACGTGGAATGTGTTTTTTCTTTACAAACAAATCCAATTCAGATTTACAACCACAAGTATCTAAAATAATACTCAAATCTACTCGTTATTTTTTATGAATGTATGTGACTGTAATTTTGTATGAAACTAATAAGATTTATTTTAAAAAAATATATGAGACTTAATTTGACACGTAAATACCATGGTCGAAGAGTGATTGCCTAATTTTCTAATTGTTTGGCAGGTGGTTTGACCACGTGGATACGGTTCACTTATTTTTTACAAAAAAAGCTACTATTGATACTGTAATTCCATCGTGACTAATTCAATTATGTCCACTTTTTTTTTCGACAGCTACTCATTCCAATGTCAAAATATGGAAGTGAAAATTGTTCGGACATGTCGCTCAAAAATGAATCAATTTTTGATAATCTCAAGCAATCAAAGTCAGCAGGTGGAAGTGATTGGCGTATAAGCCAACGCTGTTTATATGGTTATAACGAAGTACAACGTTCGCGGTTCGAATTGCAGCGTCTTCCGTTTCTTATTTCCTGACCAGAGAAATGTTATTGAAAATGAAATTTGCGGTACATTTTTATGTATATATCAATTCGTTAAAACATTTAAAAATAGTATTTTTATAGGAATATTAATCACATATCTTAATTCTAGAAAGGAATCCATTCAAACGTTAATTAAAACTATAAAAACGTTATTAGTTGACTAACGACGATAGAAAGTTGTATCAGCAGTTTTCGTTCGATTACCAAAGGTTTACAACATTAGACGTCAAACGTACTTGAATTTTGACTGCTTATCAAATATACCGCGTATCACTGGTGGGGTTGAGCCGCCCCTTTAGAACGTAATTTTCTAGGACTTGAGAGCGTAGGTATACTCATACGATAAACAAAGACAATGCTTTAATAATGACAACTGACATAACTATGTGGCTAAAATTTATGGATTGCATATGTTCTAATTATGGAACGGATATGGAAAAGACATTAATTGAAACCGAAAGTTATTATCAATAAATCTACACATACAATTTTAATACTAAGCATATTGCATTTATTCACTCAAATAAAATTAAAAATAAATTTTAAACAGTTTCGTATTTACGTATAATATATAAATATGAGTGGTACAATTTACATATTTAATATTATTTATATTGTATTCTTTATTTTTTTAAATATTTCTCTACAATAGTTTGTCTTTGGCGTGGGCTGAGCGGAATCACTTCGCCAGAGGCTTGTTGTTATTACAGTCCATTAATATCCTTGTATGGAAATAACTAATTTCGCTATCAAATCTAGCAGGTAATAAATAAGCGAGCAGCGCACTCTCCCGGCGGACTGGAAGTGTCCGATAACCGGTCCATATAAACCTGGAGAGCTTTTCTGGACAAGAGCTTTTTGTTATTTTCCAAGCGCACGTTGAAGAATGCACAAAAGGTAATGTTGCCAACTGGAATATTTAGCCGTTATATATATTTTTTGCATTCACTTTGAGATTCATTTCAATATTAAATAGATAAGTATTTAATAGTTGGTGGCTCAAAAAAAATGTATCATTAATAACCAAACATTGACCTATTTTTAAGAGCTTTCCATCAAAAGAATATCCTTTATTAACAAATATAAATAAAGTACATGTCGATGTCTTATAGAATCGTTTGATATTAGTATAAATATTTTTAAGTATAGTAACTTTTATTTGATTACTTAGGCCCCTTCCTGAGCACCCACTCGTAAGCTCCATCCATGTCTCTGGTAATTATTTTTCTTTATTAGTAAAAATATATTTACTGGTCAGTAAGTTTGTATATGTTGGAACTGATAAAGCTTTTAAAAATCTTGAAACTGCAGTCTTCCAGCAAGTGAAACAGTGCTCAGTGTGAGAAATATTTACCGTAGAGTATTGTTTGTGCTAATTTTTTTATTTACTTACTTACTTTGGCGATTGAACGTAAGTCAGTGTTCCATAATTTTATTATACCTGTTGGTAAATATATTTAAATATATTTTGGTATAAATATAAGTTATACCAAGTCTTTGAAGCAATGACCACACAAAATTACAATTCCAATTAATCCGCCTTCAATAAAACGAGTTTTCTATTGAAACATCTGATGTTTTGTACTCGAGCGTTATAAGCTTTGACTATAAAGCTCATATTAGCAACACCAGAATTGTGGCAAGTACTAGTTAGTCTATAGGTTACCAACCTTTTAGGCGTCGCGACCCCTTTTAATAAAAGCCCTATGATCCGCGACCCTCATACAATCAAAAAACCATCATCATACCATGTCCGCTCCTCTAACTGAAGCATACGATCGACACAAACTGCCGCCACAAAACTCTGTCAGCAGACATGGACCTTGTTTCATCCTATTTCAGCGCCTACTCTCGTAGCTCTACCAAGAACATTATATGTATAGTTTCCGGCCTTGCTTTGCTTGTCCGAATCTGCTTTCGAAACGTATTAGATGGCTGCATTGGTTTTGTTGAGATGTAAATATTCATAGCCGTAAAGAAGAATGAAAATGATACAGGCGATGTATAATCGAATAAAATACCCATTTGCAGATATACTCTTATGTAGACACACATGGAACCAAACCTATAAAGGAAAATATCCGTCCGTTTGGATATGAATGATTAAAGACCACAACCAGAATTATGTGAGCAATTGCTTATTAAAAAAAATACTTGCTAAAGAATCATTACGCAATTCCGACAATTCATCGGGAATGCTTCAAACTTCAAAAGAAACAGAAAATGTATTTCGTGTCTACGGGATTTCTACTTTTTTTAGCTCAATGCAATAATGTTATAAAATATTTTTCAGACGGATGTGTTGACGAATTTCGGCGAACACATAGAATACCCTTGCGGGCCCCTTAGGAGTTGCGATCCATGTGTTGGGAACCCATGAGTTAGCCTTTCCTCTAGTATACTCTGCGTACTAGCGTCCTGATTGTTAACAGTTCAAGCCACAGCTCGGGTAATTGAAAGATTGTCGGCTTAACTATTTGCACGGTCTGAAGAATGAAGATAAATAGTGGTACGGAGTAATCTCTTTAATTAGGTATAGCCAGCCACGTCTCTTTACTTTGTATTGCTAGAGCTCATTTAAATAAAACATATTCAAATTAGATACTACTTAAATACAATGAAAAAAAAATCACTTACATTTTGTACTTACTTGGTATGTAAGGTATATATTTAGCATTTACATTGACGTTCCTTTCACATTTATGAGTACAATTATAATATTATTTTGCCTTCTTCCACAATGACTTTTAAGTGAATTACTAAGAAAGTGATCAGAGTGCACAAAAAATATTAACAATATTTGCTAACGTAATCTACGTGAAATGGCAAATAAATAAGGGTAAAGTAAAATGACTGTTTAACATATTATGATACATGTATGCTCCAGTTGAGGAAACCGACATTGACAAATGGTGGAATGAATACGATTATCAAGCCACCGAGTTAGCGCCGTCCTGGATGACCGTTGGCAACTATACATATAATATACTCGATGGAACTGTAGGAGACACAGCTGACGTGGGATGAGGCGAGAAACACGACAAGTAACAGACTATTGTGGCGGCAGCTCGTGTCGACCATATGCCCCAGTTAGAGGAACGCACATTCTGATGATGATGTTTCAGGATTCAAGAGCATCGAGTAAATCACCTGATATAATTTAAAAAAAGAAGATTTTGTAAGGAACCATGCGCTCGTTTTAGAAAATTATATGGCAAGGTATAAAATATAATTTTTACATACATGGCAGAATTTCACTTATTGATAACCTTAAATATTTATTTGAATAATACATAAATAACGGTATTAATCACAGTGTCAATAACTCAATCAAATGCATGGGCGATTTTTTTGGTTCGACATAGTGTTTTGTTGTAATCAAATCCGATAAATTGTTACCTCCATTAATTGCAATATTTAAAAATATTTGTAGAGCCTTTAGTCATTCTCCTATTGAATGTGTGCCTATTGGGGCACTCAACATTTTATGGCGCCATTTTCAACAAAATATGTGGGTGTATAAGGCGTCAAATGTTTCTTTATGTTTTTAAATTTGATTGAATTTTCGCCGACGAATGTCTCAAAAATAGTATGTGGGTGGAATAATAGGTAAGTATTTATATTTGATCGATGAAAAAACACAATATGCATCAGTGAAAAAAATAACTAGGTCAGTTTAAGATCATTTGTTTTATATAGAATTTCAAATAAAATATAACATTATTTATATTTGGCTTATTAAGTTAATAAAAATACTTAATTGTTCTTTTAATAAATCATTTAATTTTTATAAACTACATGATACTCATATATAAAAGCTTTTACTGATTATAAGAAATTTTCTTGAAAATCAATCAAAAAATATAAAAGAGAAGTCAATTTATTGTAATAAATATGATCTGTGAACTTGGCGAACAGATTTTTTTTTCAAAGTAAATATCCATAGTTTGGAAGTATTGTTCTGATGTTTAACGGTTCATGATGAATTGTCAAACCTTACTGAACAGAAAAAAATTCACTTTATAACAGTATATAAACAAAAGCAAATACAAAAACATTAACAGTAGTTTTAATAAGATTTTAATTTTAAAAATTAAACAAATATGTACTTTCATATTCCAAATCTTGATGTATTGTTTACGATAAAAATAGGTATATCATATGAATCTATACATATTTCTATGTCCCTTTACTTTAGTGTCTTCATTACATAAGCCTTCAATATATTTAGTAGTCGATACACACCTGTTTTTCCAGTTTCGGGCTGCCATTCTAGACCTTATTCACCATTGATCAACAAGCACCGCAATTTTAGCTGTAATGTTCACAAATTGTCTTCCTTGTCAACTTATACATCAGTACAGTTTTCATCTCCCAGTATAATATATTCTGAACATGATCTTTCCGCTGAATGCGGAGAAATTATAAATTAACGATTATCTTGCAGAATGTTCACACTTTACGTATCTACTTACCGGGTGTTGGGAAGTAAATTATGATTAGTGAAATTAAATAGTTTCCGCGGTGGATTCTGAGTAGTGTAAATTATCCTATTACTGAAATTATTTTCATATAATGAAGCTAGAAAGCAAACAGAATTTCAAAGCACAAAATATTATCTTCAAATAGAATGCAATAAATAAGTGTTAATGTAAATTGAAGAAAAATTCAGTCACACTTTCCGCAATTTATAAAAGCATTTTTGCAAAATTGTTTTTCGATTTCTTCTGTTAAAAGGAAAAGTTTTGCGTCGTTTTTTCTTGAGCTGAAACGTCAATTTATGAAGTGATTTTCGCACATTCAAAATATATATTCTGTGAAATTTACTTGAAAATAAAATTGCCGACTTGTAAACATGTACGTATTAACATTGGTATTTCGACATGTTCTTTTTAACGTACTCGTAGAACGTAGTAACTTTGTGGTTTGTAATATTTAAAGATTATTATAGTATAATTATAACTCAGTGGTTTTATACAGTTTTTTACTTGTTTTAATCTTATTATAATTTAGCGAAATGTATTATTATTATCAGGTTTTATTTAGACGGAAAAGAATTTAGACAATGTTAGCAGTAAATAAGCGGAATCTTTAATCAATAAACGACTATTGAGGGTATGATATCGAAATTTCATTGAAGGTTTCGGATTATTACCCTGATGAAAATGATAAATATTATAAGATTCCCATTTAAATATGGAACTCCGCACATTATCAGTCTATATAATCAAACGAATTCCATTTAATGTCTTATAAATGTTTATTAAGCTCACTTTACAATTATCCTGGTGCACACTAATTATGCACTTATAAAGTATAGGCTATTAATCTTGTAATATCTTCATTAACAGTGCATTGCGGTGGGAAAATTAAGTATAACATGAGAAGTGCATCTTATGAAGATCCTGCATTTATGGACATTTAATTGACGCATTAAATAAACGACTTCAATAAAAGATGATATATAATTTGACCAGCAGTCAGTACAGAAAAATAATACAAAAATGCATATTAAATAATAGTATGGAGCCTGGTTCATAATCAAGATTAGTGCTTTCTTAGACACGATTACTATTACTTTGAAAATCTTGCATTTCATCAATGATTTACTGTTTTAAGTAATAAAACATATTTTTTCAATAACGTAATTTTGAAATATGAATTCCATTTTCAGTGTTTAAAATATCATTATTTCTTTATTCCGACTTAAAATGCAAATCAACTTGATTTCGCCCGTCAAAACATTTCAGGTTTCGTGAGTTATGAGTCTCAAAGTTCGCGTCTTGTGAACTTTCGTTTTGAAAGTGCGGAATATTCCAGTCCATCATTACAACTGGACCTCTTGCTTTCGAGCTGTAATAAAAGTTTCACACACTCTCTATTCCGAAAACATTAAAGCTTCAGACTTGATAATGCGACATTAAAGTCGCACTGCATAAATAATCACTTCGATAAGCTGCAATCGCACGGGCAGTGTTTCCGGTCAGTCATTAGCTAAGTCTAACACCGGAAAAAGGAGGCTTTGAAAACCATAAAATACTAACATGATTATTCTATACGCTAAGATGTACACTTAAAATTATATGAATATCTTCTTGTACTTCTAACGAAGTGCTCAGAAATATGAATCTTCATAAATTTATATATTTTTTTCAAATTTGTTTGGTACATACTAATAATTTTGAATATACAATATACCTTCTTTGGCAGCACTCAAAAGCTAACTAGGTTTGCGATATCTCAAAGATATCTCCTGATTTGGCCTACCTCTAATTATCTTTCATCGTTTACGGCATGCGGCACAATTCAAACAGCATCGATTTATACAATCTTTGTCTTGTGGCAGTGACACTTATAACTTGGTTGTTCTATCTGCTACATCATCTTTTCTGTCTCGTCGACTTTTAATGTCAGCAGTTATCATAAACTTCCTTTTTATAACCGTCTCTTAGATTCTCGACAAACTGATGATATCGCAAAGTCATATGAGTACATATGTTTTTGCACCTATTTATCTAAAATACATTAAAATTATTTTTCAGTATTGCATTTTGAATGCATTTATTATGTTTTTATTTTTATCATTCAATTTAAAACTTTCACCATATATTATTAGATAAATACTATTTTAATACAACTGTCTTAATTTCTCAATCTCCACCAATCCTCACTTCCTTACTCCATGTATACCTCTTAAATGTAATCATGCTTTGGAAATTATTTACCCATCAGTATTTTTAAACGTAAATTTTTATAAACGTCCGAAACTGATGACGCTTTCATAGAAGGCAATATTCCAGCAAGTAAATAAACATTGTTCAGTGTGATTCATGTTAAAACAAAGTAGGAAGTATTTATTTATTTATCATTTTTTCTGTATTTATTAAAAGGATCAATTTTTTGCGTCCACTTAACATTTTTAAATATTAAATATTTACATACGAAATAATTGTAATTATTAAAAACTGTTGTATATTAAACATATTTATTTACATGATCTAAAGTAGATCACGTTAATAATTTTTAAAAAATCGCTATCCAGTCAATGTGCTTGGAGATGTTTTTTTTTAATAAATAATGTAAAATAATTAAGTATTTAAAATTAGAAATATAATTTACATCTACGCATAAAAAATGATCATCTTAATTTACTCAAGCTTTTTCAACAAGATTTTTACAAGAAAAAAACTTCCAACATGACTAAATTAATCATCTACTTTTCAAGTGTTACGTTGTTGAATTAAAGCAAAATGTATAGTATCACTGACAATAACTTTTCTGTAGGCATGTTGCTTTTCCAGACAATAATTATTCAAGAAATATACAAAGAGCTATTAACGTATTTCCAGACAACTAGCGCTGCAAAAGGTTCAATTAAGACATATTAATTCCTCATAGGATAGTAATAAAATCCGAAACATTTAAAAATGATTGATGTATAATAGTGAGATTTAGTAATCGTACGCGAGTAATACTGGACGAAGAACTAGACAAAGAATGTAAAGTAATGCAGTATGGTCAAGCGTTATTTCTCAATACATTATATACAAAGGGTTTTAATAATACGGTAACGGCTCTTTAATCGTTGAAAAATATAAAGACTTAAACTAAATAACTGTATATATAAATAAGAATTACATTTAAAACCTTCTACATTGAGCAATACTTGTAAATTAAAAATATTTAATGAGAGACAGCTTTATTATTATATATGTACGAGTATATTTATTTTAAGTAAATACAAATTATAAGTCATTCACAGTTAGTTCAGCAGCAATAGCATATCGTTAGCGTGGTTCTAGTTTGATCACTGAAGTTAAGCAATATTGGAAGCGCACCAAACCCTGAATGGCTCACCGCTTTTTATTTACTATGTTTTTCTGACCAAATGGTTCAGGTTTCGGAAACATCGGGCAAATCATCCAACCTACTTAAAAAACTATTTAAAAATCACTCATGATATGCTTCGAATTCTACGGTGGTCGTCTCTTCAAGTTGTATGCCTTGGGGGTTGTTAAAGATATTATATGTTCCCAAGGTGAACTTTCTAGTGCTGTGATCTCGAAGGACAAGCCATGGACAGTAGCATCTGATGGAATTGAGTGGCAGCAATTTGTTGTGGCCATGTGTTGCAAATATGGAACGGATATAGGAAGAAAATAATATATTTATTATAGAAAAAATTATGACGGGAGTAATAGATGAAAATCCTATCGTGAAATTCCTTCTAATAACTAGTATACTTCTCTACAAGATAGGTAAAAAACGGATATGACAAAAGCGGGAAAATAAACAAAAATTATCTTACAATATGTTCATAAATTGGGTTTAATTTTTACAGAACCAATTTAAAACTCGGGAGGTCAAGAATTTCATTCGCTTCAGGATATTCCATTTTCAGAAATAATCGTGATAATGCAGGATTCCATAGAGCCCATACTATTGTTATCCGATAACCACGCAAGTGATAAGTACAAGTTACACACTGCAAATTATAATAATTGGTGGAAGAGATTTTACGAGCTCGTGACTTAAGGATAAATTAACACCTTTTACTGCGTTTCTCTTTTCTATGGCCTTCACCTGTATGCATTGACACAAATAATCTGATTATATTTTCTGTTTGTTTCAGGTAAATGATTTTGATAAAATGAATCATCGGCAGACTTAAGGGGTGAGTCTGTCAAACATCCTTGAATCTGGTTTACTTGAAAATTATAAAAAAGTAACAATGAAATAATTCATTCTTATTGTAAATCAAATAGTCGTGGTAAAAAATGACATTTAATTTTACTATTCGTGATACTCATTCAAATGAAATACTTAAACATAATATTAAATAGATAAGTAATTATTACCTTGTTTTAGCATGAATCACACTGAACATTATTTATTCACTTGATAGAATACCATGGTTTAGTATTTCAATGAAAGCTTCAACAGTTCCCAAAGTGTAAACATACTACTTATAAATGCTGCAGCGGTATACATAAAACGTCTTGCCAACGCTTCTGTAGCTCAGCGTCTCACACAGAAAAACAAACTATCGAGATGCCATTGTAAAAAATATATACTCGTATGTAAATTAACTAAATTAATTTCAATGTTTTGACAAAGGCAAGCGCATGATGAAACTATTTATTAATATTTATATAGTTTGATATAAAAATGTATCATCAATACAATTTATTATTAATTGCTTCAAGCTTTTTTTATCGCTTTGTAACACCGGCAATCGAATGGATATATCAATTATATTCAAATATGAATCAATTAGAATGGTTATCACATTTGTCATTGCTGCTCTTAGGTATAAAATAAGACACTCCTATGTTTTATAAGATTATTCATTTAGAAGACGATTCAATTATTTATTAAGCTGCGAATCGATTATTGTTGAAGCACCTAGTTATTATATTTCTTACGCTTACCGCTTGGAAAAAAAATACGAGATATTCTACGAGTTTTATTTTAAGAATTTCGTATGAAAAATACAACGATTCATACAATAGGTATTAAATGTTTATAATGCTCATTAATATTGCCATATTTGTAACGAGTATCACACAATGTTAAACATTTTTCTGAAGACGTTTTGAAATTCCTTTGAGAAACCATCGTCATTTCTGCACGGTTGTATGTAAACATTAAGTTTATTTGTCCAATTTGTAAAAAACATAAATTTTATAGTATGATTCGAAACTCACCTGACCATTAATCTACAGGTTTTTCATCCAAGGTTTTTTCACTTGGTTAAGTTCCAAGGTTTGTCGAGCAAACATAGTCAGGTTTAAGGAACTTTACAACCTTCGTGCTTAAAACCAGTATTATTACCTTCACAGTATTTATATACTCGAGGTTCCATATATGTACATAAAAATATGCTCGCAATTTATCAGTTATTGTACAAAGTACTTAAGTTATTTATTACATACAGAACTGTTTTGTTCATATCTATGAAACTAAAAGTTTACACCATTAAAATTAATTAGGATTCTAATTAAAACAGATTTAACATAACGAGATCATATGATATTTGTTGCACTGTGTTTGAATGTCCACAGCATGTTGAATCAGCTGGTTTCGTTTTGTCACTAAAGTTAATCAAAAATGGACAAGGACTGTAGATAGATGGGTCACCGGGTGGTGTCATTCAATGCGTTTAACCTTTTCTTAAATGCCAAATGGTCCAGAGTTCAAAAGAGTCGGATAGTTTCCGGATTTTTAAAAAATATGTGATCTATTTAGACGTCTGCGTATTTCTTTTATAATTTACCTGTGAAAAAGTTTTATGAATCCTTTTTATGAAAAGAAATAATATTGTGTTATATACAGTTTAAGAATTACAATACAAACTTTTTGGAATAGTTATCCACTTGAAAGCAATATAATAAGGTTTTTACCTTTTAAAAAATTTCTTCCGTCCACATCTTCTGCGACATTTTGCATGTATACTTAGAAGGTCATATGTCTTTTGTTTAAAACCACTGTTTTTTTTAGTGAGAGCTGATTAAAAGTAACTGATTTATGGAGCCACTTACGACGCTCTATGTCTCAGGTTTTTACGTTTAAATATAGATTGTTACATTCTTGCAGTTACACTTAATAAATTCAAATTGCTCTCTTAGCCGACGACGCAACAACAATGATCGAAGCCTATTTAAGGAAATTCCTCTTGCGTAAGTGAAACATGCGAGTTAAGTTAACCAAGGGATGCGTTTGAGAATTAAATAGTTTGACTGTCATTCGAGTAATTGCGGTTTCGTACAATCCGTGAAGTTTCAATAATATATCATGTAGTTTATTTGCGTTACAGTATTGTCTGATAGTTTGCTTTTTAAAACAACTCTCTAAGACAATTGACAATATTTGTCATGCGAACTACGTTTATTCACGGTGAAACCCTTTAAAAATTCATGATGTGTTAATAAACACTGCTTAACTATTTTACAAATATGAATAGAGTCAAATCGTCCACTAAAAGTCCTGTATTAGTTTATATAAATAAAGGAATCCAGGAAAAAACACTTATTTACAGTTATACCTTTAACAAAGAGAACTTTATTATATTACTCTTTGTAAATTTGAAAGGACAGCACTAACTTTATGACATATCATGTTGGTCGTCCTCGTAAGACAACAACCTGTTAGTATATAGTGGACAACATCGTGATGTATTCTGGTACTATCTACAATCTCTTTACTTGGTTTTTCAAGAATTTTTCTGCTCCATTGTAAAGCTTTCAGTCTGAGATGAATCTCCGATTTAATTATTTTTTGTAAGTTCTCACTTGCATACTTTGCATTACTATTGAATATTTTAAAATAAGCGTTATAAAATTCACATATGAAATCTCTCCATCGTCATCTAGCGTTTTTTCCTGATTATGTTTATATAAAAATCACGCGATCAAAGCTGAACTTGCGTAAGGATTTGCATATTTTTCTAATAAAGATAAGAACAAGACTCTCCTTGTTTTGCGTGTTGCTTCCATTGAAGCCCCAATGAGACTTGGAGAACCTTTATGAGACTTTAAGAGCATTATTTCATACATTTTTCGTGCCCTGGGAACATCTGCAGTGAGAATGACTGCGTTATTGCCCATAATAACCAACATTTCAACATTATTATCTCGTTTGATGCTGCGTTTTATCGATTTAACATATCGCTGTGTGTTTTAATAATGCCTACATATTTACTTGAAGTCTTATTTAAATTGAGCGTAGTTTGCATGTTGCAAAAAATAAATACGAAATAATAACTACAGCAAACAAACAATGATGAGATTTTATCTGTGTATTGTATGCTTCTGTATTTTTAAATGTGTGAGATGTAAATACATGTTTGTGGGTGTTTTTATAATAATTTAATTTCAAACTCTTACTGCTATCATTTTTATTAATCGGTTATAATCGGATAAGTCGAAACGCTTGGCTTGTGAAGTGGAAGTGTTATGATCTGTGGATTGCCGAGAAGGAATTGATACGCGTGTTAGGAAGAGATCAATGGACATACATGGACATTCCGAACATAGGAAAGAAAAGAAATAAGATCATGGTGTAATGTCACGGAGAATGCAATGTCAGTAAGTAAGCTTACTATTTAAGGAATTTTATAGGTCGAAAAGTTGACAGATTTTTTTATTATTAGATTTGAGTTGAATGATTAACGAGATTATATTTATTAGCAAGTTCAAGAAGTGATTTTTAGAATAATAGAAGGTTTAAAGTAGGTAGATGTAACTTTGTCAGTCGTGAAGCGTAACACAGTAGCGTCTTCCGGTGGGTGGCGAGAGATTGATTAGGTTACGGAGGCGTCGAGAGAGAAGAGAGATGAGATCTGGTCCGTATGGTAATCTGCTTATATAGAGCCTGCTCAACTCCCACCTTAATATGTGCAATGGTATTTTAAATGACCTATGGTGACGGCGATTCTAACGACATCTATGAGATATGCAAGGTAAGCATTAATAGACAACACATATATCCCGAAATTGATTCAATTGATTACACATAAGTCCGACACATATGTATAAATAGCTTACAACCTATAAAAACGGCAAACATATTTTTTCTCTTCTTTTGACTCTTCCAAACATGATCAGTTTTAGATTAAATCAGTTTACTTGTATGAGACTAAAAATTTGTAATTGTCTTAAAATAATTTTATAAATTAGCTGATTAATTGTACTAATAATATTCACTCCGGACAATCACACAATATGAGCGCACTTAACTTTAGAAATACATTATATTGAATGAGTTTATCTTCGCATTACATTCACTTTTCATGATTTGTCCCAGTTAATCGTATTCTTGCACTTACTCATTGAAGTTTGAGAATATTATTTTATTTGTTGAGTGATGCTATACAATAATGATTTTACTGTGTAAAAATATCCAATTCTAATTCTTAATATCTATTAGTTGTTTTGACTGACCGAAAAACATTGTTCATTTTATAACTGTTACTTCTGAATAGATATATTTTCGCTTCTGACCGATAAAATCACATTTATGTTCCTTATATCAGCCAAGAATCAATTATTAACCAATATATTAATCCAATGCAGCCATAAAGTACCTGCATGAAGTAAAATCGCTTTAGCTTTATTTTATGAGGAATGACAAAGATTGTAAACAATTGAACAATTAAACAAATCTGGATGGCTTTATCAACATCGTCTGTTTACAGAATTATAATAAAGCACTACAATTGAATAAAAATCAACGTATAATGACCATATGCTGCGCTTCACAGGCACACATATTAGAAAGATATCGTACGCATCACAACAGTGCCGTTTAATTTCTCTGGGTCAAGGTTTCGCTGCTCACCGTTCGTCGAGATCTCTGCTCGGAGAAACCTGGGTCGAGGTCAAACTTACGGTTGAACTTCCATTCACGACCTGAAGCAGACACTTTGGTGAATTTGTTCATCAAGTCATATAAGACAAGACATGTAAACGGTGATGAAGACATTTACTCTGCGGATTATATGATGTTTGCGTTTTTTGAAGACAAACACTAGTAGAGTATCGACCACAAATGACAACACTTTTTTTTCACTAAGCAAGATAGAAAGAGATTTGGTCTAGTTCTTGAAAAAGAGAGCATCATTGATCTTTAGATCAGTTTTACAAATAGTTCATGAAATTCTCTTTTTCTCTTAGTTTATTTTCTCTTTTAAATTATTTTAGTAACTCAGTCAACATGTACAGGAGAATACCAACATATGTTAGTGCAGAAATTTTATCTGTAAATTATATAATATGACGCTTACTGTCTTGTTACATATGACTAAACGATACAACCTGGCATTCACTACCATCCATTTATTATAGGAACTTACAATGAATGGGTGGTGCTTATAGGACAACTTTTGTCTAACACTGGTATTTTACAAATGAGGGATCAAATTAACATCAACATAAATATGATATGAAGCTTATAAGAATAAAAAATATTTTTATTTTAACTTCTGTTGGAGATCAAGCCCATGATCTTTGGTAACATAAGCAAACTTTTGTCACTAAGCTATACCGGCCAACAGGTTTCTCACTCATTCTTTTTCACTCACTAGACATAGATGGCAATGGGCAGGACATATCTGTCGAAGAGACGACGGTCGATGGGGAAAAAAAGTATTGGAATGGCGCCCAAGAACTGGCAAACGAAGCATTGGCCGACCCCCTACAAGATGGACTGACGATATAAGAAGAATAGCGGGAGTGACCTGGATGCGGAAGGCGGAGGATCGAAGAGGATGGAGACTCATGCGGGAGGCTTACGTTCAACAGTGGACGGACACAGGCTGATGATGATGAGACATAGATGGTATAATTCCATGCTTTAATATCCTGAGTAGTTTTAGTGATTCCATAAAAAAATACGTCTAGTGGATCTGTCTCACACACACTGGAAGTTTTTATACATTCTTGGTGGGCGTATATTATAATTTCATTATTTTAAACTTCTTGGGGGTGAAAACCCAGGATCGCTCGTGTAATAACTAAGTGTTTTAATCTGTCGAGTGTATAAACCGTTAGATGAATGTAGAAATAGGAACCAACAGCACAAGAAAACCAGTTTCGAATGTCATCAAAAATTGTAACAAATTACCATACCGGTCATGGTTCCATTTTGATGAGATCCATAACTTACATTTAAAAACGTGAAATAAAAAGGGCGTAAGAAACAAAAAAAATGTAGCTTATTTGAAATATCTCTTTTGCTTCCAATATTGAACATTTTACCACCACACGAGAAATTTTAAAACGGCTTGTATTTAATTGTTCAGTAACTAATTCAAGGTTTTGGCAATAAGTTAAATGAATTGGCAGAAAATAAAATGCATCGGCAGAAGACTAAATAAATTTTCAGTATCCATTGTGTCACTATGAATGTGGCAAGAATAAAATTAAATGGCTGTTATATTTTCAATATTGGTAAAAAATAATGTAAAATTAATGAATAAATAACTCATAAAATGGAAACATAACCTAACCTTACCTATTAATAATTACCACTTATTAATTATTTCCTGTCAATTTATTATTTTTCTACTGCAAAATGATTATTTTTTATTTACGTTCTTAGTTTTTTATTACTGTTTGTTTGCTTACAAATTTTAGCCCATCAATTAAATTAAATACTGGCAAAAAAAAATGCTCCTTTAGAATAGCATAGTACTCGAAATATTTGTGGCGCTTACGCCATGTTATGATTTCTGTATTATTTCACATACATTTCTCGCGTTACAACTGTTTACCATATTCCATCCAGTGAACCGTTAACCCATATTTTAACCATTTTCTAAATTGGATAGTATTGTTATCGTTATAACAGATAAAAAATGATCGATGGCAAAAAGCCTAACAAATCTTAAAGCTTTGTATGAATATTTATGCGTAAATAAAGTCATGAGTCACGGATTGAATTTTTTGGCACGAATTAGAACAGCGATTCATGATATTGATATTTTTTTATTTTAAGCTCATGATCCGAATAATCTATTTCCGATGTTCTTTCATTTTTACTTAATTAAATAAATAATAATTTGTTTTACAAATTAACCAATACATAAAAAACATTTGTTGTATGACAGATATTAGCATTATGACGATAAAATTCATTCAACAAATATTCAGCAGTTATCATTGGTTGAAGGAGTTATTTTGTAGCATACGATATTTTTTTATTTATTGATATTTAAAATACGTGACAAAAAGTATGAGAATTGAATCAGCTGATAGAAACAAGGCAAAATAATATAGTACAAAGTGAATAAATATAGCGGGATTTCATGAATGATAAATGATATCAGTCTCTTCACATAGGAAACATTAATCAACCAGTGATATATTTAAAGGAAAAATTATGGAAGAAACAACATTTTTTTAATACCTCAAGATCTATGGATACATTACTGTAGTTTGTAAATAATTTTCAAAATATCATTTGTATTGTTTCATTGACGTGTTATCTTTATCTATATATATTATTAACTTTGTAAGACAATCAAAATATTATTGGATCATAAAAAGCAACAATTACTTAATAGCATATATAGTTCATGTAACATGCTGTCGAAGTTTAAAAATAATTTATTTTATGAATTATTTAAGAATCAAAATTTTAAACTACGCACTAAATAATATTATCAAAATATTTTTATTTACAAATTATTTGAATGTCAAATTTGAATCGCGTCAGTTTAAAATTAAAAACAATTATTTGTATTTTTCTCTTGAAATAGAAAGGTCATGATTCAAAATGCATTAATTTAATTATTTATAATGTTTGTTTGTTCCACTTAGTTCTTTGTATTAAGTGGTTGATAAAATTTATACATCTTTTCATCTCTTAGAGGCGCTAATTGTCTAGTTAAATTGTCAAAATGGAATCGACAAATATTAAAATTTGCTTACCTATATTCGTGGACAAAATATTTGTCTTAAGGCATTGTACTTTACTACGTCTTCAATATGTTGCCCAGGTTTCTCGTTGGAATTTCAAGCATAAAATTAAATATTTATCGATGGGTTTGTAGGCATAAAGTAATTTAAGCTTATTAGTCTCTTAGAGTAGGTATATAAAGAAAAAATAAATAAGTATTTTTAAACTACTTTACACAAATTTGTACATTATTAGTTATGTCATATATGCGCTACATAACATTAAACATTGAATTCTTACCTAAAAAATATTACTTATTTCTTAGTTCTGGACTTCTGTAACCAGAAATGATCAGTTTTATATTTTACATCAAACCCTAATTTCGTCTCATGCTAAAACCACTTTAAAGATAATTTGCAACAGATTCACCACATTACTATAGTATATTTCTTGCTCACACTTACGAATAGCGTACAAGTGAGACGCCGCTCTGCAGAAGCATCAAGAAGACTACTCTAGAGCCTTGCCGTGACTGCGTCCCCGATACAGTCCACTGTGTTTTTCTACACTGTGTCAGTAGCTTCAAAAACATTGGTCACAACTACGTGGCGTGAAAAAGAGCTACGTGTATCGCCTTCGAAAATAACCAAAACAAAGAGCGATTACTGCGAAAATGATACAAGGAAACAACAAGACACCACGCTGCTTCTAAACGGGCGACTGTAAATTATTTTACAAATTGATTTCAACGCTTGGTGAGTCGCGAAACCCACTGACCGATATTTTCTCTACCCGCATGCAAGGCACATATATAAACATAAACTATAAACATCAATGTTAGCATCTAACGCGCTCCGCAGCGAGAACCTACTTACTTGATATTTCTATATGGGTCGCCTTGAACTTGTCTTCGCTGTATCAGTGCTATTGCCATCTTTAGAGTTCAACATTACTTGTACATAAGTGGTAACGCTATGTCATGTTATGTTATAAGAACAGATGCAACCGGATATGAAGACTTTTTCCACCTCGTATTCTCATATCTTAGGAGGGCAGTGAAATCTTGTTATAAGTATATTATCAATGGTTATTAATGGTGACAATATATTTACTGGGCGCGCGGAAAACACAAATGCGGGTAGGGCATCTAAAGCTTACCTGTAATGCAGGTAGCTTAATTTTGTGTTTAAATTAAACATTAAAGATGCACAATGTTCTCGCACTCGAGTCACGTAACACTGCCTTTTAATGCATTGACCATTTGTATTGATTTAATGCCATTCTTGGGTGAGTGATAAAAACGTTAAAAAAACAATACAGCGGCAATAAAAAGTTTTGGCTTTCCATCACCATTCATAATCGTACATTTTAGCATTAAATGCATTTAAAATCAAGTCATCTTGCATACATACATAATATAAAACACCATATTTGTCTTTTGGGTACTCGGAGGTATTATTTTTCCTCGTAAAATTATTCTTGTCTTTTCCATATATGTCCTTTAAGCATATTGTAGTTATATATTGCAGTCGTAAAGATCTGACAGCCCTTCTGTTATTTGCTTCGTTCCATGTCAGCTCTGGCTCTCAAAGCTCCACCGTTTATAAGTAAATTATTTGTATAATTTACAATGACATTCCAGGATGGCAAAAAAAAAATAAGCTTATTCTGCGCCATTTTAAAAACATTTTCCAACTAGGTTCGCCTCCATCTCGACGTAGGATAGGATTCCGTTTTCTTACCTCGTCATTCCTCACAAATTTTAATATGTGAACCCTTTTTTAAATTGTCTTTCTTTTAAGATATTCGCTCTATATTTGGAGGAAATTGGCACCACAAATTATCATTTCGCAGTTCTTTAAGTTCAAGTTATCTATGCCTTGTCACAGAATACCTATAAACCCGGAGGTCCACAGAAAACATAGATGGTTCTCAGGAGCCTCCAGGGCAAGAGCCCGTGAACTTGCATAGACTACAGCTGTAGTATCAGAGAAATATTTGGACATTCAATAATCAGCATTTTTAAAGAAGATATTATTGTCAGCCTGACGCTCCCGAAGCATGGGCAGTATTGTTTTGTGTTTAAGGGGTTGCTCAACCCGACTGGGGGGCATGTAAAGAGCTTAGATTTGATTTAATAAAAAAATAAAGTCAAGCTTGGTCGGAATTTTAACCGACAGCGCCTTAATGACAAACAAACGCTTTAACCACTGGACTATGCCGCCCGACCTCATAATATACTGTAATTAAAATTGCCAAATCTTTGAATGTGTTTTATCTTGTGATTTTATATCATAAAAATACCACCAAACGGTGAATAAGCTACAGATTTAATAAATATCATTTGTAGACGCTACAAAGCTTACTACTTTAAGTATCAATAAACACTGCTCTGAAATATATATCCGCAAAAAAACATTGACGCACTTTAAATGGATGGCGTATACAGTATTTTTTTTCGTATAACCAAAACATTAATGTTATTTATTAATTTTTAGAGTTGAGTTAAATACTAAATCATTTTAAAAAATATTGTTGAACTAATCAAAGGCTACTTATACATATTTTTAAGCTTAACCGGAATCCGAATCTGGGTTCCGCTCGCACAACACTCTAACTTCATACTTTTGAGCAAAAGTGTTTCGTGAAACCATAAACAAGTTTTATGATCATACTTTGCTTGTTGACCCAAGGTTCATGTAGGAGAACGTTCTTGGAATGATAATAAAAACTTGCGTATGTTTTATGATAACATTTTAAGTACATACAATATGGCGTTTTCATACGACCGCAAAAGAATAACAAGTGGTATTTTTTTTTAAATTTTATAAATAATATTCTCGTTAGAAAAATATTTTTCATCTTTTCCCTAATTCCCGTAATATTGTAATATGAGCTGCTATAATATATGTCTCGTCCCATGTTAGCTCTATCTCTCAAAGCTACACCGAATACATTTCATTTATTCTTTCCAACTACCATATAAAATGACAAAATTTTACGAGTCTGTATAAAAATCATTTGTAGTTTATGCTATCCTGCGGCATCCAAGACACTTCCATTACTTGACCGATTAGTATGTAAGATTGATTTGTCTGTTTTTTACTTCAAATATTATTTTTGTATTTTTAAACCAACGATTACATATTTATATTTGCATTGAATGTAATTTTTTAACAGTTATCTGCATGCACTAAAACTGCGATTCTTTTACCGTTTATCTGCGAAATAAAGTAATTAAATATCTATAAACTAAGCTCCCGAAAAACAGTTACAAGAAAAATAACGTCAAATGACATTTACATTTCACCACATCCTAAGCTACCTGAACTGTTGCCGTTGTCAATGTTTAAACAGTAAAAGAAAAAAAAACGGTAGTTAATTGCAGCCACGCGCCCGACTACAAATTTTCTTTTCATCACTGTATACAGTAGTAAATAGAGCCTAATGTAAGCTCCGGTATATAACCTTAATTATAGTTCTAATGCGCTAACATGTCAGAAAATGTTTCAATATAATTTAAGCTCTTAGTTACTAATGGATCGTTATTATACTGAGATAAGTCAAAACGGCTACCTGCTTTATATCATTGTTTCCGCTAATTTGGGTCATGACTTTTTCTTATTGAGTGGTTGAAGATATCGTTCTTGATAAGCATTGGATATTTAATAATTGTTCAATAGGTTTGTTATTTTTATAAACGTTACAAGGCAATTATTTAACAGTGGATTCAAACAATACTATATTAAAATCCTGAATTGCTGTTTTTAACAGTTTTTTTTAATTTCCTAGTAATTTAATCTTTAAATAAAAAATGTTTATATGTTTTAAAAAGTCATGTTAAAATAAGTTCAAATGCTTTTGAATTAATAGTTTACACCTTAAAATTTATTACTAATGTTTGATTAAAATTTTGTTTAAAAGGGAATGAGATCTTGTAGAAATGGAATCATATCAGATGCCACGTACTTTGTAAATATTTGATTATATTACTACAATGCTTTATTTTTGTTTCTTTTCTCAGTTTTAAACATTTATTTAAAAAAGGACATTTTGTAATTACATTAATAAATGTAGATTATTTCTCTATTTGTTTTGATGTAAAATCTTATTGATTTATTTTTTACGTTATTTTTTACGTTTGTTTTATTGTTAGTGACCTGTATTTTACTGACGGCGAGTATTATAAACACATTATTAATGAGGTGAAATTCGAAATTAAAAAAATATATAAAAATATAAGAAAACAATGCATTGTACAACTAAAATATTCCGGTCAAGAATTGTACATTTAAGCAAATAAAAGATAGTCAAAGAGAAAATGTGTTTTATCAGATTCTGTGTAAATAAAAACATTTTATAAAAGTCGTAAAAATAATATTATTTTACAAAACTCAAGCATTTAAATGTGAAAAGAAGCTGAATCTGAAAGTTTCAAACGGTTTTCTTTAAAAATAAAACAATTAACTCTGGACATAATAAAACACCCAGTTAAGCAGATGTACGTGCTGTTTGTTTTTTAACCATTTTGAACGTTAATTTTGTTGCGTGAGGTCAAACACCCGGCTTCCAAAAACACGTATATACTCGTGTGTAATCAGTTAAGATGAGGATATGAGAGAGGTTTATAAATTTTATTATTAAGATATTTTTCTCATGATTGTGATGACCATATGCCACTTACGATTTGGTAGCATAAAAAAACATTTTTGTATTTGCATTCGTGCCTTCTTGCTATTATTTTCTTGTTCTCAAATATTGAGCTAGTCATGTGCTCCAGCTAGAGAACAAATTTCGGCAAAAGTAAAAGAGTAAACTTCAGATCGCGTACTATACGAGAAAGCATTTTTTATTACCCAAAGACGTGCGAAACGCATCAATTGAAATGACCGTTTAAGTTGTTTTTATTACATTCGGTATTGAAAGAAATTGGCGGCAGGCAATGAATTTTAATTTATGACGATGCAAAGAGCGTTCGCAAAAAAATAATACAACGACTTGGTCCACTTTCTATGATAGGGATAACAAGCTTATGGCACACGTAATTTGAATGGCAAATAATAATAATTTTGATGTAAATTTTTTCCGGTAGAAAGGGACGATATTTAGAAAAATGAATACATAGAACATGTTCTTTTTGTGAAGAATATGAGTTGTAAGCAAAGACAGACTGACATAAAAATAAATGAAAAAAATAACTGATAGCGATGATTTGCCGGTGGATATAGCTTAGTGGTTAAAACGTTTGCTTCCCAAACCGAAATCCGTGGGTTTGATCCCTGACGGAAATTTAAAAAAAAAACGATTTCTAAGCTCTTTAAATACCCGATTCGGTGTGAATTTGAACTCTCACCCGTAAAATGCCAGTCATAGCCTATTAATCACATATGATGGTAGATGAAAGTCGTCCCGAAAAACCACACATATTCATAGTTAATTTGGGCTGTAGTCTATGACGTTAGCGGATCAACACTCGACATGCAGCGCTTAGCCACATGTGCATGATAAGCGTAATATAATCCACAGATGAGACTTCAGAATCACAGACATCATCTGTCGGTATTCTCTTGTATGTGTTTATATGAAAAAATATGATAGTACTTTTTTCTGTCACGTAATCCATAAAAATTTAAGCGTTTCTTATTTAAATAGATTTGCGTCCGATTACATTTGTCCTACAAAAAAGTAAATAATCATCATGAAATAATACAATCCAAAAATATCATCTCCAAACAAATATATTCATAGAACGTTTGATGAGTCATTGAATGCCAATATTAAAGTATTAATGATAATATCCAACATGAATATAAATGGCTGTATTTATTTTTAAACTCAATAAATAACTTTCTTATCGAATGCCATAAAACGATTCTTGGTGCGAATTTCACAAATTAACATTTGTTAATTAAAATTTATCACGAATAGTTTAATATATTTTTAATGCATTTCAAATATTATATCAGTTTAGTTTTTTTGAAACAAAATTCTGATTTTCTAGTCCTCTGTCTAGTTTGAGCATTTGTTTACCTTCAATTGCTGCCAAAACCTTTTAATTACTAAAAGAATTATCAATTAAAACAATGTCAGACATGTTGAAACTTCACCGTATAAAATCATCAATTGCATAATCGCTCCCAATCTGGAGCATTTGATCGTCACAAATCATGCCAATATAAGGCTCTATCAGCGGGCGTGGTCTTTGCTTTATCACATGTAAACATTGTCTCCTGAATCCCGGTGCGTATATTCTATGTATAGCTCCCGATTCATTTTAAGAACTAGGAGAATTAGAGGAATGTAATACGTCCTAACTATATCTGACTTTGTGTCTGTCTTGAGTGACTGTAGAATTGACTGCGAATCTTTGAAAAATTGCTAAAAGCCAATGCAGCCGTATAATAGGGCTTGAAAACATGTGTCAGCTTATACTATTCAAGATACAGTGGTTTGTCTTGAGGAGGTGAAGAATAATGCAGTAAGAGAGCAAACATAGTAGTCTTCCATTACATACAGTCTATCAAATGTATTTCATACCTTGGTTTAACATGGATCACACTGAGCACTGTTTCACTTAGTGTAAGACTTCAGTTTCGCGATCTATGAAGGTTTCATCAGTTCCAACGTGCACGTTTGTACTCAAAGTAGACTTACTTAGGTCAAGTTCTCAAATCTTGCCGAACACGTGCTTCAGCTAAGGAGCTGATATGTAAGAAAATCTAATATAATGTATTCCGGTTCAAAAGCCAATAGTTTATTGGATAGTATCAATACAATCGGTTTGCTTTACTGCTCCGCAAGAAGTACAATGGTACCACAGATGAGTCCATTGTTGTTCATGGTATATAATAGACCTGCACAATGGTAAGACTCCTGGGTGGCTGCAGTAATAATTCATGTTAAATTGAATACACGAACAAGCTCTCATGGTGGTCTCTAGTAATTGTATATAATATATAATACATCCTACAAAATTCATCACACACACATAAAGGGCTTTTCACAAGACTTATATGAATTTAATGATTGTTTAAATTTCAAAGAGGAATGAAACTATACAAACATATGTATATTTTCAAATACAGTGTCCTTATGACAACCACCTGCCAACCATTTGAAACAAATCATATTTCTTTTGTTGCTAGTTGCAAGGTATGCGGCTATAAACAGAGATATTGTCAAAGTGACCATACGTCCCGTTTTAAACAGGTCGTCCCGTTTTTAGTAAGCCTGTCCTGTCGTCCCCAAGCACAGCTTTGGGACGTCGAAATATTCCAAAAATATATTTATCAAAAATAGAGCAACACGCGGTAACAATATAAAAAATGCAAAAATCGGTGGTGCATAATTAAATTCATATTTATATAACTTTTCGAAAAAAAAATACTAGCGTGATTTCTCATATGCATACACTGTGTACCGGTGGATATGACAAAAGTGAACCCAGTTACATATAATAATAAATAATTAAAAAAAATTCATTCCTGATCTTTTAAGTAATAAACAATAACGATGATAAAATACACGTTATTTTGAGTACACAAGCTATTGCGTAAAAATTGGAAGATGTCCCGTTTTGAGGACAAAAATAAGTATACCTGCTTTTTCCGTCGCTTCCTAAAAGAGCCCTACTTATCTCAAAATTTTGTTCAACGTTTAAAAAAGGCAAACACAAAAAAATGTCAGTCTTTGTCCATCAATCTGAAACTGAGCTCGCAATAGGCTGCTTATTTTTTCAAAAATAAAAGGTTTTTTTTTTCCAGGAAATTCGAAACCACGTTTTGTACATATTTTACAAACTCATGATAATAAAAGAATGATTATATTTTTGTACTTGCATGGTTGCATTTTATAGGAAAAGGAAAAATTCTAAAGAAAACTTGTCATTTAAATTTTATCACACCGTCAAATGACTAATAAGAATATATTTAAGAACTTACATCATCTGACGTATCTATTGTATTACCTCAGTCAATTTTTGATCCAGTAGTTATATAATATTGTTTAAATAGTATATTGTTCAAATGACTTTTTGGAATTATATGAGAATATGAGAAAAAATCTCAATTATGAAAATATATATTCAGACAATAGAATTTATTTATTTTAAAAAAAAAAAAAAAAAAAGTATTTTCCTTTTAGAGGTTAAAAAAATTTATTCAAGGCGTCGAATTAATTAATAATAAGAGAAAATTAAACGACTCGTGATGTTATCTTCGCACCGTTTTAAACTGATCAATTGGCGTTCTTTTTTATCTCATTGGCTACAAATTAAATTCTGAACATCTTTTCTAAATTCAATTATCGCCTTCGCGCCATAAAACAGATAACTGTCAATGGTCGCCACTTCCAATCTAATGATATCGGCGAATCTAAACCAGATCGCTGGGGATTCGGCAGGGTTACCGACTCATTGTTAGATATCATCATCATCATCGTGTGTCTGTCCGCTGTTGACCTCCCGCATGAATTGTCATCCTTCTGTATCCTCCGCCCTCCATATATAGGGTACTCTCGCTGTTCTTTTGATGCTATCATTCAATATACCAAAGAGAAAGCCTTGCTCGTACCTCTGAAATATATATTTCGAAACTCAGATATCCGAAAAAATACTCAAGCAGTGAAGGCTACCCAATGAATGGGTACACTCAAGTAGCTATGGGTAGAACATATCTGTCGAAGAAATGACGGTCGATGGGGAAGTAAAATGTTGCAGTGGCGTCCAAGAATTAGCAAACGTTGGCTGACCTTACGCAAGATAAACTGACGACATCAGAAAAATAGCGGCAGTAGCCTGGATGCAGAGGATGGAGGATCAAGAAAGAAAAAAACACAGGCTGATGACTGATGATATGCTTTAATCTGTACAAATAGATTTTTGAGTTCCTTCATTAACAGGCAAACTTTAGAATTCTCTTCCAGAATTTGACTTACCTCAAACATACAATTAGAATTTTTTCAAGAGGCATTCTTTCTTCGTAGTAACAATCCGGTGGATTGGTTTGCAACAACAGAATCTTGCATCTCGATCTCCATTCCTTTCGGTCCTCCGCAACCCTTTTCAGCTCAGCATAAGCGCTACAGTTCATGTCCTCGAATACTTGCTGCAAATACTCCCGTCTAGGGCGCCGTTCTGCAGTAATGTTCGAACATTCCAGGTGGCATATCTTGTTGGCTGAAGGTTTTTCTTATTTGTCTTGGTTGTTTTGTCTCGAGCAGTCCCCACCCGGAGATCCGATTGGGGGACTATTTTATCTCCGAAAAATTTTACTTGAGATGCAATCATTTTTTTGCTGATACGTGGGATGTCTTTAAGACCTTTAATGTGGTATTTTCCCCTTTATTTCCACATCCTAATGCCGTTGACCATAAAGGTTCATCCGCCTTAGGAGGGCATTTACTACCTCAAGAGGCATTATTCTCATACTAATGCAAATTCCTCAAATTATACGCCCATTCAACCAATACTTTACCAACTTTGCTAGTATGTCATAAATGTTTGTTTTTAGAACAACAAAAAACATTAGTGACAGCCCTATTGCTCCACAAAGTACTCGAGATAATCGTCGTGAAATCGATATTATCGCGATCTCCGCAAAGTGTACGAGCAACAATTGAACTTGAAGAAGCGGCTTTGTCTGCACTTCTTGTTGCCATTGAACTTGGAGACGGAAGATCAGTCCGCGTGGAGACAAACTGAACTTCTTAACGACGCCATGGACTACAAGTTACCAACGCTGTTTGTATCTTTTTTATTTGCCTGGCAGTATACGAACGTGAAAGCTATTTTGTAAATACTATTTTCAATGAATTATAAAAGCTCGGTAGAGAAATTCCTCAAATCATTCTTTTTCTGTGATTTTTTTTAAAATACTTGACCTACAACTTAAATATATATTCTGTATCCCTTGATAAAAATCACATATGGCGTATACTCGTCATTTGTTAATCTTATTATTTGTTATCCTTATCATCGCCATGTCATTTGTCAGCCGCTTTGGTCCTCGTCTCATCCCATGTCAGCTCTGCCTCCCGCAGCCCCGCTGAATACATTATATGTGTAATTCCCGACGGCCTTTCTAGAAGGCATTAACCCAGAGGCTTGAATGAAAAAACCTTCCAATGACTTGCGCTTGAAAAAAATGACAGCTTACCCTTATCTTATTATTATAGAGTACTTAATATTCTGATTTATTAGATTTCTTCAATCAACAATAAGTGTTATTTATTATTCAATCAATATAAAATTTAAATAAAAGTCATTTAAAAATTTAACTTAAATATCATAGAAATCTTTAGGGAAAATCTGCCTGCATCATTTTATATTTTAAATACGATTTACGATATTAAAATATGTTTAAAAATTCAAATTTTAGACTTCTTAAAATGTAGCGTCAACCGAAAAAATATAAGATTAATAAATAGTCTTCAACGCATTTAAGTTCCTACTGGAAAATTAAATTGCCAATAAAATCACAGCCCGAGGTTCTATGGTCATAAAGTTATGGGAGATATGAAAGCGTTCAACATAAATTATTTTCAGCCCATAACTCCAGCGTAGCATTATGAAAAGCCATAAAATAAAAATTAATAAATAACTTACGAATACACATTTAACACCGTGTATTTATTATTTAAATATTAATTACAAATATCACATGGTAGCTTAAATTCCGATGTAATAAAATGTAAGACCATAAATTTACATTGTCGTACAAAAATGAAAATTATCAGTGTAACTGTATTATTGAAATTGTAATTTTAATAATACAGAAAAAATTTAAAATTTAAATGAAATGAATTCATTTATATTTAACATTAATCTACCCCTGGTTGGTGTGAATTTGATTCCTCACCCGTAAAACAACAGTCATAGCCTATTAATTAAAATTAGTGGTAGACGAAAGTCGTCCCGTGAAGACCACCCATTCATAGTAAGTTCCTGTAATAATATAAGGATGATGCGAGAATGTCGGTCTATGACGTTGGCGGATCAACGCTCCACATGCAGCGCTTAGCCAGCAACTATGGTAAGTGTCATAGAATTCCACAGATGAGACTTTAGAATTACTATCACCATCTGACGTTATTCTCCTGTATGTTTTTACATTAAAAAAACAGCTCTAACGATGGTCAGAAAACGACAGTAAAAAAATAACTCCTAAATAATTCTCCAGTACGAAGATCAAGGTAAACCTTGTTGGTAATTTTTCATCCGCGGACTTCGTGATCTTTGAAAGGCGTGAAAGTGCTCGAGGGCGGACTCCAAGTAAGGTCACAGCGATCGGGTCCCGGGGCGGCTGACCCTGATAGGGCCCCCGAGTACCTTCAATACCTTCAACACCCACACTATTGCAGCCGATCGAGGCTGTAGAGCCCTGACATTAAATATGCACGGAAACAGACGAAAAGTTTCATATAAATATTTGATACCATCAAAATATTCACAGAAAATTACTAATTGAATCATCTGTTTATTTTATTTATTGATTTATTCAATGTTAAGTTAATCTCGACAATGCTAATTAAAAATCATTGAAATATTACATTTCATTATTTTTTTTAGATGCTATCAATCGATGATAATTCTTGATAAAGTTTCGTTATTTTAAGTACATACGTAAATGAAAAAAGTTTTTTTTTTTTGATACTCGTGATTCCACTGTTCGTATTACTGATGTTTTTTTGGGCTTCACCATATTCAGATTAATTTTATGGAAACACATACAGGTGAATACCGACAGATGGTCATAGTAATACTGAGGTCTTATCTGTGGAATTCTATGACGCTTACCATGCAGCATATGGCTAAGCGCTGCATGTGGAGTGTTGGTCCACCAACATATAGACTACAGCTCGAGATTCACGCATCATCCTTATTATTACAGGAATTTTACTATGAATGGGCGGTCTTCTCGGAACGACTTTCGTCTGCCACCAATTTTAAATAATACGCTATGACTGGCATTTTACGGGTGAGTGATCAAATTCACACCAACCGGGGGTATTATAGAGCTCAAAAATCCTTTAAAAATCTTTTTTTTAATCTCCGTCGGGGATTGAACCCACGACCTTTGGCTTGCAAAGCAAACGCTTTGACCATTGAGCTATACCCGCTGGAAAATAAATAGTTTTCAACGATTTCTGAAATAAGAATCAGGGAGCTTTCATTAAATTCATATGCAGTTTCCAATACACAGTTTATTGGTATGACGTAGCTTATATACCCAGAGTATCTAAGCTTACAGGTTCGAAAACTACGTGAGTATTTCTTTTCATTTTGTTTTCGATTAAAATGTATCTGTAATTGATGGACTAAATAATAATTTGACAAAAGTAAATGCTTTTTAATTTAAAGAATTATATTTTCTACTAGTTTGGTTGCCCCAGGCCTTGCTGTCTGTACTCAAGCATACTGCAGCCGAGTTATTGAACTTCACTGTTATGCAACATTGACAATCTGCATGGCGGAAAAGCACAGACCACGAATAAATCACGGGGAACACTTTGGTTATAGCAAATTCATCAGGTCCGCATTTAATGCGTAAAAACATCATTTACACCATTTCCATGTCCGATCCCCTAACTGAAGTATATTGTCGTCACGAGAAGCCACAACAAAGCTCGATCAGCTGACAGGGTAATCGTCTCATCCCATGTCAGCTCTGCCTCTTGCAGCTCCTCCGAGTACACTCTATTTATAGTTCCGAATAGTTTTCAAAGACGATGCGAGCTTGGGGAATTATAAAAGCACTGATATATTTGCTGGATATATTTTTTTCTTTTTTAATATTAAGTGTCCGCTTCCTTAACTTGAGCTTATAGTTATCATGAGCTGCCGCCATAAAATTGTCAGCCACCATGCTTTCGCCTCATCCCATGTCAGTTCTGCATCCAGCAGCTCCACCGAGTATATTCAATGTATACTTTTCAACGGTTTTCCAGGACGACATAAGCCCGGAGACTTGAACAAAAGGCAGTTGTAGCTTATGCTCTCTTGCAGTATCCTAAGTATATGTCCCAAGCAGGTCCACCATCGCCTCTTGACTGACTTTTATGGAAGGCTGCTTATCCGCTCTCTCACATTTTCATTCTTCACAAATTCAAGCCTTCGTATCCTCAATATTCTTCACACACATCTGTGCAATTATCTGATAATACACTAAGATTCAAAAAACAATCAACAAATGAAAAAAATGATCGAAGTGTTTTGGTATCCAATTAACAAGTACCATCGCATCAACTGGAATGAAGAATAATAGATGACCACGAGTACAGGTATACGTAAAAATTAAAGCATTCAAGTATCTAATAGTTTTAAATAACATCACCAACAGGACTCTAAATTTAAGGAAAACATTCCTAGAAGAAAGAGAGTGGGATAACGTAAGGAGTTAACTAAAATTAATAAAAGTTAATTCGGCCCTTTATACATTCCTGATGATTCGATGTTTCACAATAGAATGCACTTACCGAGTTATTTCAGTGAGCAAAGTGGCTTTTTTGATTATTTGTTGCTTGTTATTACGTGGCTTTGTTTTCGATCGCTTCTCGTCATCAATTTTACATTGTTACTCTTGTAAAATAATAAAATCGTTCGCTCAATAATAAGCAATTTGTCCATAAAACAAGAATAAATATTTGAATTATAATGGAATCAATGGTAGTTGTTGAAAAATGAGAATTCCATAAGAAGTGGTTTCAACCTAAAATTACGCTTGCTAATTTAATCGTTAAAACGTGTAAGTTGTTGTGTTTTTTTTTTCTCGTCATTTAAATGATATACGAGTATTATTTGCCACTGTTATAAAAATAATACAAAGTAATCATAATCTTAAATTAATTTTAATTAATAAATAAACAAATTAAAAATATTTAGTTTTGAGCAATTAAATAAACATATTCTATACATAAAAATCCTTAAACGAGTCAATTCATTCAGAAAAAATATCGGCGGGAGCGGGATGCGAACCGCGGACCTTTGTAACCAAACTTTTTTTGCCCAGGTAATTATACCGCTCGGCCACCGGCCAATTTCTTCCACCTGAGAAGACTCGTCTGTGAACTTTTATATAAGTTATCATCGTATGATAGATGTCGCTATAGTATATATTCAAAGTATGTATATTTTTATTTTTTATTATTCAATCAGAATGCATTTATTCACAAGCTTAATATTATTATTTGAATTGACTCGTTTAAGGATTTTTATGTATAGTATATGTATATTCAATTGCTTATAATATTGTAATATAGTCAATGATCTATAAAAGTAGATTAGAATATTGAATTAATAAAATAATATTCTAATAAATAATTTTTAAAAAAATATATAGAAGTCTCATCCATTCGATCTATAGTTTCGGTTCGAGACCCGAGTGGTACTTACTAAAATAAATAGACTGCCGGAAATAATAATATTAAGCTTGTGAATAAATGCATTCTGATTGAATAATAAAAAATAAAAATATACATACTTTGAATATATACTATAGCGACATCTATCATACGATGATAACTTATATAGAAGTTCAGAGACGAGTCTTCTCAGGTGGAAGAAATTGGCCGGTGGCCGAGCAGTATAATTACCTGGGCAAAAAATGGTTGGTTCCAAAGGTCCGCGGTTCGCATCCCGCTCCCACCGATATTTTTTCTGAATGAATTGACTCGTCTAAGGATTTTTATGTATAGTATATGTATATTTAATTGCTTATAATATTGTAATACAGTCAATGATCTATAAAAGTAGATTAGAAAATTGAAATAATAAAATAATATTCTAATAAATAATTTAAAAAATATATATCCATGTTTAGTTTTGATTCACATTTATTTTAAGCGATTACATGTTTCGGCCTCCCTAGAGACCATCTTCAATAATTTATTATTAATATTAATTAATTTAAAATTATAATTATGCAGTTTCACCAAGTATTGTCAGTTGATAACCTTAATGTTAGCAAAATATATTTTTTCAATTCAATTTTTTATTTATTTTCCTTCTATGACATTACAGAATTTGTATACCTTGGAAGTACAATCACCTGGGATGGCAGAACAAAAAGAGAAGTCAACAGTCGAATACATCAAGCAAGGCTAGCTTTCAATAAAAAAGCCAAAATTCTTGAGTCAAGGAATATTTCTTTAGGGCTCCGCAAGCAACTTGCCAAAACACTTGTTTGGAGCATATTAATGTACGGCTGTGAGACATGGTGCTTATCGGAAAGTGATAAAAAAAGACTAGAGGCCTTTGAGATGTGGTCGTACGGAAGAATTCTCGGAATTTCCTGGAGAAACCACGTCACGAACAATGAGGTTCTCAGAATAATCAAGGAAGATAGGCAACTAATAAGAACCATCTCAGAGAGGCGAGCCCGATGTACTGGTCACATCATACGCCACGATGGTCTTCTTCACGATATTGTGGAGGGGATGGTTGAGGGTAGAAACTGTAGAGGGCGCCCTAGACGGGAGTATTTGCAGCAAGTATTCGAGGACATGAACTGTAGCGTTTATGCTGAGCTGAAAAGGGTTGTGGAGGACCGAGAGGAATGAAGATCGAGATGCAAGATTCTGTTGCTGCAAACCAATCCACCGGATTGATACTACGAAGAAGAAGACATTACAAAATATACAATGTTATTTCGTTACTGAAGTACAAATGTTAATGTGATGATGTAAATGTAAATGTATTGACATATTTAGTGTCAATGACCTCACACTTAGAACAAATGTCGGATACGCAGCGCAAATAGTTTGGATTTGTGACAACAAAAACCATGTCGTAGGTATATCATGTTTGACACACAAATAACACGGCGTTGTATAATGTCAGTATAACCACAATATTTTGATCATATAATACTTGTAGTACATGAATATATAATTTTATTGGTGAATAACGGATTCTTGTTCTCATAAAAGGTTGAACCTGTTTAGTTCTTTCGGTCAATTAAAATATTTTTACTTCTTTAAGCTTTTGACCTAGATACAAGCACGTGTCGTTGAATTCAACAGCACGTGCATAAAATGACGACCCACTCAAAGCTTTACTTGGTGTATTAAAGATGATTACTTGCTGCATATATTTATATGCATTTTAAAAAACTAACAGCTAAATTTGAACCGCTACTAAGTGCATTACTGTTTTATAGGTCAGGTGCATTACGCTCATGATGCCATTCAATAAAAATGTTTTAAAGTATCTATATGCACTTAAGTAAAAGGTTTATTTACAGATATTTATGCGTACATGAGAATGCTGAAAATTTTACAAAACATAATATTTTTAATTTATTAATATATCCATTTAATATTGTGTTACTTCACTTAAGCTATATGATAACTATAATTTAAAATAAATTTTAATTAAAAAACTAACAAATTAAAAATATTTAGTTTTGATTCACATTTATTTTAAGCGATTACATATTTCAGCCTCCCTGGAGACCATCTTCAATAAGATAACGTTTTTGCACTCTACAGAGTTGTTAAAGAAAAAATCCACGAAAGAAACTATAATCTCATTAAGCGATCATAACAAAATTAGAACGAAGTTACATTTTCACGACGAAAAATATGAACAATTTTGTAAAAAGAGTGAACTTTTTTTTAGTTGCCTCAAAGTTTGCATGCCCGTTAGGGTCACATAACAGGCTAGTATTTTACCAACGAGTCACACTAGTCACTGTTTTCGCAGTTTTATGCACCAAGTGCATACTGCATAACGGGCAGATGTCATTCTCCGAACGGTGTTTAACGGAAACAATACCCACTTAACGGGCCAATTTCCCTCCACGAAACTTTGCTCTAGTCAGACTGGCGAATTAAATTTCTCTCCTCGTTTTATCGTTATTCCGCGGACCTTTTATCCGACTAGAAAGTCGGCAAATTGTTTATTTAACGTAACAATAATTTTCAGATCCAAACACTCATGTCACTTTCACTTGTAATTGATGCTCCGCGAAAGATGGTCTCTATTCAAAATATTGTGCCAAGCAACGGAAATGATTTTTGGTAATCAAAATTAATACAATCAATATTACAAATATTAGTTTTTCTGTGTGCACATACCACAGAGTATAGACTATATGAAAAGTTTAAAAAAATGTATATTCTTCGAAATCATGAAGCAATTTAAAAGAAATTGTATGTGTTAAATGGATAACGAGAATGCCACATTTTTAATTTTTACTTCAATATATACAGCAAAAAGTAACTAATATATTTTTAAAAGTTACTATTTTCTATCAAATTCAGACTATTTTTTTTTTCTACAGCTAGATAAGTAACAATGATGTAATTTTTAAGCGTTTCTACAAGATTGTGTAAGAGTTTGGTGTAAAGTTACTAGTAGTACCGTTTTTTACGGAAAGTCTTATCCCGAACACCTGTAATCTTGTTTTTTAGAGATATTATATAAAATTAAAAATATAAATTCCAGTGCAAAATATGTATCGCTTTAAAAAAAATGTAAATATTTAACTGTATGTACTATAGTTATATATCTGTCAATAATATATATATACGTTTGAGCTAAAATAGGACATAGAACTTTGAAGCGAACGAATGAAGAAAATTTAAGTTTTTTCTGCATCTTTTCAATATAAAATCTTAATATTGATGAAGTGAATATTTCGCTAAGTGGTTACAACTTATTAATTAAATATATGAAATATATTGCATCTTTTTATTATTAAATAAATTAAATTGAAATAACAGTCTATGTACCCCCATTGCCGTAATAAGTGTCAAAAAAATATTCTAAATAGATATGGAATACGTTCATCCAAACACCTCATTTCTTTACCAGCCATATGTTTTTCATATCATACAATCATCACTAAAGAAACGGTATCTATAGTTTATACTCTTCTGCGGCATCCAAAAAACTTCTGGAATCATACATATAAAGACAATGTGTTCAGTAAAAGATGATGTTTACCAGAGAAGTTGTCGTGAACTTTATTTACATAAATAAAAATGAATAATTACGAAATGAAGAAAAAAAAATATTTCAATCTTACACATATATATCAAACTTAATATTGAAAACTTTTACTCTGGATTACCTAGTTTGTTGTGCTAGGTGCCTAATTATATATCTTACGATATGAAAGTTGTGCGCGCTTTCGGCGGTCATTAAATGATTTAACAGCATTAAATAATATTATGAAAGTGTTTCGTTAATTTGTTTTACTTTTTTTTTAATTGCAGATAGCAACAGTGGCAGCGCATCATCACACGAGCTCGCCACATTCGCTAAGCTGTTCAAAAACTCTGGAAAGGTATGTGCAAAAAATACTGTTACTTTAATTAATTACTTGACGACAATTAATTGTTCCATCGGATAAAAAAGTGTAAATAGCACATTTTGGGAAATACATATATTAAATACGAGTTCTAAGAATAATGATTCATATATTCTTAGATTGGCGATGAAACTGCATGCTATATCTATATAGGTTATTAAATACAATTTCTAGTCTTCTACCTTTTCATTACGGCTCGGTTTGAATACAAATTATACTGTGAATTATAAAACTAGTATTTGAAGCATAAATGCACTTATCTTGTCTATTTTCATACTTCACATTGGTTCTTGTATCTTTTAGCTATCAGATTAATAATAATAATATATTCTAAGAAAGTAGCAAAACGATATATCACGTCAAACGATGTCAACGGTCGGGGAAACGGCGTATGCCAACAACCGATACGAAAGGGTTAAGGGCAAAAATACTCGTAATTTCATAATTAAAATAATAAATAAAGTAATGCATCTTATATTATTTGTTAAAAATATATAAACCATAACCCGAAACATTCAACATTATAATTATATTTTACGATGATATCTTTATTTTCTTATACAAGATTTCCTCTCATAACCTATTAAGTCAAATAAAAAGAATCAAATCACTATATTGTATACGTTTAATTCCATATTGACGATGGTAAATAACTAAAATGTGTTTATCAATGTTAAGGTCAATTTTAATGAAAGTAATATAGCAAACTCAATGACTCTAATTACCATTTCTAACTCATAATCAACACAGTACTCAAGTCATACTTACCCATCAAATGTTAATTGCAAGTTTCTACTCTAAGTGACATTAAATAATGATATGTAATTGTCGTTAATGCTCTTCCTGTCCGCACAGCATCAGTATGAGATCGGTTCCCTCAAAAGAATGATGTCAGATGCGTAAGATAATTCATAGATTAATCAAGTGGTGAAGATATAAATGTTGTCATTTATAGTATCGGTAGAAAGCTGTTCATAGAATGCGGCTTGACTGAAGAACAGTTTTTTGTTAACAGAGTAGTATACACTAATAATACAGATGGCGCAAAATTATTCATCCAATGGTATCCATGTGATTGTCGGTTAGCAGGCATAGACTGAGTAAGTCTTTCATTACAATTCGCTGTAGGGTCCCTTTGGTGTTGCCCAATTGCATGGCCCGTCGCCTGCTTGCTTTTTTTTCGTTCTCATCGACATCGGCAGACACAACCGCAATATTCTCGGCCAAACGACCAATCCGGTGACGGTCACAACCTGCAAGGTCTTCTGTGCTTCTAGTCTGTTCGAGTCGAGTAGCTAAGCGCCGGAATGTTTACTCAGTTGGCTGGACACGATTAGGAAGTCGTCGTCGAAATTCTCACGTGTGCTGCGCTAATACCACTGACCGATTGTTAGTCATAAAAATTGACACAATTATTCCACGGATCTTACGGAGTATTGCGCTTTATTAGTTGTATTTTTGCAGCTGTACTTCATGAAATTCTGCGGTATCCAAAGAATATGTCCCAACCAGGTCCATTTACGCCTCTTGACCGATGGTAGTATATTTTAGGCTGCATTGTCTGCCCTCTCACCTCGTCATTCCTCACAAAATATAACCATCGTACCTCTAGTATTCATGTATTATGTTTTCTAACCTGACTATATATCGTTTCCATCGATCTCGATAAGTAATTGCTATATCTTTTTGCAATTTTACATCGCATGCATTTTCATACTTCTTGTATTAAAATTGCAGCAATTTACTCGGTTAATTATTCGAAATATGCAATCGCTGATACAAAACATAGCTGTAACTGCGCATTCAAAGAAAAATATTTACTACTATTGCTTCAAACAAAATGAATACTAATTAATGGATGCATTAGTTTTAGCGTTGCAAAGATATGATGGAGTAGCGTTATTTCACAGGTGTTTGATCATCAGCGGTTCTTCCTCCATGTCGGAGTTTCCACACGGGCGCCTTCCATGCACTAGTGACCCTACCATCTTCAAAGGTCTTTATACTTCAGATATCCGTTAAATTCAGGCGCGCATAATGTTTTAATTACTTTTTGTATGAATGCCTTATAGATATTTTACTAGTTAACGGTGTATAACCTTGAAGTGGTCCAGACTTTGCAGGGCTTATCATCAGATATCATCATCTTCTTCGTGTCAGCGACGTCAAATTATTTTTGCTCAGTAACTGGCAACATCGATAGCCCGTGTGTTGTCCAGCATTAAGTCCTGGGATGTGCAGCTTGTTGGGCACATGGAGCAGGATCTTAGGTGTGAGGCGGTCTGCAGGGTAGCACGAAAAGAACCTCCACGCGGTGCCCAATGGAAACGGAATTTCGGACTTCCTCCTCCGGCCAATCTTTTCAACCCGGCGACAACAAATCAGATCTCATAAAAATTGTTGAATATATATATAATCGTGTCGGAAACAACAGGGTTGATGTTGTTTCCGTAGTAGAAGGATTGGCCGGCATTGTAAATAACCGTTTCCAGGGGGCACCACGCGGAGGTTCCTTCTTTGCTCCCCGAATTGTTGAATGACAAACACCTAATATACCTTAGCTAGAGTCTCTTCAAATCTCTCATCTTGGAAAAAATCGGAAGCCAAATATGTTCCCAGGTGAATATTCTGGTGTAGTGTTTTAAGATAAAGCAAGGACAGTTATAATTTGTGATGACATTATGTTACGAATGTAGAAAGCAAAAGAAATATTATATTTTTCATAAATAAAAAAAAACTTCACGTATCCGTTTCATATCTGGAACATTTGATGACATTTTGCTGAGGTTCAATTCAGTCAGTTTTCGTTATCTATGCCATGTCTCAAGGCATCTCTGAACCTAAAGGTTGACCCAGGAACATATATAATTCCTGATGGCCTCCTGAGCAGAAACCCGAAGACTAGAAGAGACGGCACTTTTAGAATCCGAGGCATATTTTTACGTGATTTTTTAATCTTTTTTTTTTAAGATTGCATGAATATTCTGATGCTCACGAGGTCTACACATTTCTGCCTTGGAGATAATCGCAATCTATATATTGTATGTTTCCGGGTGGACTTTCGCGTGGAGAGATATCAGAGGATAAGGTATGGACAGTAACAGCTGACAGAAGTAAGTGACGGCAATTTGTGGTGATTGAAGAACGGAAATATTCTAGAAGCATAAATTTCGCCAACGGATCAAAACTGAAACCGATCCCACAGCATTCAACCCCTTAACTACACACTAAATCATGACCTTCCATCACACTTCAGATTTTTATTAAACTCTACCGCAGATCAAATAGTATGTTAATAATATGCTTGCACACAAGATTGAAGAATGGACAATTCAGCGTTGCCAACATAACACCAGGAAATGTTAAACCATAGTTATAATGCTACAAAAATAAATTATTTCCAAACGGTCATTAAATTTGCCGTCGTCAGCAATGACACTAAGGATAGCGTATTTTAGTTAACGAGAAAAGCGCTTCTAACAGGATTAACATGTCTACTTTATACTACTTACCTACAAATAAAACGAA
Source organism: Glossosoma conforme (assembly GCA_022606575.1). Lineage (NCBI taxonomy): Eukaryota > Metazoa > Arthropoda > Insecta > Trichoptera > Glossosomatidae > Glossosoma > Glossosoma conforme. Next base: position 768,453 of record JAGTXR010000169.1, read on the forward strand.
AAAACAAGATCATTTATGGTTCAAGCCGTCATAAAATACGCTGTTCTTGGCAATCATTTTTAGGATAACTTACTTAATTAGTCTTAGATTTTTTTTCGGTTCCGCCAAAAGCGCTCCGTTTAGAATTAAAATGATGCTTTTATATTACCTATTTTCTAAACCACTTTTTAACCATTGAAATTGATGGTGCAGAGTTCCTATAGTATATATCAAGCCTATCATTGATTTCGGTGATGGTATTTCTGTTATAATCAGCAAACGAAGATCTATTTTATTTCATCTTTGTTCAAATTCAATCACTCGTCCAAATTGACACCTTTTTTGAAACTTTTTGAAAATTTTGAAATAGCAAAAAAAATATTACATTTATTTTCTTATTTTTCGTCGGAGAATTTAATTTTTCAATAACACGAAATATCTTATAACAGCATAAAATAAGTTTCCGAAATTTTTGACAGACGAAAAATTAGGTAACATAAAAAAGACAAATATTAGACAGGCAAATGAAGATAATTTTATTTTCTTCTTCAGTAACCGAATGAAGTTTTCGCTCTTCAATAATATATACTTTATTGTTTCATTCGTTCTAAATATCCTTGGATAGGATAGCTTGACATTGTGAAAAATGATGAGGTGACAGAGAAGACAAGGCAGCCATCCATACTACATTTGATCAAGAGGCGAAGGTGGATGGAATATAAACTTTGGATGCTGCAGGAGAGCATTAACTACAGTTGGCTTTTCTTTAAGCTCTTGAGCTTGCGCTTTACTCAAAGGCCATCAAAAACGTTACTCAATGGAGCTGCAGAAGATCGCTGCTAAAATCAGATTAGACGAGGACCATGGCGGCTGAAAAACTTTGTAGTAGCAACTTGTGATGATCAAATGCTCTACTTAAGGAAGCAGATACGGTGAGGAAAAAAGTGATACGTCCCAGACCGTGACCGAAGAAAAGTGCGTGATCCATCTGCGTCTACCATTAAGTAATGATGCGCTTCTTCTTTGCTACATGTCCAGGTTGATGGACTTGGCTCTTGCGTCATCCAATTTGCTTTTAACGCTCGCACAACTACTCCCGCACCCAAGAGCCAGAAGAAGTTAAGCAAATAGCAGCAATTAAAAAATGGAAGCCATTCAAACAGTCGTTAATTATGATTGGAGATCATTATGACGAGGAGTAATTACAAAGTCACTCTTCAAAGATGAGAGCAAACCGTAATTAAAATAAAAGTCTATTTTGATATTAACCATTTGTAATGTGAACAGTTATTATTTATACATTTTTTTGCATTTATATTTATTATTCAATATTATTGTATATGCAATGCATTAATGATTCGTAATGATTAATTAGTACTCGTGTTGAAAATTTTAATTATTGTTTAAATCAACTATCTTAATTTTTTATAAAAACACATAGAGGCGAATACCGACAGATGGTAATAGTGATTCTGAAGTCTCATCGAATTTGATATGAATGAGTGGTCTTCACGAGACGATTTTAGTCTACCACCAATTTTAATTAATTGGCTATGCCTGGCATTTTACGGATCAGGGATCAAATTTACACCAACCGGGGGTATTTTAGAGCTCAGAAATCAATTTAAAATGTTTTTTTAATCTCCGTCAAGGATAAAACCTTCGACCTTCGGCTTGCCAAGCAAACGCTTTAACGACTGAACTGTACCCCCCGACAAAAATTGTGTATCTCTTCCATCTTATTTGTTGTTATAATATATTGCAACACTTCATCATATATTTTGCATCCATTTATTTCTTTTGTCCAGCGGCAATAGCACATCATCAAGGCTGTACTTCTTATATCAGCAAAGTCAAGCAACATTGGACGCTTACTAAAACTAGTATGGTTCACCAGCTGTTGCTAACCTTGTGTCGCTGGCCGGGTAGAGTCGATCCAAAAAAAGTTCTACATCTTTGATAAAATCCGCCTAATTACTAACAAAATGTATTTTTTCCTCTGTTCCGGAACCGAGGTCGCGACCTCGGTTGTCAACAACTGGTGATGCCGGAATACCAAGGTTCCGGCACTGAGGATAAATCCAAAGACCGGAGTTGAGATGATACTAATTTATTTATACGAGTCCCCTTTTTATACCCTAGTTTACAACATGAGTAAGCATTTATAAAAGAAATGTTAACACATTTAATGTCATACACCGCACATTCCTCGATACCGTTTATGACCTTGATCTCTTCAATCAACATAGAGTGGCAAATTATTGGGATGGGCAATGCTCCGTATCAATGCGTAAGCATTCTTTGTTAATATTAATACAAATAATTTCGTACACCGCAAATTCCTCGATACTTATTAATTAAATATACATATACTATACATAAAATTCTTTTTTCAACGCGTCAATCCAAACACAAAAATAACGGCAGAAGCGGGATGCGAACCGCGGACCTTGGAAACCAACTATGCCCAGGTATTCATACCGCTCAGCCGACTTGGCCATTGCTATGCCTAGACCGACTGACGTTGAAACTAGTATTTATGTCATTGTTATCATCGTATGATAGATGTCGCTATAGTATATATGATACTTGTTTTGGCCCTGACTGTATGAATTCAAGATAAAAAGTTTGATTATAATAATTACTTGAAAAACTTTTGGATGCTTAATACAACACAGTTATGTTCAAAATAACGTTTTGAACACCTCCTTGTGGGCATTATTTATGGGGGATCAATAATTCACGTTATTTTCGCTATAAAGCATATTATTTACTTGAATTTTAATAAACCGTGTTAATTGGATCATAACGTCCAAAATACAGTTACTGCTTATATGCAAATCCAATCCCTCGCTTCAGTAACCTTCATACAACCGCAAATAATGATTTATAATAATGGATTATCTTTAAATTCATTAGTGCGTAACGTAATTAAAATGCATTATACTTTATTATTAACAAGTATTCATAACTATTTAATAGCTTAGCTAAGCGTTACATCTTCTTCTTCTTCGTGTCAGCGACGTCAAATTATTTTTTCCCAATATCTGGCAACATCGATAGCTCGTGTGTTGCCCAGCATTAGGTCCTGAGATGTGCAACTTGTTGGGCACATGGAGCAGCATCGTAGGTGTGAGGCGGTCTGCAGGTCTCCACAGTCGCACAATAGTGTCTCTCCCTGCCGAAGCATTCCCCACCGCTCGAGGTTGTCCTTTGTTCTACCAACTCCGGTTCTTAATCTGTTTAGGGATTTCCAGGTCGGCCAGTCAAGGCTCTTGCCAGTTGGGAGGCCTTCCTTTGGAGTAATGAAATCCTCTGGTGCGATTTGTTGCCAGAGTTGGAGTCTCTCATTTTCAGGGCCGGATGTGAGAGGTTGTGTGGATTTCAGAAAGCTGCTTCGAGACTTCAATCTTGGTGTTGGGGGTATCTGATTATACAAGCAGTGGGACGGTTGGTTGATTGCCTTACGCATTTCTTCGGCGCATATGACTTTGCGTCTTATGTTCGGTGGTGCGATACCAGCCAAGGGGTATAGTTTAGAAATGGGTGTTGGTTTGAGGCAGCCTGTGACGACTCTGCATGCATCATTCAGGGCAGTATCCACTTGATTACAGTGGGCTGATCGACCCCACACTGGTGCCGCATATTCTCCGGCTGAGAAACAAAGTGCTAAAGCTGAGGTACGAAGAAGGGGTGGTTGGGCTCCCCAATGAGTGTTGGTCAGTTTGCGGATGAGGTTGTTCCTTGTTGCAACTTTCTGTTTGGTGTTGCTGCAATGACGCCTGAAGGTGAGGGTGCGATCTAGAGTGACTCCGAGGTATTTTGGATGGTCGCTATGTTCCAGTACTCTACCTTCCCACGTGACACGAAGCTTTCTGTTAGCTTCCCTGTTCCTAAGGTGGAAACAGCAGACTTGTGTCTTTGATGGGTTAGGTTTGAGATGGTTGGTTTCGTAGTAATGGGACATCTCGTTGAGTCCCTGGCTTAGGATGATGATGCGACGAGCGTTACATAAAACAATATTTTAACCAAAGCTACTCAGTAATCTCCATACTACAAAGTCTAACTAGTAATCAATTTGATAAAAAATAAGCTTAGAGACAAAAATAATATCATTATCAAAAATATGGAAGAATCACATTGAATTGAAAACATAGCAGTAGGCCAGTGCCAGTTTTAGGGGGTTGCAAAGTGGGTCAGTGCCCCAGGGCGTCGGATAAGCTGGGGGCGCTGAGAGCAACTAAACTTTCTTTCTTCTTCAACTAGAAAAAAATTGCCCTAGGGCGCCGCAGGGTCTAAAGCCGGTACTGTAGTAGTCCCATGAAGCGTTTTTCATGTTTAATGTGTATCGACCAAAAACTGACAGTTTCCAAAGTTCCTTCGTAAATGCCACCGGTAAGCTCTGGAACTTCTTTCCAGCGTCTGTATTTCCTCATTCATACAATCTGGATCTCTTCAAGAAACAAATATATATACACTTGTAATCTCACCAACCCACACACAAACATAACACAGTTTAAACACAATTTTTTACTTCTTTTCCTTCAATGACATTCCAAAATATACTATTTTAATTTGTTAAGTACTAACGTAAGTGTGACGATGTAAATGTATTGACACATTTAGTGTTAATGACCTCACACTCAGAACAAATGTCGGAATACGCAACGCAAATAGTTAAGATTTCTGACAACAAAAACATGTCATAATTTTATCTTGGTGGACAACAAATTACATATGTTTCGCTCATGCAGCGTCCAGCCACCATGACTAAACGTCATAGAGTGCACTGATCTTGACAGGTTATGCTCTCCTGCATGTGATTGTACAAAAAAAGATCACTGCTGCCTCTTTACACCAAACTACAATATAAGTGATCAATAACTTTATTTTATTTTACTGAGGAATACATTTTTTGACTTTTTTTAAATTAATCAATACTAAATACTCGTAGCTCAGAATAAATGGTAATTTCCACCTACTCACGTCTTGAGTTTTTTTTTTCTACAATTTTAACGTTCTCTGTTCCGGAACCGAGGTCGCGGTCCCGAAATTACAGCATCAGCATATGGTGATGCCGGAATACCAAGTATCCGGCACTGAGGATAAGACCAAAGACCGGAGATAAGTTGATACTAATTTATTTAATCGAGAACCCTTTTTATACCCTAATTTACAACACGAGTAAGCAGTTATAAAAGCAATATTAATACATTGAATGACATACACTGCACATTCCTCGATACCGTTTTTGGACCTCGATCCCTTTAATCCACATATAGTGGAAGATTATTGATATGGTCAATGCTCCGTCTCATCGATGCGTAAGCATTCTTTATTAATATTAATACATATAATTTCGTACACCGCAAAAAATTCCTCGATACTTGTTGTTTTGCACCTTGATCCTACCTGACTGTATGTATCTAAGATAAATAGTTTGATTATAAGAATCACTTTAAGGACTTCAGGATGTTAAATACAAATTAGTTATGTTCAAAATAATGTTTTGAACATTCTCTAACGCCTTAGTCATCATCTGACGACAAAACTTACAAACTAAAACCTTTGTAAATTAATTATTGTTGATACAAAAAATGACTTAAAGTATTGCATAAAAAAGTTAACATTTAAATTTTTGCATGAATTAGTCTAAGAACCAAAAAAAGCAATAGTATATTTACTACTATGAGTGCAAATCAGCGAATTAATCACCGGATTACCTATCGAATTAGTCTAATTAGAATTAGCGTGTGTTTTGTAATACGTTATACATTGAACTGGTTGGGCTTGTAATATGCAAATCAAAAAACGCTTGTAATGAAAACAAACAAAGTGGTTCATTTTCCCATTCGAGGTCAGCTATGTGTTACGATAGACAATTTTAATGAATTACGAACGGATATCCCCTACCGACTTGCAATAATAATTATTCCATATTCCGGTCAGCCTGACTTAGATTTCTATATTCTTGCCTTGCGTATGAACGTAATACCAATTTTTGTATAACTAGGCTGACATGACGCTTTGATTAATATCAATAATACAACGTTTTAGTATTAAAATACTCTCTTCGCCTTATACAAAGACGGAAGTCGATTTTTTCATAAATGACATTTTTATTTCGTCTAATATCTTATCTATTAATTTTATTAGTGCTGAAAATATTCGAGTCCTTCGTGTAACCCTTTCGCATCGGTTGTTGATATATATGCCATCAATAATTCCCCGACCATTGACATCGGTTGACGTTATATATTGTTTTGCTACTTTCAGTACTCATTGTGACATCTACGGTAGGAAATTGGAAGTGCAGTCATTCCCTTTATCAACATACATGTGTTCTTTACAGGAATATGTAAAGCATGTAAAGAAATATCGTTAGGTTTCGTCACAGGAGCGATTTTTCTGTTAACCACATGTGTCAATGCCACCACATGTGTGGAGTTACATAATGAAAGTTTGTTAAATATATTAGTTTTTACCATCTGTTTTTTATCATCTGATAGCTAAAGGATAGAAGAACTAATTTGATATATGAAAAAGGTCAGATAAGTACATTTATGCTTCAAATACTAGTTTTAAGCAAAAAAAATAGTTTTAAAAATTCACGCCGTATTGACAGTATAATTTGTATTCCACCGAGCCGTAAAGAAAGGGTTTAAACTCTGGGCTATAACAATTGAAATCCAGATTTGAGTAGGACCTGAAGGAAATTTTTATTACATCAGCTTCAATTTAAATTGATTATTTATGCTAGTCCAACTATCAATTATGTTCCTATTGAAAATTTAATATTTCCTTTATTTTAACGATGTTATTGTATTTTTATTGCAAATGCGTTGTAGATGCAATTATAAAAATGAATCATTCGTTTTGTAAATATTTGGCAATGTTATGTTCTTGTTATAGACAAATAAAATCAAAATTAATTTCCATCAACTCCACAACTCTTTTACCTACTCAAAAAGATGTGGTTACATCTAACATAATATGTTTCGCCTTACGTTTATTAGAAACTAATATTTAAGAATAAAAAAAATATTTTCTCTACCACTGATAAACTCAAGGCAGTTTGAGTAAATGAGGTTCAAAATATATATATTTAAAAAAAAAGAAAAAATTATACAAATAACTGCAAAAACTGAAGCATTTAACCAATGCATCCTTCCAACTATGGCATGGAATTTAACAGCTGGTCTTTCCCGTAAAATAATGAAGATATGCGTTCTCGGAGTGTCTCGAAGAGATAGAATCTGAAACGAGGATATTTGAAAGAGCTCGAGTTGTCACTACGTATCAATAAACAAAATCGTTTCACCTCATCCATGATTTTTGTCTCTTTGTCTACCAGATGGAGATCCTATCAGCAAGCAAGCTGAACAACACCCTTCGTGCAGGTGTGGAGGTGGTCTTCTTCAACAGAGTCCCCAAGGTCGGCAGCCAGACCTTCATGGAACTGCTGAGAAGGCTCTCCATCAGGAACAGATTCGGTTAGTTATCTAATTTACCTACTCTTTTACATTAGCATTATAATGTCTTTCCCATTGTCAAAGGACGACAAAAGGATGTCAGCTTGGAGAATGTTTTAACATCTTCCTCTCTCAAAAAGAGGGGCGTTATTACGTCACGAGGGGCAGGATGAGGAGCAGGTCAGCAGACAAAGACTTTCTTTTTGAAGCACACTGATTTTATTTACTTAAAAACATGACAAACTTTGGGCCAAGCGGAAACATACCGCTGGCCACAACGCTGACCTTGTCACGTGGCAAAATTATGTAACTAGTCTCAATGTAGCCATACTTAAAGGTGTGGCGAGCGACAAAAATACAAGACGAAATATTGTCTATCGAGGTCTTCGTTAACAGTAAGCAAGGACTACACCATGCTGATGTCAGTTTGTTATTCTGTCATAAAAAAATGTTGACCCAATAGGGAGATTCTTTCAGAGCATCTCAATAAAATATACTTCAATATAAGTGTTATAATGAAGGGCATTCTTAAGTGACTTCTAACGAAGCCGATGATGTCGTCAAAAAATGTTGCATGTATAAAATATCCTTTCTCATTTGGTCGAAAATAAATGAACAAATATTATTAAATAGCATTCATAATTGAGTAATAAAAACATTACTGGGCTGGACATTACACGCCTCAATTATGTATGACAATTACGAGTATGTCTCTTTACTGATGCACAATTTCGTATTATAATCAGTTAGCAACCAATAAGTTCATTCGGAGTCTCCTCTAAGCATTGTGGTCACTACACACGGTGCTAAAGAGAAAGAGTCACGAGTTAATAACCGAACATACGAGCGAAATTGGTAAGTACTTGGTTTTTTTAAGTGGCCACACAGTCTGCATGCCTGATAGGGCTCAGGCACTTTCTTCTAATTGAATAAAAAAGAACCCCTTTTTCTAACACGAGGAACTGACCGTCGCAGAGGTCTGGAAGACGGTGCCATAGAGACAACTAGTGTTCGCAAACTATTACCTCTGAAATAGTTTGACAATTTTAGACGACATATTATATATGTTTTCAGATTTTCATCGAGACCAGGTACAGCGAGTGGAGACCATCAGACTGGCTCCTCAGTCGCAGCATCAGCTGGCGGCTATGGTGTCAGGATATGAACCTCCTTCAGTCTACGTCAAACACGTCTGCTTCACCAACTTCACACAGTAAGTTCCTCTGTCAACTTTATATAAATGCAACTCTGAAATTCTCTTCCAGTATCTGTGTTTCCTTCAATACTTCATACAGTTATAATAGAACTCTTCAAGAAATAACATTAAGGTTATCAACTGACAATACTTGGTGAAACTGCATAATCGTAATGTAAAATTAATTTTAGTTAAAAAAATAATATCTTAAAAATATTTATTTTTGATTTACAATTTATTTCTAAGTATGACATGTTTCGGAGTCCCTATCATCTTCAAAAACTAAAGCTTTTTAATTTGTTAATTTTTTAAATTTCAATTTGTTTAAAATTATAACTCTTCAAGAAACATATAAACTTACACACTAGTAATCTCACCATCCAGTCACAAACACAGACACAACACACGCTTACCGCATGCAGCGTTCATTCGTTTTAACTGAGCATCGTGGAACCCCTACTGTGGTCTCGAATAGTTGTAATAGAATTGAACTGAACATAAAGCAGTCGCCGTAGTCGAGCACGATTGAAAAAACCACAACGTCATCTTATCATGTTGCTATAATGTTTCCCTACAGATTTGAGTTGCCCGAGCCAATCTACGTGAATCTGGTGCGCGATCCTATCGAGAGGGTGATCTCTTGGTACTACTACGTGCGTGCTCCTTGGTACTACGTCGAACGCAAGCAAGTCTTCCCGGACCTACCTCTCCCAGACCCAGCGTGGCTCAAGAAGGTAAAACTAACCTCACTTTTGCACTTCAAAATCCAGCATTTCTTTAGCAACCCAAAACCCGATCATTGATGTAACTTCATATACATCTTTTATCTATAAAGTTTTATAACAAAGTGAATCATATCACATAATCAAATATCTTATCGACATAAAAAAAAATTATACACAATTCAAGAGTATAAACATTAAATTCTTAACGTAAAATAGCCTACCCAAATATCTAATGTAGTAGGTACCATCTATATTTTAATATTGCCATCATTGGCCTCTTCATTTATTTTTTAATTCAAATCCAGCAACTTTCTAATTTTGAATAATGGAACAAGTTAAGATACGAGCAATACAACTGACAGGTTCGCTGCACTTTGGATGTGTGTATTTTAAGTAATTATATTTAATTGTATTGTGATTTCTGCTAAAAGTTAATCCTTCAAGTGCATATATTGGAAGCTTGCATATTGAGCACTTGCCTTAAGTTCCACTGTTTTCCAGTGATTTTTCAAACGATAATACGTTTTTTATGTGTAAAAGGCTTACTGGTTAAGCCTTTCTGTGTTAACAACATATAAATGCCACGAAACGAACGAAAGAAAAGGAGACGTCTTTATCATATTACTAAAGCTGTTTTAAGGAGTAAGGATTTTCTATAGCTTCAATGCATGACATACTTACTCCAGTTAATATTAAAATTTCCAAGATAAAAAGCGAAAAACACATTAAAACAAGATCTCGATCGTAGGCTGACCGAATGACGATGTAAGCTTTATTTTTTAGTGTGGCTGAGTGATAAGCCGAACGCTCATTTCAAATTTATAGCATCTTATTCCATTTCCGCTCTACGCTTAGGTAACAGTTGCCGCAAGACACCATTCAAATCCCACGCAATTCAGAAAACATGTCCGCGAAAGTTAGCGGATATTAATCTCTTCATATTGAATGTAACGGATCCCTGAATTGCCCTGAACGAATGCAGTTACTGCATATCATAACCCCGGCGTTGAAATTGATTAGTGGAACACGGTGCAATATTTCAAATTAACTTTATCGCATGATATGATGAATTATAAAATATAATCTTGAGCAAGTTTGACGCCATCCAATATAAACGCAATTTTAAGCATAACTGTAGGTATCGTCATTACCTATTGTAATTTTCCGTTTCTCTTTTTTGCATGTTGATATTATTACACTCTAGAAATGCGTGTTTATTGTACAAATGTTGCCACAAATAAAATAACGATCTCGACACACTGATTATTATAATAATTTTCTGTTAAATTTTTACTTGAGAATAATATTCAAAATAACGAAATGATTTTTAATTTTAATTATTTTATATGGAGTCAGTTCAATAGTAAAAAACTTATTATTAATAATATTTTGGTACAAAATTAGTTAGTACTACCGACATCTATGTATTATATTTAAAATCATTTAATTATGTTTTTTTTGTAATAAGCAGATGTCTATAACCAAAACAATATTTTTTTATTCATATTTTTTATTTTTTTGTAAAAATTTATACAGTGTGTCCGAATTAATTAATTATTTCTTAGCAATTTAAAATAATTGCGATATTTATTTTCATTTTAGGATTTCGAGACATGCGTTCTGAACGGTGATCGGGAATGCCGTTACATGGAAGGAGAGACTCACGAAGGCATCGGAGACCATCGCAGACAGTCCATGTTCTTCTGCGGCCATGATGATGAGTGCACGTAAGAAATTCTCTATCATATATTTAAAAATAGATTCAAAATGAGAAGAAAATTGAAAGAAATTACATAAACATCAAAAAAATAATTATACATAACCTTCAAAAACTTCATATAATCAATATAATTATAGATCATACTTTCTAAAAGATAACCTCTGCTTAGTAGTGAGACTTTTCTTTACTCATAAAACTGTATGTAATAGTATATAATATTTAAATGACTATAGTCATCAGAGAAGAATTACATGAATGATGTCCTCCAATCCCTGAATTTAAATTTGGTGTGATAATTAAATATTCCTTTTTAAAGACCTTTCAATACTATTGGTGCTATGGAGAAGGCAAAGCGTACAGTTGAGAGGCACTACGCAGTAGTTGGGGTCCTGGAGGATCTCAACACCACCCTCACAGTATTGGAGAACTATGCTCCTAAGTTCTTTACAGGAGCATCAGAAGTCTACTGGGGTAATTATTAAAAGAGTTATTATTTTTTAACTGAGCAGTACTTGCTATGAAATATAATAATTTTATATTTCTCATTGTTTGAGTAAGAATAGTTTTATTTTAGTTAAAAATTAAATTTGCTCATATTTTTCCGGTCAGAATGTTAATTAATTTTTTGTTAAAAAATTAATAATATGATAAACCTTGGGCATTGCTTAACATATTTTATATTATATACTCATTGTTTTAATAAACCATCAAAATTATCCTAACCTACCTAACCTAACCTAACTTAATTAAACCTGAAAATAGAGGTTTATTTTTACTTCAGATCTAACGCTTAGTTAAATTCAGTTTGAAAATTGATTTAATTTCTGACCATTTATAATTTGTTTCCTTTTTTATTACAATTTGCTTATGTATAATGATGTTAATTGTTAATGGATTAAATAGTTTCAGATTTCATAGAAATAGTTATAATAGTTTTTAACTAGTTTTCAAAATTGCTACATTTATTTTATAAATAAAGTGCATTAATTGAATGTGTTCTATTTCCAGATCAAGTAAAGAACTTCAACCACATCAACAGAAATGCTTTTAAGCCGCCAGTGTCAGAGGTGGTCAAAGACATTGTCAGGAAAAACTTCACAAGAGAGATTGAATTCTATCAATTCTGTCGACAGAGACTACATAAGCAGTTCTTGGCCCTCAGATTGCCCACTAACTGACAGAGTGACACAACTAGTGTAGATATTGTTAAATTATGATATTGTGTGGACTTGTACTTGAAGTATATATCTATTATACCAAACGAGGTCTCTGAATGCTTCTTCCACGAGAAAAAAATTACCAAATATAAATGTTTCAAAGTAAAACAATCTTAATCAATGATTCATTTTGCAAAGTATATGGAAAATATACATGAATAATGAGTTAAATAATGACATTTCAGTAATGCTGTCGTAAATTTTCACAATGCCTATATTAGCAAGTGAACATTTGTGAACATAACATTATGTTATATTTATAAAAGCAACATGATCTTTAAAATTTTTAAATTATTTCTCATGTCATATTATAATGTTTGATTGTTTGTAATGTACTCCATAAATTTGGAACATCTGTTCTGTTAGAATAAATAAATAAACATTAAATCAAGACAGAAAATGTAAATTTATTGTAATAAATAATAATGTGTTTATTTAATATCAACTATACTGTAATGTGCATTCATTGTTTTATGTATTTATTGATAAAAACATATATTGCATTTAGACCTCGTCCTGTATAACTGATAAATGACAATACTTAAGAATATACTTTTAGTTTTAATATTATTAATGAGTCTAAATGACTCGAGTGAGGATTTAAAAAGTCGTTCACTCCCACTGTTTGTGATATGATTTTAAGTTATGCGTGTAATGTTTTTTAAGTCATCGGATATTTATATTTACTATTTTTATAGTAAGAAAAATTATAATTAAGATTGAAAAGTATGATTTTCTTTAGATGATATCCAAATTTAATACAAGCTTACCACCATATTGATGATGTATTATGTAGGCTTATTGTATATAATTATATAAAATTGTTATAAGGCTTCACAAAAATGGATACTCAGTGGTTTTAAATTTAAACATTAATAGCTAATTATTTGTTTATATTTTAATCTACAAAATGTTTGAAACTAATTTTTAGTGGTCAATGTTGGTAATCTAAATTGATTATCAGGAAAAAAAACAAAAATAATACTGGCTACTCCCACAAGCAATGAGAATTGCAAAATTGCTCAACAACTGAGATATTTTGCAATTCATTCATTCATCATCAGCCTGTATCCGGCTTCTGTTGAACGTGGGTCTCCAGCAGTCTCCATCCTCTTCGATCCTCTGCCTTCCGCATCCAGGCCACTCCCGCTATTATTTTTACGACGTCAGTCCATCTTGCACGTAGTCGACCAACGCTTCGTTTGCCAGTTCTTGGGCACCACACCAATACTTTTCTTCGCCATCGACCGTCGTCGACAGATATGTCCTGCCCATTGCCACTTGAGTGTGCCTATTTGTATTGCAATTCTTATCGTTCATATAAATAGCCTTTTTAATGTTCCATTATTTAGGTATTGTTAAAACCACATCTTTTTTTTTAAATCAGGATATTTTATGATATAATTAATAATAGTAAAAATACTGTCTATCTATATCTTTTGAAAATATGTGTATACATAATTTTCTACATACATAATTATATCTGGTTAAATTTCTCTTGGTGCTCTTAATGTTTTTTGTATATCGATAAATATCACAACTATTACTACCTAAGCTTTAGTCAAATTAGTTATTGAATGCAATGCAATATTAATAAATTTATTCTTCGTTGTGTTAAAAGAATGTAAAGGACATAATCAGTGTAGTCAACCAAACAAACCTTTATTTAATTATGGAAAAAATATAACTACTGAGTCAAAATGAATATTTCTTTATAATGATAACATTTTTCCAGTGCCTAAACAAATATTTGACATATATATATATTTTTTTTTATTATTCCTTTCATTTTAAATGTAATCAATTAACTATTTAATTATTATTTTTTAGAGAATAATAGATGTCTTATCATTTTACACACATTATTACATATAATAAATGTAATTTAGATAACTGATCGTTTAGGAGAATTATTTCATGAAATGACATATTTTGACTTAGATAATTATTATTTTTATAAAGATATGCACAAAAATATGAGGACATTTCTATGTCTTTTATAAGATTTTATTAATTAATTAGACGTAACCATGTAAATATTATATTTAAGAAACCATTTTTTAATATATCGTTAACAAAATGAGTAATTTATCCCAGCTGTTTTTTATACATAGGTAGGTAAGTTCTTATTGTAAGTGCAATAATTATTGAGAAAGTGTGAAATATAACTATATTTTTGTAATCACAAAAAAACTAAAATAATGTACTATTTGTTTTATAAAATTTATAAAGGTATGTTTATACGCTGTATTTAAACATTTTAATATAAAAATACAAATATTTGTTGTGATAATTAAAAAAAAACATTATATGAATTTTGATTTAAATTATTATTTTCCGTTGCTGTTGCCTACAATAAAAACTGATTATGCGTAAATATAGTAGTATATAATCTAGTAAATATGCCTTTTCCCATAGAATTTTGATTGAAATGTATAATTTCCAATATTATTTGTAAGTTAAGTGGTTTTTTATCTAAATTTTAATAAATAAATGCATTTATTTTTAGTCTTTTTATATCACAAGCCTTATGTGTGGTAATCACAGCTTAGATATAAAGACAATATTTACCAACTATAAGAATTCTAATAATATTGTAATCTTCACAAATAAATTAATTGGATCTATTTTCTAAGAAAACCAATAAAATAAGAGTCTTTATTTTATGTATATCAAAATAAAATATTTTATAAAAAAAAGTTTTTGATTTCTAAACCTTTCTAGCTCCCCAATATTTTTCCTTAACCAAACTTTTTACAATGAATACAAGATTTTTTTTTTTAAGTATAGACAGTGAAATAAAAAATTTCACTTATTCTCCATTGATTTTTCTGTACATAATGAAATCAATATAATACCTATAAATTATTATTGAACTAGTCTGAACCATTTTTTCAAACTAACCAAATGGGCGATGAATTTGACAACTTGGTTCTTATATACAGAGAGTGGCAAAAATAGGTGACCGTTTTCGTCGTTGTTTTAATTTAAAACCGTCAACATTTTCCGCCGCTACATGTATAAGTAAGAACCAAAAATATTAAAATACGATTATTGTAAATGGTTGTTTATTTCGGCCTGTATTATTCGGTAACTAATTCAAGTCTTTAGACGAAATAAATTGGCAGTATGCACTGTGTCAGTATGAATGTGGTCAGTTATTAAATTAAAATGGCAGCAATATATTCAATATTGGAAAAAAAATAAAATGAATAAATAATTAACGCATAAATGGAAGACTAACCTAACCTAACCTATTATTAATTACAATTCGTGAATTATTTCCTGCCAATTTATTTTTTTTCTACTTCCAAATGATTATTTTTTACTTAGTTTTTTAGATATTTATTACTGATATGCTAAATAATTAGTGCCCATTAATTGAATCAAATACTTCCAAAAAATAGTTGCCGTTTATTTATTTGGTCTGTTTAATGGGTGGTTTCTAGAATTCCATTGTTTTTTATTCATATTATGAAAAATAATTATTCAAAATAAAATGACATTTGTGTGTTTGATTATATTTTTATTTCTAATAAAACAATAATTAGGTATAGTATTAAAACATATCTCAACATTTCACAATCATATATACAATCCATATAATTTTTCATATTCATTAAACATTAATTTCTCAAAGATTGATTTCCAGCAATCTACTCAAAAATATATATTATATTCATATAAATATTTATGTATAACATTTAAAAATGATTTTAAATTAGAATAATCAGACTATTTCGTGTAATTTCTCCTTTCTTACTGTCATGAAAAAATATTTAAAACATTTAATTCACAATTATTGCCATGATATCTTCATAATTGTTTATGCGCCTTCATCTCTCAGTGTTGATAAAAATTCTTATATTTTATTTGTGTTACAAAATGTTACAAGATACTTACAGCATAACCTGACCACATTAAAAAATTATGTATTAAAAAGAGGAACTAAATAAAAAAACAATTCCTAATTCTTAAAAATCATAGTTATAAATCTGCTTACCCTCTTTCTAAAAATAAAGTATTTTTAAAAACGTCAAATATTAGGTAAAACTTTAAAAACATATATTTTTGCTTAATTTTACATATTTCCAATAATATATTGATCTTTTATTTAAAATGGCAATTTGATTTCATTTAATTGGCACTAGTTTTATACGAAAATATTTTATGTTTTATCTCTTTTATGTCTTGACTAGGTTTTTTTAACACAGTCTTTTTCTAATTCCTTTCCCGAACAATTGAAATGAAGCAGCATTTCTATTATGTAGTTATTCTTTTTGACAGTGTGTAGTAAAGAATAATGTCAACAAACATCTCAAATATTATAAAATCCATTGAAAAATTGCATCATTATAAATAATATTTATTATGTTTGCTGATTGATTCATAGAATCATTATAATTGGGCTCCATCTTCTCCCTTCCATTATCGACAAGTTCTGCCAATTACTATCACTAATTTATCTCAACTAATATAAATTGTGATAAGAATAATTTCATACATGTTTTCCATAAAAAAACAATTGATGAATTAATTCAATTGACAACTCTATGACTTAATGACATATAATGCTTTAAATAATGAAAGAATCAAATGAAAAAAATACAGATTGATACCTATCAATTTTTGCAATACTCTATTACATTTTTTATTTTTTTCTTCATTTATTCATAGGTACATACCTAAATGTAAATTAATAAACTGGCAACATTATTAATGTAATAAAAAGTAAATATGAATTTTCTATAACTCTTCATTTGTCTTTACTATTTGTTTTTTTTTAATGTGATGTAGGACAGAGTGTCAGCAGTTTGTCAAGTGAGGTGATAAGTTTTTTCATAAAACCAAGTTTTAAAAGGGTATCAGAAAACCACAAATTTGTAATAAACATGTATGAAATCTGCAAAAACTTTTATGCAAAGAGCTGCTAGTTCCGACCACTGATATAGGGAAAGGAATGTGTTTGTTATATAGTCTCTTTTAGCCAGGTTGCACTGTACGTAATACATTTAGTATACAATTGTTTGGCAATTTATTTCAATCTTATGGTTGCGTGATTGGCAGGATGTACATTTAAAAAAATCCACTTTCACACAATTCATTAGTAACATTATTATGGCCGTATTATCTCAGGTACTAAAAACAAAAATCATAAGGATACATTTAAATCACAAGATTAAAACACTAAATTCGACTCTTAAAAATATAAACAATCTTTTTAATCATCCGGGATAACACAATTTTCGTTCCTTGATCACTCTGACGTGGTCGCTTTGTATTTTATTCAGTTCCAAACATATCACGTCTCGATAAAAAAATCAACGCTTAATTTTTCATGAGGAAATTTATTGCAAGAGCAATTCAGGCCACTTTAGATCGTACAGCAGATCATCCAATAAAACATTACTTACCGTAAGTGCCTAACTATATTATTATCCAAATCATTCTCTAACATCAACGTGTTTGTAGATATGTAATCGCTGTTGATACCATCCAATGAAAATCATACATATATATTTAAATTTGTTAACTCAAAGAATAAAACATTTCTTAAAATTGTTATCAACTATTTTCTTTCCATGACTTAATAACAAAACATTCAAAAAGCAATAATATCAGTTCAATATACCAACAAAAATGTATCAATGCGTTTAATATTCTTTCTTGGTAATATTTTATTGGATGGTGTCATAAGTGGATTATCCACAAACATAAAATAACTTTTAAATATTTAAGAACTTAAGCTCTCGGTTAAAAATAATTTCAAAGCATTCCGATCCGAAATCAATATTTATATTATTGATTATTGCGTTTCATACAAAACATTTTACTATAGGGTCCGCCATCTAACGTTTTTTTTTTCAACTAGTGCTTATTTCGTGAATGGTAACATTTAGCTCATGTCTGATTTGACAAATAATTAGTTTTATCCTTCCGCTAAAAAAATATGGTTGTGTATACGCTTGAACAACGCTGGGAAACATTTCGACATTACTTTGAAAATCAGGCCATTTTTCTTCAAAAATGAGCAAGGAGTGGCCGTTACAGTCAATGGCGATCGTTATCGGGCCATTTTTGTTCATAAAAATTGAAGAGGAGGATATTGGCAACATTTTGTTTCAACAGGACGGCGCTACGTGCCACACAGCCGAAGCTACACTCGATAGTTTGCGATTTTTTCAAAAAAAAAAAGTTATTTGGCAGACCCTATACAATAATAATTCTGTATAAATAAATATATTTGACAGATTTTATTGTTTTGCTTTTCCAGGTTTTGAATTCCCAGGTTTGGAATTCTGATTGATCTTACAATTTAAAAATAAAAAATACATGACAATTTATTCACAAATCTCATTATTATCTTCGAAACAATATTATATTTAAAGATTTATGAACATATAGAATAATTATCCTGGGACATATATTATGATGGAATCAAACAAGTTTTTGCATTTAAGCAAACATTACAGATACATATAAAATATTTTTACTTTTACAAATAAATTATTAATTTTTCATTGTGTCAATATTTTAATAGCATTAAGACAATACACAGATGAAAATTTTGTCCTCAAATAAATGTTAAAATAAAAGCATAATATTTACCAACAAAAAGACCATAATAAAATTAAAGTTGGACATTTAATGCACCCCACATAATGACAATAATATTATTATTCTGGAGCATTAATAATATCTTTGTGGTGACTTGGGATTTTAGATTTCCTTTCATGGCAATACTTAACTATACTGCAGTAGTCTCTTTAACTCTTGTATTCATTCATGTTCACTGAAATTTATTCCCATTTTTTTATTATTTGTCAATTTTGTCACCACATTTTGACATGTTATTTATTGTAAAACATAAAATATGACACCTTTTTTATGGATATCACACTTGTTTGAACGTTTTCACTATAATTATTGATTAAGTGAATGCTTAAAATTAATTAGATTCCTTATTTTAAAAGTAGTAATTGTATAAAATTCAATGGAAACCAAATGAGCATTCAAAATACATAAAAACAAGTACAAATTGATAAAACGTTCACAGATGTTTCAAATAAAATTAGTAATTGAATGTGCGCATGGATATAACAATGATTATTATATTATAAGCTAGGACCTCAGTGGGACGTCACTTCACTTGCAACCAATAGTAATATTCGTTCAACCGTTCACTCCCTCTCTCCTACAACAATAAACCTAAATAATAGTTCTATATATTTCAATATTAAATTCATGAAAGCTGAAAATATGAGTGCAAGCATTTTAAAAAATATAAAATGATTATGTAACTATTTTAATAAAGATGCTCGTGAATCAGATCAACATTTGCTCTTATGCTAAATTTAAAAATATATTATGTCATCTCTCCGGAGATGATAACATCTTCAAAAATCGGTGGAAACGGTGTCTATAAAATTAAAACAAATTATTGTTAACAATAAAATTAATAGAAACTTTTAAAAGCTTAGTTTGGGCTTCTCTCGATACAAATATCTACCAACTGCCGCCGTAACTTTTGCACTCACTGTAGACTTCATTCAATCGATCGTGGCGGAATATAAATAATATTCTCAGGCGACCACCGGATCTTCCGATCTGTTTCGCTTCTCTTCTCTCGTGAGCGCCTCAGCAGCCCTGGCCCGTCTCGGGCTGTTCTCGAAGAACCAACTTCCATCATTCCCGCTTGTCTCTCGGGTGATCAGTAGAATGACGCGTTCCAGGAGTCGAGGGGAGTTATACAAGATGTGGTGGAATAAAAGTTATTAGGCTGGCTGGTAGGGATGCACTGGAAGCAATAGTTGGCTCCCAAGTTGTTATCCCAGAACTGACAACCTTTGCACATGAACCTCACGGCAAATTCCAACTTTTGACCGACGGCCAGCGTGTGAGCGTACAGCAGGAACTGGAATCTATCACAGAAACCGTCGCAGGAGTTCGGCACGTAAGAGGCCTGCAGGTCGGAAAAGGTCTTCCAGCTGTCAATCGAGTATCTGATCTGCACCGATTTGTGGAAATCTAGATTCCTGACTCTGACGGTGCCGCTGATTGCGATGGAAGCGCCTTCTTGCACGTACGCGTTTTCTAAACAGACACTTCTGCCGTTGAGAATATCCAAGAAGTTCGGTTGATCTCCGGGCTGATGGAACATGCAGATTAGACTTTTGTCGGACTTCTGCGGGGGAAGGTCGTTTTGAGAGAAGCTCTCTGAGGACGACGCGCTCAAGTCGGCGTCGCGGAGATCCTCAAATGCGGACTTGGGGATGTTGGGAATATCATCCATGAACGTCTTGACATCGGCGAGGTCCAAACCCAAGACGTCAGCAAATCTGACGATCTTCTTTCTGCCGGGAGTTCCGGGGGGAGTCTTACCGGTCCTGAGAGACGAGCACCTCCTGACTCTTTGCGGGCGGTCATCGTTCTCTGCATCGTTCTCTCCGTTGCTGCTCTCTTCTTGCACTTCTTCTTCTTGCGGTGCGTCTACCGATTCCTTGATATTCGGAAGAATCACAAGTTTATCTAACTTGGGCGGCGTCCCTTTTCCATCTCCTAAGATTTCCGCATCGTCCGAAGCTCCTTTTGTGTCTTCGTCTTTTATATCACAGACTATTTCAACACTTATATCCTTTATCGCCTGAGCGGAATCGATTTCGGTCGGATCTATGGTGATGTTGACCTCGTTGTCCGAGAGGGAATTCTCGTGTCCGTTGACATAGATGCGCTTGCAGAAGTCCGGCTCATCAAAAGAGGCAACTTTCTCCGGAGACACGCGGCCATTGCAGGCCGCATCGTTGGTAGGAATCGCCGGAGCCGAATCGACTACATCAACCCCTTTTTCGATTTTCAATTTCTCCTGACTGTTCCTTCTTTGGCAATCGTCGAAAATGATAGCTGAATAGAGAGAATTCTGGCTGTCGCGGCGCTCGATTGGGGGATAGTCAGCAAAGCCGTTTTCCCTCGCTAGTGGCTGAGACTTCATCGGCGACTTGGTGGGCGACTGTCTCTCGGGCGACGATTTGTTCTGGACGAGGCGGTCGATGATTTCGGCGGCCGGGGAGTTGATTTTGAGGCCAGCTAAATCGACAAGCGTTTCTGCCATTCGATTTTCATCGCGAATTTTTTGAAACCTGCGGGAGTGGCAGCTCGGGATTTTGATGGCGGAAGCGTCCGAGTCGGCGTCGATGTCGTAGTAGTTGGCGTCGCTGTCGCTGTTGCTGGGCGGAGAGATGTCTTCTGCCGGGGACGACAGCACGCAGCCAGATTCCGGGTCGGCGGCGTCTCTGGGGTTGTCGTTGGCCACGAGGGCCGCCAGCTCGCCCTCGGTGACCTCTTCGGCGGGGCTGGACGGGCTGTCCAGGTCGACGTCGAAGTCAAAGTAAACGTCTGAGTCGGAAGAGTGTCTTTGTGGTGGGGGTCTCCAGGTGGAGTCTCCAGGTGGGGCGGCCAGCCAGGCAGGCTCGGCGCTGGTGCGAGGCTCGGCCCCGAGGCGCCGCAGCCGCGTGTGGAGGCGCCTGGCGAAGGCTTCTGCGCGCCCCCGGCACGACATGGGCAGCAACGACCCCAACCCGCACTGGCGCTCCGAGCTCATCTGCACCTGCAACCACCCACCAACCACATCAACTAAAATCCTTCAATGTACACAATAATGTTTATCTACTAAAACATATACCACGAGTTAACCCAGTGGCTTACGGGAATCACGGTGTCGTCATAAGGACGCCACCGCCTATTTCATAAAATAAATTGTTACTTAGAAATTCGTGTTTAATTTATTTTTAAGTAAACCTAACCACATTGAAGTGCACTTCAACTGAATGTAGAACCATTATTGAATTATTTGGATACACGACCAGCCCCTGCAACTAAAATTTTGGTTGTTGTCCAGTATCAATATGAATATTATCGAATCGAATGAGTTGTAATTATATATTATACTCATATATTATCCCAATTAAAATAGTATTAGTTCTATATTTTTTGCTATTAAATGGGTAATCACTTATAAAATGATTATGTAACTATTTTAATAAAGATGCTCGTGAATCAGATCAACATTTGCTCTTATGCTAAATTTAAAAATATATTATGTCATCTCTCCGGAGATGATAACATCTTCAAAAATCGGTGGAAACGGTGTCTATAAAATTAAAACAAATTATTGTTAACAATAAAATTAATAGAAACTTTTAAAAGCTTAGTTTGGGCTTCTCTCGATACAAATATCTACCAACTGCCGCCGTAACTTTTGCACTCACTGTAGACTTCATCCAATCGATCGTGGCGGAATATAAATAATATTCTCAGGCGACCACCGGATCTTCCGATCTGTTTCGCTTCTCTTCTCTCGTGAGCGCCTCAGCAGCCCTGGCCCGTCTCGGGCTGTTCTCGAAGAACCAACTTCCATCATTCCCGCTTGTCTCTCGGGTGATCAGTAGAATGACGCGTTCCAGGAGTCGAGGGGAGTTATACAAGATGTGGTGGAATAAAAGTTATTAGGCTGGCTGGTAGGGATGCACTGGAAGCAATAGTTGGCTCCCAAGTTGTTATCCCAGAACTGACAACCTTTGCACATGAACCTCACGGCAAATTCCAACTTTTGACCGACGGCCAGCGTGTGAGCGTACAGCAGGAACTGGAATCTATCACAGAAACCGTCGCAGGAGTTCGGCACGTAAGAGGCCTGCAGGTCGGAAAAGGTCTTCCAGCTGTCAATCGAGTATCTGATCTGCACCGATTTGTGGAAATCTAGTCTGTCGAAGAGACGACGGTCGATGGGGAAGAAAAGTATTGGAATGGCGCCCAAGAACTGGCAAACGAAGCATTGGCCGACCCCCTACAAGATGGACTGACGATATAAGAAGAATAGCGGGAGTGACCTGGATGCGGAAGGCGGAGGATCGAAGAGGATGGAGACTCATGCGGGAGGCCTACGTTCAACAGTGGACGGACACAGGCTGATGATGATGACTTATAAAAAGATAAATTTTCCTATCGTACTAAGGGAGCCGTAAACCGAAAAAGATTGTAAGCCTTTGCGTTAACCTATATAATCCGTATTCACTGTAAAAGCGATCCACAAATTACGTCTCGAAAGCCCTTCTCGCGGATAACTACTCATATATTATTTAAATTCGGAAAATTAATTATTGTTTCTGCTAGACCGTAAAGGAGCTAGAGGCAAAGATTCCTGTAATACATATAACTCAGCTCAAAGTTGATTTACTTTACTAAAATGAAATCAATTTGGAAAGTAGACACATCTTATAATAATGAGCCTCACTTATAATTTAGAATTTTATTTATCTCGTACTTTCTCATCGTTTCAGTTTATTTAAGGTACACATAATACTCGTACTAATTAACATTTTTGTCTTTTGTAAAAAAAAAATATAAAGCCACCTATTTACGTCAATATGTGTTCGGTAATAATATATTGTATACGTATGTTTTACTGTTTAGTGTATTTTTTACATTATATTATTTTGCTATTATAAAATCTAAGTGTTCAATTTATCCATGTTATTCGTGATTTCAAAATTTAATGAAAAAATAAAAAAAACAATTTTAAATTATACTTTATTAAATACAATTCATACGTTAAAATAATTAAATCCATATAAAAATATTTTCTCAATATCTTTTATTGCGAATAAGAAACAAAATAGCAATAAAATAAAAGATCATTTTACACATATTTTTTCTTAATTTTTAATTATTCGATTATATTTATACACAAACATTAATTTAAAAAAATGATTTCTCTAACGAGTTATGCTAATTATCTTTAATGAAACTGCTTTGAAATATCATAATTTAAAATATAATTGAGTTGCGTTCATAAAACATAGTATTTTATTTTTAAAGATATAATCTTAATCCTAAGCTTTGCAATAAAAGGCTTAGAGAATATTTTCAAAAAAATGCTGTTACGCACTGAATCGTTTTATTTTGACATGTTAATAATTCAATGATTATTGTATCTCATTGATAATCACTTACACAGTTATTACAATGTCTTAATGAATCTTTTTTTTTATGAAATGGTTTTTCCCTAGGTTGCTGTGGAAACTTAAATAAAATGTCATTATTATCATGTATGGATATTCCATTAAAACGCTTTTCTTTACCTGCGCTCATCGTTGACAGTTGGCTACAATTAAGTTACTAGAAGCTTAAATATTTCCCATTCTTATTGGATTATTCCGGCATTGCCAGGCGCCAGAAAATGTAACAAAACTTTAATTTGAAACTGAAAACTGTGATATTAAATTATATTGCTTACAAAATGTGCATTTAATATTGAAAAATAATGATTAGTTGCTTGTTGTGTACCTGCATTTCTCGAAACATTAAATATTCAAACTTTTCCTTTAAATTCGCACTCTAACGTAAGACATTTATATTTTAGCAATTAGATTTGACAAATTCATTGTAAGCTTAGTGTAAAGATTGTGTGTACGAGTACAAGTACATTCCTGGTAAGCTGGTTGAACAACCTCGTAATATTGTATATAACGTGGAATCATTTTAAAACACCTGGATATTGCTAAAACTGCTCTCTACTATACACTACTAACTACTCCTACTAATATATTAAAATATCAGTTAACTAAACAATAGTAAAATAAATAGTCTACTACTGCATTGAGCATTAAAGTATAATATAGTATTATGTAGGCAGATGGTGCCCACGTTTCTTGTATGTATTGCCATTATAGATAATATTCCATTAAATTACATAAAACAGATCATTTATAGGATAGCAGCAACAAATACTTCTTAAACAACAATTAACAAAGAGGTGTATCATTAGATGTAATCATTTCTGACATTAATTATTGTTGTAATTACAAAGGTAGCTCGAAAATTGCGACAGGAAATTTGATCCCCAGAAGGGAGCGCTAGAAGTAAATTAATTTCAGCATGTCTAAGATTGAATTTCCTTAGTCAGCAAAGATAACAAATACCTTGTGCCGGTTTATTACTGACTAGGCCTGACCATGTTCAACCAGCTTTCTGGTATAAGCAGGCGACTGTTTGCGGTGCCTGTAAACCATCCGGCTATTGATAGAGACGACCACCATTTTCCGATATGTTATGGACGAAGAAACAGCTAAACATGATCACGTTTGCTTTGACCATGTTGGCGAACTTGTTTAAATGTTTAAGCAATATTGTTCCGGGTTCAGGCTCATTTGAGCTGTGAAAACCGTAGAGAATATAATTTAGTTCAAGAACAAATACAAGCTTTCATACAGCTTACAACGTATTTATTTCAGTAGAATCAAAATATTACTGTGATTCGTTTAAATTTTACTCTTTATTAATATGTATGTTCTGCAAACGAAAAATGCATTTTTTCGTAGCATTTTCAGGATCAAAAAATTCGCGTTTCTTCAGCTATTTAAGCAAGTATACTTGAGTGTAAAATATATATATGCAATGTATAATTGTATATCTGTCTTTGTGGCCTGTATTTCTTTGTTCAATAACTAAATCAATGTCTTGGCAGAAAATTAAATCAATTGGCAGTAAATAAAATTAATCGGCAGTAGACTAAATAAATTGTCAGTATGAATGTGGTTAGTTATGGAATTAAAATGTCAGTAATATATTCAATATTGGTAAAAGTTAATGAATAATTAACCCATAAAATGGAAACCTTACCTAATATAACCTATTATTAATTACCATTCATTAATTATTTCGCCAATTTATTATTTTTCTACTGCCTGTTGATATTTTTCTAGTACCAAAGGATTATTTTTCATTAATTATTTTTTTAATTTTTATTAGAATATTATTTTATTATTTCAATATTCTAATCTACTTTTATAGATCATTGACTATATTACAATATTATTATTACTTAAATATACATATACTAAACATAAAATTCTTTTTTCAACGCGTCAATCCAAGCACAAAAATAACGGCAGAAGCGGGATGCGAACCGCGGACTTTGGAAACCAACAATGCCCAGGTATTCATACCGCTCGGCGAATCGCGCCATTGCTATGCCTAGACCGACCCGCGATGAAACTAGTATTTATATCATTGTTATTATCGTACAACAGATGTCGCCATAGTATATATTCAAAGTATGTATATTTTTATTATTATTCTATCAGTATTCATTTATTCACAAGCTTAATATTATTACGATTCGCCGAGCGGTATGAATACCTGGGCATTGTTGGTTTCCAAAGTCCGCGGTTCGCATCCCGCTTCTGCCGTTATTTTTGTGCTTGGATTGACGCGTTGAAAAAAGAATTTTATGTTTAGTATATGTATATTTAAGTAATAATGATTATTTTTCACTTAACGTCTTAGGTATAAAATACATTACTGACCGTTTGCTTAATAATTATTGCCTATGAATTGAATTGAATGCTGCCGAAAAATGAGTTGCCTTTATCTTTTTATACATTGGAAACTCGAAGTAAAACAACATTAAATATAGATTATAGATAAAAGATTTTTTTGCTCAATATTTTGTAATTACTCGTAATTGTATATCTTTTTTACAATTGTCTAAAATAACTCTGATAAGTGTTGCCATTTTTAGATTACACCTTATCTATAGTGATGTATATTACTAAATGTATGTTGTGCAGGTACTATCTGAATATAATTCACCAGACAAGCCTTAAACAAACAAAACATATCAACCGATTACTAGTTGTTTGTTTACGATGCTTTGATAGCGCCACTTATTATTGTCTGGATGGGACTTACACACATTGGATACGACAATTACATGCACATTACACATAGAAGTAGTGCACGCATATTACAGACGTTAAGCAATGTCAAAATGATTAAAATGTCATACTAAAACACACCATAATGATAATAATGATTGATATTTGACGGAAACCAGGTATTTTTAAGAAAGTCACATAAATATTATAAATTGTATTTTACTGGCATTCTATTTTACGAACGAAAAAATTAATGCTTTTACAACAATTCATATTTTATTTTAATCATACACGTTAATAGAATAGTTCTCTTTTTTAATGATATAAATTTTAATTTTATATAAGAAGCTTCAGTAGATGTTAAAGAATAATTACTAATGAGAATCTCTTAACGTAATTATTGTGGACGAATGTCTTGTTTATATATTGATAAAATCTTATAATAATATGTTGTTGAAAAACCTAAAAAAGAGATTATAATGAAAGACATTGATTGAAAAAGCTAGAAGACTTGACGATTTTTTATTTGCAGGAATCGTTAAGGCGACGACCGTTTCATAAAATAAAACATCGTCAGGTAACTAAATAAAGGTAAAATAAACTCGTAATTATATTCCTGGGATTTTAAAACCAAGTTTTTTTTATCGGCGTGATTGTGCAGCCAATAATATTCATTGTTAGCATGAATACTTTATGTGCACAATTTCTTTGATTCATAATATTTTACTACTTCTTTTTATAGTAGATTCTCTACTCAGATTACAAATATTGTATAATAACTTTAATCATACTCGTAAACAATCAATTAAAAGTAAGCGTTCAATTTCAGAATTGTTATTTTATTACAAAACATTATCACTATAACAATGTTCTGTGATAAAATAAAAATTCTTATGATTATAGAAAGTATAATACCGACATAAAATGTAACAATCAATCAATTTTGCGAATATAAGTGCGTGATAAATCCATTAGTTGTTACAATTTTTTCTGATGCATTTTGAACCAGATATATTTTTTAATTTTTGTACAAATCATTAAAAAAGATACACCTTTAAATACGATTAATGCTAACAATTGAATCATTTTGTACTAAGCAATAAATTGCTGAATATTTTGGTAGGTACTCCCTGAATGATGGTTAACATCAAGATTTATTGAGTAATATTAAAGAACCGATTTCACTTTTGTTGTTAAGATTACAACGAATAAGAACCATTTATATTTATGTGTAACTTTGCCTTCATGTTTTGATGGAACTCTATCCCGGGTGGTACTCAGTATGCAGCTCACAATATCAAACTAAGAAGGCCACTGCACGTAACACTATAAAGCGTTCCCAACAAGGCACTTACAGCTCTCTTGAACAAATCTTATATGGACTGATCCTTTCAACTCTCCGCATCGTAAATGAGGAATCGCTAAACTGACGATGCATTCAGATTATTGACTCTGTGCCATTGATTACATCCAAAAAGAAAATGTTTTATATACAAATATATGGCGTGCAGGATGTCATAAAGGAAATTTGTGATCTCTGACGTGGTATTCTGTTTGTCGTCATGAAATAAGTCACTCGGTAGCTCCAACTCACCAACATTTTGTGCATCACGTCGCATAAAGGCGCCAGCTTTCTCGAGAGGTGAAACTCGCACTTGTAACAACCACTGGGAACAGCCATAAACGAATAAGAACCATGAAATCGTCTGGAAATCACCCGGAGAACAAATGCGACGTTTTTGTGATGGAAATGTCTCGAGATTTGGCTTTGGCGTTGCAAAATCTTTGAGCGAAGAGTCTGACTGACAGATCTATGCCCACTTGGAGAGCATCTCATGATTGTGATCCGATTGGCGCCGGATTCTGTATTCTTGGGACGTGGCGCGGATCCAACCAATGGACGAATCAGAACAGCAGTTCGATGTCAATTCATTTTCACTTCGGCCCTTCGGCGGTGAGTCGCGCATGCGAAATGCAATTAAATTCATCTGAAAGTATCACACATCCTACCTAACAACAGGCCAGTGCGTTTTAGCTATTGTTTATATAAAAATCGAATGATTTATAAAATATAGAGAAGTTCACAATTGAATAGAACGAGGAATGGACAGTGGAAGCTGACAAAACTAAATGACGGAAATTTGTGGTGACCATATGTTCCAGATATGTAAAATATATAGAAGGGGATGTGTTCAGTGTTCAAAGGAATTTCAGTAACAACTTCGTAATATAAGAAATAAAATTGATAATATCTTTTTATGATAAATACTTAGTCAAATTTTGGTACAGTAGAAATGTTCCCATGTGGACGTCCGGGTATACAGGTGTTCCGGGATAAGGCATACTACCTGAGCTTGCAGAACTATGAAACGACAACTTATTGTGTTCATATGATCGAAATATAAATCGGATAGGTAAAAATAAACAGTAGGAATACTTGAATTGTTTTATAGCAGTTTTGTACTTCAAATTTAAGGAGTTTTTTTTACTATTTATAGTATATAAGCTAATTCAATTTAATTCTAACTGAAGTGTGATAAATAATTTATAAACGGCAATAAAATATCTTCAATGAAATAATATCAGCAATCTTCGAGACAATTGGACTCAAGCAATAAATCATCCAATCGCTGACCGAGCTGAAGTGGGGAACTAACGAATGAAGTGAGTACTTTTGTGCTCCCGAATACCTGGCAAGTGGTAAGAGAACGAAGACAGATACAGACATAGCTAGTTCAATGAGCAAATGACCAACATTCCCTAATCAGGTGACCCGGTGGATTATTGTGATAATTATACTCTATCACGGTACCCTCTTTACCTTGTGACCATTCTTAACATTACCCGTCAAAACGGATGTTTATGCGAGTGTTGTTTTAGTCACAATGAAGCTCATCTTCTTTGATTAAAAATATACCGTCCAGTGGATCAGTTGGTAGTCAAGGTGTGTGTGTTCAGAAATTTCAAATTTCTGTTCCGTCAAACACCTCGTTAATATACAAGTACATAAAAATGCATTTTTTGAAGTAAAAATATACATAATAATAAAATGTAAACTGTAATATTGTCCCGAGACATTTTTATGGCGAATTTTTATTGACATTTGTGAGGATTTTAAGAGTTTTACAGACATGTCTGCTATCAGGAAGTACCATGAAAAGGTTCATTTCTAACTCATTTATTATTTCATAAGGAAGAGAAATGAGCATATGAAGTTTAAGTAACGAATTATAGAATGTTCATAATATTTTCAAAAAGTCCAAAAATTTTAATTTTTATATTTTGGAATTATCAGTAGTAAAAAACCTTATTCATTGAATGGTTAGTAAATAATACACCACAGTATCTGAAATAATATTTACTGTTAAATTAATATTTGTCTATGTTTAGATGGAAAATAAACGTAACTAAAAATAATATTGTAAAATCATCGTATTCCTATTTATTGAGAAAGAAAAGCATGTTCAATTAAGTTACGTGAACTAATCTCTTTCTTTAATATTGTATACTTTACTAGTATACCCACGCCAAGTGTTACCCACCTACATATTTATTAAATAAAGGGAAATTACTTCATAGGTATAAACATTAAATAATTCGTTAATTAAATTCAAATTCAACTGGTATACTGTTTTGTTTTCAAAATATTAAATTTGGAATTCTGCTGATCATTTAGGATGACGCATTTAAAAGTGACAGTAGCGATCGAGGTTTCTAATAGTACCTCGACTGAACTCCTTGTAACATCCTAATTCTAAAAATAAATCTAAATGTGTGGGAGGATTATTTTTGGAACTTGAAATGAAAACAGCATGTGACCATCTTGGAATTTCGCTTTAGCTAGAAACATTATGTTGTATCCATATTTATACCTACCTAACATTGTGTGCTTCGGTTGAACTTAAATTTGGAATGATTCCAAAATTGCGACGTTATCATTTTCTTCACACACTTGACAGATTTATAAAAAACTTTAAAGATTAAATGATAATATTTTTTTTTATACTTTCTATTTTGCCCCTTTTTAGGTTAAATAAATACGTTTATCTTTCTTAGATTTTTTAATATATTTATCGACAACCATATTAATGCTTGTACTTTTTAAAAAATTAACGTAATCGCATAATATGTATCAAAAAAAAAAGATTTTTATTTTCAAGCTCCGGAATTCTTGCTGTCTTAAATTTCCTTGTGCATAAAAATACTCTGCGGAGCTTCGGAACACAGAGCTGATTTAGTTTTGAGGTGAGAACATTGGCGCCTGTCAAACTTTTCTGACAGAAACTAAGGACAGTCTAACTGTTAGAGCATATAGTAGTCCTTAATTTCTGCATATAGAAATCAAATTTGGAAGAATATTTATTTTATTAGTCTCTAAAGGAAAATACATAATATACACCACTATCAGATAGCGCGACCATGTTAGGAAATCAATTGAAATATCAATTACTGAGGCATTTTTCTCCAAGTGAATCCATTTTCGCTCTTCTTATATTTTAAAAAATGAATACCTATAGAATATCCATAAAATATACTAAAATTTTGTGAAATAAATAAGGTATCAACATATACGTTAAATATAATAATTTATTTTAGAGATCGTTAAAATAATGAAACTAGAAAACTATTTATATTTTTTTAATGTTATAATTTATTTTTTTATTTGATTATTTTATCGGGTGTATATACAATAAAATCGCAACAAGCAAACGTGTATTTTTTAAATGTTTATAGAAAACCGGAACTATTATAATAACTGTGTAGGTATTGAAAAACCTGAAATAGCTTTCTCATTGGGTAATGAAATCATTATTTATAATATGGCTACATATAGCAGTTTCGTTTGTCAATGTAGTTTATTATTACGTATCGATTACCACTATAAGGATCGATTAAATATAATAGCAAATAAGTGTAGATTAGATATATTACATAATTATTGTGTTAATAAAATATAAAACGGTTGTAGGCTCTTTTGAGAACGTATCAGAAGGAGGATTAAAACTTAAGTGGAATGTCTTGCTAACTTGAGATTTAAAAAAACATAATATTTTGTCTAGGTGATGTCAGATTGAAATAAGTAATTCCTTAGCTTAAGGTAACACTAACTTAAAACAAGTTATACAGAGAAAATTCTTAAAGTAACCAACTTATAATATCAATTTTCCTTTAGAATGAGTAAGGTTAGGAAGCCTGACCCCTTGACTGGGTGTTAAGTTTGTTACTTAAATTTATGGTGTAAGTCATGTCCATGCCCTATCTTTCTTCCTCTATAAATTGATTTGAACTTGTTAATTTATCAATAATTATGGGTATTTTATACAACGCCTTAAATGTAGGCAATTGTCCTATCACAATGATTTTAGTATGGTGTTCCTTTTTAATGGTTATTACTTTCTGTTCTGGTTAGCACAGAATACTAAATTTTTATTCATATTTATATATTATATAATAATGAGGTTCCACACAAAAATTACTGTTTTCATACTCGTATAGGCTCATAATTTGATTAAAAGATAACAAAAAACAAAATTTCAGATTATAATAAGTGTGTTGATTACCGCTTTCACACACTGTTTTGATAGCGCATTGTATTTCGCTATCATAAATTGTAATCTTATATTAATTATCATTTATAAAACAAACATTAGTAAGCATATAAATCAAATATAACTTTTTTATGAGATACTAAGGTGACTTTTCTTCGACGATTTAAATCGATCGAAAGATGTTCCAAATAGATTTACATTTTGTTGTTGTAGACATCGACAATCAGATATATTATTGATAGAGATCTTTATATATAGACTTTGTCAAAATATAATACAAACTGCAAATTGTCATTCTAAGATAAGCTGGTATACGAGTATTTAATACAAGTATTTATAGACTACTAGCTGACCCGGTGAACTTTGTTTCACCCGAAAGGCAATAAATGAGCAGATTTTGGATTTTATTAAGTTGAATTTTTCGGCACATATGATATCATATATTTGGTCTGGTTGAATTCTATTGCAGTAATCGACGAAACTTCAGCAAGTAGTTGTCAGCATTTCGACGAATTGTCAAACGATATGCGTTATAATTCATCGAGCTTAGATTCTTGGTAGTTTCTTCACCTGAAATTAAGACAATAGATTTGTAATTTTGTATGTAAAGCTAACATACATATTTGTAGCATAATTATAAAGGGGTGAAGATAAATGATTTTAAATCGTTTGCCGGTTATTTGTCCAATTTTCTCTAAAAAAACCTCTTAATTTTTAAGTCTGTTATTTTCCTGGTAATAAGCAGTGTAATTGGTCTTTTATTGGAAGCATAAAGCAAAACCAAGCACTGTAAAATGTATGTCATGACGGAATCAAAACTATGATATTAATTATATATATATTGATTACTCACCATTCAATGGATTTTTCATTTTGATATTGAAATAATATTTATCTTCTCCTTGCCAAAACATCAGTGGGTATTGCAACGTGTCATATGAATGATGTGTTTCAGATATCTGTTGCAGTTGCCCCGTATTGCGACGTGTAAGCACAATATCGCGTGTTTCCAAGTTTTCACCAACAATCAGGATGGCAACTTCATCTATTGTAGGGGCATTAAATATGCGTTCATGTGTTCCAGATGGTCGTTTATCCGCTCTGATCACGACTTTGTAGTCGTCATTTGGCATACGCTCCAAAGCACTCTTGAAAAGCCGGACCAACGCATGATATTCATGAAGTAATTGCTGCAGATCGTGAACAATTGGTCTTTTCATTGCTGCATTGATCTCTTGACGTCGATCAAGTTGTTCCTCCATGTTGCCCATAAAGTATATTTGCAAAAATTTATGCTGTGCCTCTTCGAGAGGTTGCAATGCTCCGATTCTATGGTGAATCTGTCCTTGTATCTACAAAATCAAAATCAAATACAGTATTACTTATTTATAAATGCTTTTTTTAGAATTAGCATACATAATACAAAGTATAATTATAGTGTGTTATTATGTTACTGTATTGTGTGTACAAAAGTACAAAAATAAATACCTTGAATGTCGGATTGAATCCTCGTTCTTCGATAATGTCTGCTCCAAATGAGGTCATTTGGAAACAACCATTGTATTTTTGAGTGTTTGCTAGAAAATGTCGCGATTCGGGTGTTTTGCCACGAAGCAATGAATGCAACGGTTCAGGTGGCTGACTTAATATTTGCAAATTTCACTTTCCCACTGAGACAGCATAATCCTGGTGTTTCTCCGGAAAACTTCAATGCGTCACAATACTCGCAAACAACGTCCATCGGCCCAATGCGAACGCTAGTATGCAAGCAGTAATCAATGCTGCAATCGTATCGAAACGCTGCTCGAATTAAATCAGTGCTTGATAAATTTCTTCGTGAACGTCGCAAATTATCAATTTGTTCATAGCTAAGGTTTGCTCGACGATTTTGCATTGTTAAGCAAGCGTTTTCACGAAAAGCGTCGATTTTAGATTGTGATCGTAAAGCGTGAAGTCGAGAAATGCGAAGTCGGTATTGTTCAAGAGCTATTTGTCGTTGTTCGTCAGTCCTTTCGTTTGCAAGGTTTCGAAGTCTAGTTTCAATCCGGCTTTGTCGTGAAAGATTAGAACGCCTTGCCTAATAAAATCGACAGTCTAATGCGCCATTAACAAAACGTCAACCGATACACAAAATATCTATCAAACCATAGACAAAAAAAACATAGATGGCATTACATATTTATTTATTTATTTATATACAGAATCGAAATTACAATTTTTTTTACAAATATTTAGAAACATATATTTAGAATAGTATACATAAATTAACAATAAATAGAGAAAATAATAAAAAATAAAAATAACACAATATAATAAGAAGATGCCTTTCCATTTGCTTTTTGTTATAACATTTTTAACAAATAAGAGATTAAACTGATATTTTCACTAATATTTATTTTGTTTTTGTCTTTTTTTTCCTGCCTTTTGTTTTTTTTTTTGTTTCAAAATATTCCGTACCTTACGTATGTACCTACTTACAATACCTACTTTTGCGTCATTTTTAGTTATGTTGCTGGCTACGGCAACACCGTCTCAACTGACAGCTGTCAAGTTACAATAGTCTTGTATGAAAACATGTTTACGTAAATGTTCAATATTTTTTCTTAATCGAATCAATTTTGAGTATCCTATGGACCTCTTTGGGTTCTAAGCTACCTTTCCACCAATTTTCAGCCAAGTCGGTTAGGCCGTTCTTGAGTTATAAAAACCAATATAACCCGACTTTCTTTTATATATATATATATTTTTTTTTTTATTTAATCAAATATAATAGGATACATTTAAGATTTTATTGACAGTATTACATTGATTTTTTTTTTTTTGGAAATTCGATGTATATAGATGTTGATTTTATGTTTCTGGTTACTTGATAAAGTAAACTCTATATTTACTTGCACATATACAGGAGAATACCTACTAACGGTATTGGAGAAATCTCATTGCTGTATTCTATGGCGCTCACCATTTTACGTACGCTGCATGTGAAATGTTCATCCGCCAAAGTCATATACGCCCGGTATTCACGGGGTGGTGTTTATCAGACGACTTTCATCTACCATCAATTTTAATTAATTGGCTTTGTCAAGAATTTTACGGGTAAGGGATCAAATTCACACCAACCGGGAGTATTTATAAAGCTTAAAAAACTATTAAAATCATTGTATTTTAATTTACGTCGGGGATCAAACCCACAACCTTCGGCATGGTAAGCAAACGCTTCAACACTAAGTCACACCCAAAGACAAATTACTTATAATATAATAATATACATTCCATCAATGTTTTAATACGTAAAAATAATGAACGTCGATAGAAATATGTTTTTTAATATAAATGAATCGTTAATGATTATTACAATTAAACGGGTTGATAATATGTGAATTGACAACAAATTATTTTATTTGTAAAATGTAAACGGTACTATATTGTGATAAAGGACAAACATAATGTCACGAAAGTATTCCTTGAGATGTTTTGACAATACATATTTCAACAAAATGCATATAACCATTTGTGAAGAACTTTTAAGCGAGTCCTTTTCAGAAAGCGACGAAAAAATATCTTTCTTTTCAAAAATGTCTTTCTGTTGTCAAACATAAAACGACCTTACAAATACATTCGAGTTGCGACACTCGCATAAGCCGATAATTTTAATGTTTCCTGCACATCATTAACAATCCACATTAAAGGTGTACCATTCGAATCGTTTGCTTTATAAATGCGAAAATTCCTTTCAAACAGAAAGGCAACATAACACTTATTTTCCTCGCAACGCTGTAAAATATTGTTACCTCTGAAAACGCATAACAATTTCAATAATATTATGTTCCGAAATGTACTGCGTTCAGACCATAACAAACCTCGTAAAACATAACAATTGAAACATTTTACATTTCAATGGAGCGAAATATGTGCACTGTAATAACTGTAAATATGTGGGACTGCTTTAACTAACTGGTAGGTTACATATGCCTTTTACATTTATTTATGGATAGGTACTTAGCAATGTTATTTTCATTCAATACTGTAATATAATATGTATTAAAAAAAGTAATTAATAATACAATGTTTTAATAATATGTAAATACAAGCATCAAGATTTCAATTTAGAGATCATCTATTTATTTATTACATTGCAATATACTCGTAATTCTGAACTTTTTCTCTGACACAATATACGTAATATATAGAATATATATATATGATGTTTGTAGATAAATAAATAAATAAATATTTTTTATAAGTATGATTTGTTTATAACTAGTATTACTCATACATTATTTGCACTTTTTCATGAAAAAGAAAAGGAGCTTTCTGGCGTCTTTAAATACATATCTTTTTGTTTTTTATTTTATGTTAAATATGTATGTATTAACTCTTTCGCATCGGTTGTCGGCATATGCCGATAAGGTCGGTCTCTATGATTTGAGCTCTACACTTTGTAGGGAATCCACTTTTAACCCTTTCGTTACGGCTCGGTGGGATACAAATTATACTGTCAATACGGTATGAATTTTTCAACCCATTTGTTTTGCTTTAAAGTAGAATCTGAAGCATAAATGTACCACTACATAATGTACACCTATTTTCATATTTTATTGGTTTTTGTATCCCTTAGCCATCAGATGATGACATATCTATGTTTAGTTGCTCGTATATAGAGAAGTAACAAAGATTCGTACAAGATAATCGGCAGCATGATACTCAATCATTAACTTTACGACTGGTGACAATAAGTATTGATATTGACAATGAACCGCTTGCTTTACATAGTTAGCATAAAGCAAACTTCCTGTATCTCGTCAAGTATTTCAGGGCAATAAATCTGCCTTAACTGCTGGTCGAAGGTCCGCCCAGGGCGGAGGACTCCAAGCGCGTGATACACATTATATTGTGCGTGAACACTTCCAAGTAAGATTTACCGAGGATGTAGTTATCAGAGCAGACTCAATAAGTTACCATTAAATGCCCATTCAGATAACGGAAGACGTTGACCCAACTGGTAACACGTGAGTACCCAATGAACGGTACTTGCTAAAATCATTGTAAGAAACTTTGAAATCATTAATAATCGATGTAACAGAGCAAAAGTAAGCTTTCAATATTAAACATTCTTACGCATCAAGACATTTTATCAGATCTTTTATCAAAAATCTGTTTCACGAGCTTAACGCAAAAACACGTTGAATAATCAACTTGTATATATCATTTATTTTTGTATTAATTATCTTTTTTTTCACATATGTAAGGGAAAAGCCGTTGAGCAAGTATTTATTTGAATATGCTTATCGAAATATAATGTATTTAAAATGTAACCTTAGGTGTATCACGATACGTCATTTGCATATGTATACATAAATATTAACACGTTTTTTTTTTACTTAAGTTATAACATTGACCTACATATAGTATAATTGTACGTGCTGACAGTGTTAAGTTTTCTACAAATATCTGGAAATTCTTCAGGGTTGTACTGATTGAAAAGGGCGCGTGTAAGCAGTTGTTATGTCACAAGGAAAAATCAACAATATTGAGGAGAACATGTAAAAACTATAAACTAGTAAAATATTTGATGAATATTTTACTATTATTTAATAAAAACTCCGGGCGGCATAGTCTAACAGTTAGCAAATAAAGCGTTTGTTTGTCCTTCAAATGCCGTCGGTTGAAAACCCGACCAAACTTGATTCTTTTAAATTGAATTAATCAAATCTAAGTAGTTCATCATTATTATAACCGCACCCCTGTTGAAGCATATGGTTTTCATGATATGCCACCACAAAGATCTAGATGCAACTATACATGCCTCATCCCAAGACACTCTGCTTCCCAACGACTTTCAGGGCAGAAGCCTAAATACTTGAAAAGACGACTGTTGTACCCGAGGTATATTTTTGGGTGATTTGTTAATCGGTTTATTTAAAGAGATCGATTGATTAGCTTGACACTATCACGGCCTGAACTACATGACCAATGAGCTGCTCAAGAAGATGTGTCACGTATACAGGAATGTACACCGCGGGTCTTTAGTTGGGTTGACCCTCAGCTTTAGGACTAATTGTACAAACCGCATAAATAATTATGATTAATAAATATCATAAATTAGCTTCAGATATGACACGCTTTGTGAAAACCCTCCCTGTCCAGTCCTGTTTGTGAAGGCCCAGATGGGGACCCGTTACTGGACGCACGCAAAAAAGCTACTTGTTAAATAGTGGCTGAAGGCCTTCCCGTGATTCTAGGTGGATCAGTTAGATGCCAAATAGACTTTAGTCGAAAGGCTGTAAAGTTATTATGCAAACAGCGTGTCTCGAATTGCCTAGTCTGTTAACCCAATGCTAACCACGAAGTATGTGGGAATGAATGAGGAGATGGTAAGATTGGAAAATGGATTCTGCAGAATGGGAGACATCAGACATGACTTGTGTTTATTTTTGTTAAGGGACGTAAATGGTGCATTCGATGTGTTCTAGAGAAAAATGTGAAAAAAAATCATCGCTACACCATTTACTATTAAGAACGATTTCTTGGTTTTTGTATGTCTATACAATTAAAATATTTATTAGCTGTAAATATACGATGTAGGAGTAAACTAATGTTCTCGTTGAACTTAGGGCGCCGCTTTATTGCTGCAATCGGTGACACTACGAAACGCAAAATATGGCTTTGTCAGACTGTCGTTTGAAAGCGACTAATGAATCGGATATCTGAGGTCAGGTATCCAACTCATTAAGCCACCTAACCGAGAAATCGGCGGCCACAATGAAACGAAAATATAAAAACGCCGACATTTAATTAGAAAGCAGTCGATTGTGTATTTACAGAACCCGGCTACAATAATACGCAAGCGGCTTTCAATCGTGAAAGCCTGAAACATGTATACATAATATTTATTCAGTAAGCTTTAAACAAGCATGACTTTCTAAAATGTAAAGATATGACAGTAGATATTTTATTCAATCATTTGCTCATGCCACTACAGGAAATAGCTTAACGCAGGTTAAGCTATTTATATTTACAAGAAATATTTTATCATCATTATCACCATTTCCGCTACCCTAGCTAGATCACGTGGTCGTCTTAAGCTGCCGACACAAAGCCAAGCCGCCATGGTCCTCGTCTTATCCCATTTCAGCTCTTCATTACATTCTGTTCATAGTTTCCTACGCCTTTTCAGGATGGCGGGAGCCCGGGGACTTGGATAAAAGGCAGCTGTAGTTTATGCTGTCCTGCGACAAAAGTATGTCCCAAACAGTTTGTCTGTTTTTTGTCCCTTTTCTCACCTCGTTATTCCTCACAAATTCAAACCATACTACCCCCAGTATTCTACGCAGGCATCTGTTTAGGAAGCCCCACTATACGGCTGCATTGGTTTTTGGTGAGATGCCAAGATCAATAGCCGTAAAGAAGAATGGGGACGATACAAGTGCCATAATAAATAACTCGAAAAAAATAGAACTATGATATTTTTTTCCAACTTTTGAATCGTTTAACTTCGTGGAATAATTCATTGACAAAACGTATCTTTACTTGCTTATAAATTAAACTGTGTATTATATTATATTTAAAAAAAATGTTTTTGTTGTATATTTCTGTTTCCAAAAAATATAATGATCATATTAAGTAATCAATTTTAATCAAACGTTATCTCTCGCTTAATAATCGCATCGCTCATGTGCTGAGGTGATAATAATAGTCCCCATCTTTATTTGTGTCCATTTATTGCAATATAAAGTACTGCCAACCGCTAAATAAACAAATAAAATAATGTCAAAGCCCTCGTCAAGATTGCGCAGATAAGATGCTTGTGACGCAAAGAGTGAACTAAATTCGCGGACGCGTGAAAAAGAACAAGTCCTCCTATCAGCAATATAAAATTGAACACGCCTCTTGTTATTTACAATTAAGAACAATAATCTATAAAATATTCCATTAAATGACGATAAAGGCAATAAAAAAACAAATTTAAACAGATCTAATATCATTACTTAAATATACATATACTAAAAATAAAATTCTTTTTTCAACG
This sequence comes from Glossosoma conforme, assembly GCA_022606575.1. Classification (NCBI taxonomy): domain Eukaryota; kingdom Metazoa; phylum Arthropoda; class Insecta; order Trichoptera; family Glossosomatidae; genus Glossosoma; species Glossosoma conforme. Next base: position 809,053 of record JAGTXR010000169.1, read on the forward strand.
CGTCAATCCAAGCACAAAAATAACGGCAGAAGCGGGATGCGAACCGCGGACCTTGGAAACCAATATGCCCAGGTATTCATACCGCTCGGCGAATCGCGCCATTGCTATGCCCAGACTGACTGCGGTGAAACTAGTATTTATATCATAGTTAGCATCGTACGACAGATGTCGCCATAGTATATATTCAAAGTATGTATATTTTTATTATTATTCTATCAGTCTTTATTTATTCACAAGCTTAATATTATTACTTTCCGATCTAATATCCCCTGAAAATAAATTGCCTAAATTAAATTAATATTAAAAACATTATTTGAGCAAGAATTCTAATGGGTTTCCGCGATTTATAACATCAAAATGATACGTTAATTATTTATTAACTGTAATTAATTATAAGAATACTTTATTTATACGAATAATAGCAAATTTATTAATTAATAGAAGGATCCACCTTAGAGTGTGCCAAAAGGGCAATTTTTTCGATATTTTTACATACGTCCTGCAGATACGAGTAGATTTTTTTTATTTGAACACATACAGAAGTATACCAACAGATGGTAATAGTTATTCTGAAATATCATCTGTGGAATTCTATGACGCTTACCATGATGCATATGGCTAAGCGCTGCATGTGGAGTTTTGATCCGCCAACGTCAAAGACTACAGCCCGACATTCACGTATCATCCTTATTATTACAGGTATTCACTATGAATGGGTTATGTTAACGAGACGTTTTTTGTGTACCACTAATTTTAGTTGATAGGCTATGACTGGCATTTTACGGGTGAGGGATCAAATTCACACCAACCGGGGTACTTTAGAGCTCAGAAATCGATTACAAATCCTTTTTTTTAATCTTCGTTGGGGATCGAACCCACGACCTTTGACTCCCAAAGCAAACGCATTAACCATTGAGCTATACCCGCCGGCAAAATTATTTATATGTGAAATATTTATCAACTGTAATTATGATAACAATTTATTTCTACGAATAATAGCAAATTTATGGAAGTATGCACCTTAGAGTGTGCCAAAAGGGCATTTTTTTCTATTTTTTTACATACCTCCTTCACATGATTTCGTCAACTAAATTAAATTAAATTTCAGTACTTCTTTTATCAAAAGTTCGTTTACGCAATAATTAAAATGTACCACTAAATCACAGTTACTTCAGAACCAACCACTTGCTGAATTTTTGTATGAATGCTGTGCCAGTTTTAGGGGGTGGCGAAGTGGGTCAGTGCCCCAGGGCGTCGAATAAGCAAGGGGCGCCGAGGGCAATAAATCATGCTTAGATTGTAAAAATTATAAACAATATGGGACGATAGACAATAAATTTCCCAAGGGCGCCACAGGGTCTAAAGCCGGTACTGTATGACTCCTCGACATGCCATTGATGTATTTGTAATACGGAAAGCTGTAGAAAATACGAAAAGATGTGTGACAAAGATGAATAAACTTAAATGGCGTCATATAATTAATACATTGATTTTAAATTGATTTGACTTAATTTATCAGACAATTGGTCACGAACCATAAAGGTGGGCGAGTACCGCTGGGATTATTCCGGTTTCTCGTGAGCCCTCAACTCGCAAACCAACCAGTAGATCTCATTAACATTCGACTGCTGCTCAGGTACATGACTATTGCTTTCTGAGCACTACATTGTGAGTCGATAAGTTGTCGTTTAAACGAGCCATGTAGGTAGAAAGCCAGACTCAGGTATGTTTCTTTGACAAGCTTTGATTTTCAAGCCACGCCTCAGCCATAACCCTTTCCTTACAACTCGGTGGAATACAAATTATACTGTCAATACGGCGTGAATTTTTCAAAAACATTTTTTTTGCTTAAAACTAGTATTTGAAGCATAAATGTACTTATCTAACCTATTTTCACATATCACAATAGTTCTTCTATCCTTTAGCTATTAGATTATGCATAAAAAAATATTATAATTAACAAACGTTCATTATGTAACTCCTTACATATGGTGGCATTCACAGATGTGGTTTACAGAATAATCGCTCCTGTGACAAAACTTAACGATAGTTATTTACATTCTTTACAGATAATACATGTAGGTTGATAAAGGGAATGACTGCACTTACAATTTCCTACCGTAGATGTCATAATGAGTACTGAAAGTAGCAAAACGATATATCACGTCAACCGATGTCAATGGTCGGGGAATCTTTGACGGCATATGCCAACAACCGATGCGAAAGGGCTAAAATAACAACAAGCTTGTACATGCGACCATAATAACAAGTATATAATAATAAACATGTAAGAACACTACAAGTACCGAACACTATTCCGGTGAGCATAGCTTAGTGGTTAAAGCGTTTGCTTGCCAAACCGGCGGTCGTGGACTCGATCCCCGACGGAGATATTGGTATTTTACGAGTGAGGGATCAAATTCACATCAACCGGGGGTATTTTAGAGCTCAGAAATCGATTAAAAATCTATTTTTTTGTTATCTCCGTCGGGGATCAAACCCACGACCTTTGGCTTGCAAAGCAAACGCTTTGACCATTGAGCTATTCCCGTCGGCAAATTTCAAATTAGTTGCATAATAACGCATTATGATTAAAATATCTCGTAATATATCTATTTGTACTGTAGTCACTATTAAACACACTTAAACTTTGTTCTATGGCAGTTATTAATCTTTTTTATGACCCGAGATAAGATTTATTGGTGATATAAGCATTTTAACTCGCATATTTGGTTAGTAGTTTCAACTGATCACGTTGTATTACATGCTGAAGTAGTTAGCGCGCTTATTCAATGAAAACATTAATCGAAAGCTGTAAAAAGAACCTTTGTTGTGATTACCTGTCAGAAATCGAATTAAACTGGATACAATGTTATTTTTAGCATTCACTTGAGATCCATTTCAATTATAGATAAATATCTCATACCACCTTTAAGCATAGATTTATACTGAGCACTATTTATTCACGCAGTTACGCTTATACACGTTAGAACTGATTAAGCCTTCATTGGGGGTGAAACTGCAGTTCCAGCAAGTAATTAAACTGTCAGTGTGATCAACGTATGAAATATTTATTGATATCAGCTTGATATAGCTTCTTTAGGCTGATGCCGTAAAGCCTCGAAAAACGATATTTTGTCTCTTATTTTTGTTCGCTCGCCTGCCATGCACATCTAATGTTAGTTTTAATTGTATATTGTCAAAGGGTGTTTGCATACGGCAAAATATTTGTTATGACAGTTGGCCTATATCCTGTTGGTACCACTGTCATCTTGAATTCGCTTTTTCTGAGCGACGATTGGCAGCGCCGAGATGTCAGTGCGCCGGAAGTTGTCAGTTGAAGTTTGACTCGCGACCGTTATAGCGCGCGCGCCTAAGGGCGTTCGCTATAACAGGCGACGTTTTTGACAAATAAACACGTATAGTGAAACAACAATAATTTCTTTATATTGTAAACCTGATCTGCATCCCTCATCCAGCCCTTTGATATCAAATAAGAGAGGATATCATTATCTATTTTAAAAAAACTATATAATCAAAGAGGAAACGCAACTAGAGCTTATTTATATAACACATTTTACTGTTTTTGCAATTTAAATGCTTGTTTTTGGCAAACGAAATGGATGAATTCTAAAAAACAAATTTATGCATATTGTCCTGAAGTTTGTAACACATTAATTCAAGTAATTATTTTATTGGTTCCTGTGTTATGATAACATTTACTTTTATGTAAAGAAGTTCTTAAATTATCCGGCGGTATGTCTCTCATTCACAATAATTTATATCCAACAGATGTTTTCTTTGACTTTCCTGTCTCATTCCATTCCAACATTGTTTATCCAAAAATTGTTTAAATTGCTCAAAGCAGCAAAGAAACGTGTTTATAAACATTCATTAAACACATATTATATTGATTATAATTATTATGTTTTTAACGTCACTACAATACTTTTGTATTATCTTGAATAGCTGCATAGGTACAGTGTATTGTAATCATACAGTGTAAAATAATAGACAATAAATAGTTTGGAAGGATTTTAAACCTATTTTTTTCTTACCTACCAACAATATTAGCTGATAGTCGTGCGATAGATTCATTCATTATATTTTTAAATTCTATTACACTAATGTATCAAATTTTAAAATAAATTTTCCATATCGTTTTAATAAGATCGAATTATTAGCCCGATGCTCCACACCAAAAACCAAATGGAAAGAACGACATAGAAGAGACCAATATTTAAAAAATCAACGCATATACTATGAAAAAAATCTCCGTTAAAAATCAAAATAAGTTTGCATTATAGGAGAATGCACAGTACCATATGTTCTTCTATAGCTACTTACGCCGTAAAATAGCTATCCGAATTTAACTGAATGTGATACAATTTCTTAACAAAGCATTACTGAAAGATTTGTTACAATTTTGCGTTTTATAATTACTCATAAATATACATACATTCTAGCATTAACGATAGCACAATTGTTATAAGCAGTTGAGCATAGCATAATAATAATTGGCATGCAGCCAGTATCGTCCGAGAATTTTTATTCAGAGCAGAAGCAAACCCTGGTAATCTTCCATTGATAAAAGGTTATCAAAGAAAAAAATACACTCGCTTATAAACATACCGAGCAACTTTCATCCTATGACACTGAACAACTCTCGTGCCAGAGACAATGCCACCCTGGAACCAATGTCTGAGGTTGTTATTTTTGCATTGCTTGGCGAGATTGTAAAGAGAAATGAAACTGGAACGAGCTATTTACGTTTTATCGCAGAGATTCGCGAATTCTTCATTAATCGAACCTTTCACCTCTTACATACTTTTAATTTTACTTCCATTTCATCTGTAATACAAATAATCAATAACAATTCCTTTGCTTGAGTGTTTTTTATGTTGGTACAATCAGTTATTTATCAATTTCGTATATATCTATCCTTACATAGTTTTCAATGCAACATCTATCGAAACTCTTTAACTAGGTGTTCTACAATGAGGAGAGTTGATTTTTTTTTGATAATTAATGGCGTAATTCTATAATTTAAATGATAGAAATAAAAAAAGATTTAAAGATTATTTTCAAAATTTTAATGTTAAAGACAACATGTTAACAATGTAATTTCACTTTTTTTAATTAACTATACCAAATCTTTCTAAGCTAATATTAAACACAAAAAATGGGGATAAATGTATATTTTTTCACGTTATTTTGGTTCGTTAAGGTGTAATAAGTTTTTACGCACTGTAGGTAGTCATAATATCGGAGATAGTGATTCCCTACACACGGCCCAACACAAAAGGAAAGCACAAGTAAATATTATGTATCGGATTAAAATCGGATTAATTTTACGATTAAGAAATAAAAATAAATGTTTTATTGATCAAAGAATTATGATAGGCAAAAACCGAAATATTTATTTATCGATTTAATTCTGATCCGCTTTATTGCAGATAAATAAGATAAAATATTTTTTTAATTTTCGACATTGACTTGTTAAATAAGCCAATGTTGTTGATTACATATCGGTTCCTTGTTACAATATTATTTATTACACCTCCTATAAAAAAACTAGCTTTTTCACCTTTCAACACTCCATAGTATAGTATGCATAGAGTATCCTCATTTTGAATAATAATGTCACTAAAGACTCAAATTTTTATACACAATTATTGACGCTAAGATCAGTTGTTATCATTAATACTAGTAAAGATATCAAGGGTGTTGAGCAACTAAAACAAATGGCAATTTACATATATAAATATATAAAGAAAAAAGACGTGTTAGTTACATTACTTATAACTCAAGAACGGCTGGACCGATTTTTATGATCTTTAATTTTTTGCATTTGTCTTGATCTTGAATAGAATAATTAATTAAAAAAACCGGAAAAAATCACATAACTCGTAGTAAAATATGAAGAATTTTTTTTTGTACATTTTGTATCGAAAGGCTTTTTATATTTATGGTAATTCCAGTACGTGACGTTGTATGCTTTGTCATTTTGCTTGCAATGAAATCTCTGGTCAAATCATATGGATTACACATTCAAGTTTTATAAAAAACTGAATTTAATTCAGCTTAAATACGTTTATATACCATTTATAAATTCTGAGGCGGTACGAAGTTCGCCAGATCTGTACCAGTTTTAAACCCTACGGCGCCCTTTTTTCTGGCATCCCATATTGTTTATATTTAAAAGAAAAAACAAGATTGGTTGCCATCGGCGCCCTTAGCTTATTCGACGCCCCGGGGCACCAACCCACTTCGCCACCCCCTAAAACCGGCACTGCGCCATCTCAACTAGTTGACCAATACAATAAATAAAAACTTTTTAAATAATCGTATTCTTAAAATGTACCCAATTTTCGAAAGATTGTCCAACGTTAAGAATGTACATTTTAATTCATTTATTTGGAAAAACACATCATCCGATTAAACGCATTATATTTTAATGCATTCCAGCTTAGTCATCTAACAATCGCTTTATTATTTCTTTAATTTGCGTTTTTTACTCAGCAAGTGCGATATCAGGATGTCATTGACATAACCATTGCCTCTGTGACCTTAGTGTTGCCATTATTTGCAATCAGCCAGACTAAAAATACCATACAAAAAAATGGGTACATTCTGTCATATCTCTCGAGAAGACGTCGCCATCTTACGTGGACATAGCAAGGCAGAGTATTTATTGCTTATAATAGGGTTAGCAAAAATAATATTTTCTTAATTACTTGCATCAAATGTACATAATAAATGCCACCACCGTAAATTGATATATAAACAAATCGATAGATGTTACTAATAAAGATATCGGTGCATTAATTCAAAAAAATATTTGAAAAATTATACGAGTATCAATGGGAAAACAAAAAAAAATCTATATATTTAGTTGGCATTAAGACGTCTGTTAGGCGATTCCCTGCAAGATGGACTGGCGACATCAGAATAATAGCAGATGAATGGGGAAGGCAGAGGATCAAAGAGCATGGAGACTCATGTGGGAGGCCTACGTTCAACAGTAGACGGACACAGGCTGATGATAAAGACGTCTGTACTCTCATCATTAGCGTAAAATTTTAATTTTTAACCAAAAGTCAGTCATCAGCAGCTACCGTTGAACACATTCCTCCCGTATAAGTCTCCATTTTTTCCATAGGCCTTCTCAATACTCCGCCTTCCGCATCATGGAGAAAGTTGTTAAACGCACTGTTTGCCAGTTTTTGGACGTAACTCCAACACTTTTCACCCACATCAACAGTCTCTTCAACAGATATATGCTGCCCAAAGGCAGACGAAACTTCACAGTTGTTAAGTTAAAAGAAATAAATGTATATATACTTGCATATACTCATTTCTTTACTGCGGTATAATTTCGTTTACGGTATTGTCGAATTTTGAAAAGTGTCAACCCTTAATCGTCTGGAATGTTCGATGCACTTTATATTAACTTAGTACAATTTGCTGTTTTATCACGTAGACTGGAGAATACTATTTATTGTACAGTAATATCATTCAAAATACGCACGTATGAACATATTCGTATCATTTAAGAATAATACCAACCATAATTTCTCTGTACTTAATTTAATGTAGAGTAATTAATGTTCTAGATTAATTTTATTCACACTCATACAATTCATGAATCATTAACTAAATGAAGATACATTACAACACAGTATCATTCTCGATTTCCAATAATTTTCACGACCAATTTTAAGGTAAGGTAACCATTTGAAATAACACGTACTTCAATCCGATACTTTAGTTTAACTCTCATACAAGAGACTTAAATATGTGTAAAAAGTATATAATTTTACACTTTTTAAAATCAGTATATAAATGTTCTGAGTCTGGCAAAAATGTTTAAGAAATATATAAAACTAACTATTTAAAAATAAACATTTATCCCGTGTATAAGTAAATTATGTAATATACGGTGTCACGACCTATCGTTCCCAGACAATTCGTTCAACAACTCGTCGGTAACGACGTGGGGCGCACTGGAAGTCTGGTGCAGGGGACGACTGGTGCATTTGATGTCTCGCTGACCTAACCTAACCAACCTAACCTAAGGATTTGTCCAGTGATCGTAGAGTCCAGAGATCTATTGGTCTCGCTAACGAAATAATTTAGGTTACTTTAGCGAGACATCCAGTGCATCAGTTGTCACGTGCACCAAATGAACCGTGCACCAGATGTCCGTTGCGTTACACGTCGTTACCGATGACGAAAAATGTGCGAAAAATCGCTTCAAACACTTAAAAAAGTTAACGTTACAAATTTATATCACCCTTACAAATATATTGTAAGGGTGATTCATTATACAAGTACTAACTGAATGTTCTAGCTGAATGCATATGTAACTTTTGAACGCATGTTCCTTATATCTACAGTTTTTCTTTCAATCGCTAAAACAAATCTGCCATATATTTTGATGAAGCACAGAACAGATTGTTCATACAACTTGAAGCGGCTCAATGAAACTAGTCTTTTTAAATAAACAATTAATCAATTTATGACTAATTTTGGTGAATTTTTACTGTACAGATAAACTGATATTCCGGCTCACTACTGTTAATTAATATGAATTGCACTTAATAAAGTAATAACAAATTAATATAATCGCCGTTATATTTATTAGTGAAAAACGTGTCGTTAGTTCTGTATCTTAGGACTTGGGACTCTCAGGTAAATGTATTATTATTTTCGTCATTGAAAGAACGAATCGGTTGACTTCGTTGAAAAGTAAAGTCACCCATTTGTTTACATAAATTCGTATAATAATACACCGATATGGCACTATTTTTAAACACAAATTATTGTAATGGGCGCTTACTTAATTTGTTTGCCAAGAAAGTGAAACTTTCATCACAACAAACACACTCGTACGAACACTCCATTTGTCTCACACAGAAATATCTGGCAAGAAATTCACTTTATAAGTGATAAATTTCAACATGAACGTCTCAAAATAAACTAAAATTGTCGCCATCAAATATAGTGGATATTCAAACGTTTGTTCCTTCTTAGAATACGCATAGAAGAGAAATATTTAAGTGACCATTAAACTTAAATTAGTCTTTGTATAAATAAAATAAAGAATATGAATGTTTTTTTAATTAATCATTTTAAAATAATGATTTGTGATCGTTTGATCAATATCAGGACCCTCTAAAATGCTATAAAAATTCAACTTTATTTATCTGAATAAAACATTTTGTTATATAATGATGATGAATTCTCAAGTAAGATCATCATAAAGAGTAATATATTCTGTCGAGCCTAGAATGAACATATGTTATAAGATAAATGTATCTTAATCTTTATAATTATTATGTATATGTCTGCTTAAAAATAAAAAACTCTCGTATTCGACTTTAAACAATGTGCATTTATTTCACAACCTTTTCTTTAAATTTCACAATTTTATGAGCTATTTTAAAAATTGAAAGACATAAGGTATATATCAAGGTAAAAATCGATCACTGATAAAATTATATGAACTAAGGACTTCGCCTTATCGATGGGGAAATATCTCTTTTAATCAATTATAATTATAATTTTAATCACCTTAAAAAAACACATCATATTGTTACCGAGCGCCTTGATGAAAGCTATACACATGCTGCTATCCTATTGTTTCGTTTCAATTCAATAGACGTACCATTAGAGTGCCGGGGTAGTTATATGTGAGATATTTATATTAAAAAATAAAATTAAAAAATATATATCATATTGCTGACAAATTAGAAGAGAAATTGATTAATTTTTTTAGTGTCGAAAATTCATACTTGGATGCCTACCGTAAGATATTTTATTTTAGTGTTAAGCAAATTCGTTGTGAGCTTGGCGTATTATAATGATTGGTAATCGATTTAACTGTTTATAAATTTAGCCTTAGTCTACACATACATATGTAAGTCAAAGATGACAATTCAAAAAAATTATCATATTATTGATATAATAGGTAAGATTCAATAAAATCTAGACGATATTATTACGGAAGCTAAGAAGTTAAAACATCATGTATAGCAACATCAACAAAAAACATAGATAACTGAAATCATCAATATTATTTAATAACATCCATTAGCACTCTTTTAAAATAAAATTCGCTATAAAAAATCATCTCTTTGAATACATTATTATGTTGTACAAACAAGATTAAAAGTAAAAAAAGAAAACAAAATTTAATTATCTTGACCGAATTTTAAAACATAATAAATAAAGCGTGTGTTTTTTTTTCTTCATTTTTAGATAAATTAATTCAAAAAGTCACGTTGCCTGGCTATTTCTACTATATTAGCAAATACGGATTAAACCAGATTCCGTTTGTACACAACTTCTTAAAACATCGTTTAGTATACAAAATATGCCTTTATATAATAATTTAATATTATTGAATCCATTACCTCTTTGCTGTACAGACGATGTCTCTGATCCAGTGTGGTTTCCATTACCGAAAATTACTCAAAAATACTTTAAAAATACAGAAAAATATTTTTCAGTCCAGTCTCAACCAAAAGACTTACACTTAACAAAAACTTTTTTGTTTTGATCAACTGCACATTAATTTAATGATTTTTAGTTATTCAACGCTCAACACAATAAATATTATTTAATTTTCAATTAATATAATTGATTTAATTCATTACAATTACGAACAAATAAAAAATACGAGTATTTTTAAATTTAATATTAATTAAATATTATTTTTCACGTCTCTTGTGTAGGTATTTTAAAAAATTCTCTATTGTTCATGTTCTTTAACATTTGTTAGGTTTTCAGATTTGTAGAATATTGGGAAAACTTTTTGAATATTGGAATCACGTTAGCCAACGTTAGTCACGTTGTGGCGAGTGCGCGCGTGGCGGCGATCTGTGTTCAAATGGCACTAACAAGCTACCGGCTTCAATACTAATGACAGTAAGATGGTGGATGGGCTTCATGCCCTTATGTCTTACGATCTCAGACCATTCGCGCACAGAGATACCAGAAACAAACTTTGTAATTCATTAGTGTAATCACTCACATGTTACTTTTGGAACTGCGCGATTTAATTGGACGAAACAACCAAATCAATCCTATATATGAATGCTATCACTCGAACAACATTTATGCACATAGAAATTCTCATCATGACATCCCAGCGTCTGCCGTTTATTTTTGACCGATTTGTTGATGATAAAAATGTTTTACAAGATTATGAATGTTGTGAATTTGTATGGGTGTATCAGTTGATGAATATTGGTTTTTGGTGGTTTTATAAATGCATTGAAATATATTCTGAAAAGCGACCAAAAACAATTTAAATATGATTACTTTGAAGATCAGCCGGCTAAATTTCAACTTCCGTAGATTTATTAAGCAACATCTATTTATTATATATACGAAATTATATATTTCCGTTATCACACATTATTGCATATGCTTACGAATTTAAATGCATACTTCATCGTAAAATGTCATCAATTCAAAATTGACACAAGAAATATTCCAAATTTGACGATTAAATTTTAAATCTAAGCATGAGTCATATTAAAAATTATTGTCACAAAAACTATTTATTTATTCTATCAAATAATATCATATCATACTAACTTAAAAGTTTTAAATTTTCAATGTAAATATGAGTGATTATAGCAAAAAAAAATGTATCACAAATGGAACAATATCGTTTATTTTGAATACATGTAGTATTTGAACCATTAAAATGCATAGTTTTAAAACAGATTTTTTACTATTCAGCCACTTACGTGTGAATTCGTTATTGTTTTTAATTTAATTAAAGCAAGAATTACCTTTCTATATGTAGAACACCTGCAAATAATAAAATAGTTATGGATACAAGTACGAGAATCTATATAATTTTCGCAGCCACATTTGGAATTATTAAGTTATTTTGTTGAACCAAGTGCGGGAAGTATTTTCTCCTACATTTCGATTATGAACTAGATTATGCCGTACAGATTTGATTTCAGGAACGAAAAGGTTTCTTTTCAGCATCACTGTGAGCAAGTGGCCTTATATATCGGATATCGGACAGTCGTTACATGTTCTCCTTATAGATTTATTTACTGATCCATTCTGATTTATTTATCATCTCCAGCACTGCTCGTGCACATTAATAATTTCAAATATTTACATTGCATTTCTCCTTAGCAGACAAGATTATACAGACCATAAACATTATTATCGAATGGTGCATTTATATAATAAATAAATAAAACGTTAACGGCATATTAAACTATAAACATCCTACCTGTTTTATTCTATCCGCAAAATACTTATTTAAAGCAAAATCTACCACAATTATTTAAGTTTTACAACCGATTATGTAAAGATTTTGACAAACTATTTTTAGAATTGTAAGAAATATAAATCAAACAAAACCTTGCAATATTTTTTTTTTAAAATGCTTAAATAAAAAAAATCTACATTATCTTCCGCTTGTTACGTTTACGTTTAAAAATATATACACGATATTTTAAAAATTGCATTACTAAAGTAGTATATTCATTATAATAAATGTTAAAAGAAATATACAAACAAGCAATATATTACATTGAACACGTTAACCTAATTTAAAAGTTGCCTCTGTTTTGTTTTAAAAAATATGTATACTTATAAAACTGTCTATTACAACTATTTTATGAAGACATTGTTTTATGTCCACGCAATCTTAGTTGATTTTTTAAGTAATCCATCGGGTCAATCTTTCCATTATAAACAACTCGTAATTTAAGATTAAAAATTTCAACCAAGAACAAGCTGTTTAAAAAATATTATGTAAATATCGCCTTAACATCTGGTATGGTTTTTCAGTATCTGTATTTCATCCTTTATGCAATCTAGATCTTTTAATTAAACAGGTCAAAATAAACATAACATACATTTTACGCGTACAGAGACCAGTTTTTGGCGTTGTATAATATTTTAAGGCACTTTGAATGAAATAAGACATGATTGGTAAAAAAATCTTTCATTTAAACATACGAAGCAAAACAAAAAATGTTAAGCATTCAGTATGTAATAAAAAAGTGCAATTACAAAAATGCATATTATGCAGAAACAAATATACTAGTGACCTTCGCTTGCTGACTGACAATTGGATGTTGGCAAACAATTACGGCGATTGCTTTTGGCAATATCACCCCTTTATGTTCGCTTGGCAAATATATATAGAATACGTTTCGTTCAATTATTCGCAATACTTACATACCGAAATGTGTCCAGCTATCGCACTTTGTTGTAAACAAAGAAGAAGATTACAAAGTGATAAGCTGGCGTTCGAAGTTTGAAAAATTCCATTCGCCCGAAGGAAAGGCGTCTAAAGATAGCAAATGTTTTTGTTTGCCGAAAAAAAAAACTTATAAATACGTATTTTTTAAATCTGCCATTGCTGCATTAATATTACAACATTTAAGCCAATCTTGGGTGTCAAGGTTACTTTTTAATTCATTTTAACACCGCTGAAAGTTCTCTTATCAAAATTATTAGCAATAAACACAAACAGTGTTCAGTACATTTATTCTTTTTATTTTGATGAAAGTGTAATGAACTACAACATAATCTTACTCTCCCCTTTAAGCTTTATAAAACTTGCTTTACTTTTAAGTGACAGGAATATGTACTTTTTTTCAGGAATGGGGATTACAGATTAAGAATTTGGTCTAGATGGAACTTTACTTTGAAAAAAATCTTAACTACTCTACAAGTGAACATTTTCATACTATTCATGAGTAAGTGTCATTTATTTCAATCTATAATCGCAATACAATTATCATTAAGATAACTTATTTTTAATAACATGGAAATCATGTAAAAAAAATACGACGCCAAAAATCATCATTTTTAAAAACTACGGTCATATAAATATAAAAAAAAGATTATACCTCTCAGAAATTCACAGTATGATAAGAAATCAACTCCTGTACAGTTATTTGTTGCTTATTGAGTTTATGCAACCAATATTATGAGTTGATGACATTCGAAAACCCTTTGTTAGGATTTACTTCTTCGATGATCAAAAATGCTACAAGACTACCACATAACCATTGTGCAAAAAATAAAATAATGAAAAAAATCAAAAATAAATCATATTTGGCAAAGTAAATTTTTGTTTTTTAGAATATATTTAAATATTCTAATGCTTTATAGAAAAATAAAGATTTATACCATTATGTTTTAATAAAATGACATACAAATCTACAGCAAATATCATCTCTATGACATCGTGATGTCGTGATCCCTACGCTGTGTACAGACTAGACATGGGTTATTAAGCGGTTCGAGTTCGAATCCCAGCGCCTGCGGTTTTTTTTTTCTCTGAATATTGATGATAGAAATGTCATGAAGATGATATTTGCTGTAGATTTGTATTTATAAATCAATTTATTTAATTAACCTTTATCCGCCCAGTGGTCCCGTATTGGACCGCAGATTTGCGTCGTTCAATGCCCTGGCAGGCCAATGTTTGCAATGTTTCGTCACACAATAGATTCTTCCATGGACTTACTTTAATACTATTATTACAAATTAATATAATACGATTGTGAAATGAACCATAAGCACTTCCTGTATGGGACCGTAGGGCATTGAACGACGCAAATCTGCGGTCCCGTAAGGAAACCACTGGGCATTTAAAGGTTAACAAAGTATTTATTCCTAAGCGATAGTTGACAAATAAGAGTCGTAATTAAAATTAGTATTTGTAAACCGGAAATGTTCATAGGTAAAGACCGTGACATAACATGATAATAAGGTATTCAATTTATTGATGGCAACACAAATGATAGGTTACTTCCCCTTTTTCACGTTCATCTGTAGAACTTACTAAACGACAGATCTACGATATACAAGTACATGTAGAAATTACTGGAAAGAATACAATAAATTTCCATTTCAATAACGTCATATACAATAATGAGTAGAAATGTCGACATATTGACATACATGTCAATTATCTACATAATTGTGAAGATTACATTTCATTAGTTAATGCTACTTTAATGAGTGTATCGTATTAAATATTAATAATCATTCTGAATTGCTACAAAGTCACGTATATTAAGATTGGACCATTTTGAAATGAATAGTAAAAAATTTGATTGATTAGTAAATTATATTGTATATCCACGTTATTAACCCTTTCGTTACGATTCGGTGGAATACAAATTATACTGTCAATACAGCGTGAATTGCTTAAAACAAGTATTTGAAGCATAAATGTACTTATTTGACCTATTTTCATATATCACATTGGTTCTTCTATTCTTAAGCTATCAGATTATGCATAAAAAACTATATTATTAAACAAACGTTCATTATGTAACTCCATACATGTGGTGACATTGACACATGTGGTTTACAGAAAAATCGCTCTTGTGACAAAACCTAAAGATATTGATTTACATGCTTTACAGATTCCTGTAAATAATACATGTAGGTTGATAAAAGGAATGACTGCACTTCCAATTTCCTACCGTGGATGTCACAATGAGTACTGAAAGTAGCAAAACGATATATCACGACAACCGATGTCAACGATCGGGAATCTTTGACGGCATATGCCGACAACCGATGCAAAAGGGTTAAGAAGTTAATTGCATTTTTAATTTTTTTGTTGTTTAATATTGGTACTACATTTTTTGCTGTAAATACTAAGTCGCTAAATTTAGAGCACGCTATGTAAATACACGTTTCAAATGAAGTAATTAGTTTTTTTAATTATTCCCGCCATAACAGTCTTTATCGTTTGCTTTACAGCATTCAAGGGCGGTGGACTGTTATCAGTTCACATCTCACTAAATACATAATAATTACTATCAAGTAATGTAAAACAAAAACAAACAGTTGGTCAATCGTGGATTTATGTATAAATAAGTACGGCTAATTATTATATTTACGATAATTTAACTGGGCAATTATAAACTAACGGTCCTTAAACTGTTTCTTATTATAGAATTGCTAAAACAACAAAATATTGAACTCCCTTTAATATACAAGTATAATAAATATAAACTATAAGTACATTCTGATTTCTTCTGGTCTCATCAAATAAAGACTTACAAAAATATAATAGTGATGCTATATGGGTGAAGATGTATATTCTTTTATGTGGTGCAAAAATGTGTTACAAAACCACATAACTACTTAACAACGAAAAGTAAAACTAACTTTTTTATATTTATAGTCATTTGATAATTTCATGGTATAGCAGATTTTTTATAAGCTCTAAAAAAATATTTTTATTTTAAAACATAACTGATAACAATAATTTATCTAATAATTATTGAATAAGATACTCGTACATACATTCAATAATAATGACGCTGATTGAATAGAATATCCGAGGTGAATACATTTGACATTTCTGAAAATGACAAAAAAACATTATTTCATCGGGTAAATTTTTAAAGTTTATTTATATCGAACGCTTTATTTAAATTTCTTGCTTCTATTTCTTGAATATGTTTAGCGATACATTTAAATCTAAAACATGTCTCTAATAAAAGGTATGTCATTTTACATTTACAAGAAGCTACGTCAAAACTATTTACTTAACATATTTTTTTACAATTCCTAACAGTTTTCTAAAATTTATATTTTTTTACAATTTCTAGCAATTTTCTAAAATTTATATGTTTACACTTCAATTATGATTTTTTTCTGAAATACAGGCGGATCATACTGAAAAAACATGGTAACATTTTTTTCAACACCAATAATTCTCGACAACAATATGAAAGACTAACCAAGGGATATATATAGGGTCCGCCATCTAACGTTTTTTTTTTCAACTAGTGCTTATTTCGTGAATTGTAACACTTCTGTCTGTTTTGACAGATAATTAGTTTTATCTTTCTGCTAAACGAATATGGTTGTGTATGCGCTTGAACAACGCTGCAAAATATTGCAACATTACTTTGAAAATCATGGTAATGTTGCAGAATGTGTGCGAAAATTGCGTCCGGATTTTGGAAGAAGAAAATCACCGTCAGCTCCGTATGTTCGTTATCTTGTGAAAAAGTGAAAGAAACTGGCATCCTTATTGATAAACCAAAGCGTGAAAAGCCAAAAACAGTGCGTACACCCGAGAATATTGCTGATGTGGCAGAAAGTGTGCGTGAAGCGCCATCAATGGCGCTTCCATGCGGCGCGGCCATGTTGAACGAATTTTTGTTTAGAAAAATTGAAGAGGAGGATATTGGCAACACTTGGTTTCAACAGAACGGCGCTACGTGCCACACAGCCGAAGCTACACTCGATGTTTTGCACCCTGTTTTAAAAAAAAAAAGTTATTTGGCGGACCCTTTATATATATTAAGATTCTTATTTTTTTGAGTGAATTGTAATAAGAAATTTATAGCATAAACGAAAGTCCAAAACTCAATTACAACATACGCATTTCTGTACATTTACCTCTATTGTAATTATTTATTTACTTGCAAAAGTCATTGATTTGCTAATGGAGTGTCCTAAATCATACGCAATTCAGATATTGAATGCACTTTAAGCGTCGCAATAATAAATGTATTAATTACACTTAGAAAAATAAATATAATATCTCATTATATACACATTTCCCTGTTCGGTTATGTCGTGATAGCGTTAATTATTATTAACATATTATTTACTCGTCAGTGGTGGACGGCTTTGGGAGCGACTTCCAAACATCACGTTGCGACTCCGTGCTCATCGAGGTGATCGCTGAACACTCCACTAAACAGGACCGAATCATACATTTGTCAATGTTGAAACCACTTTAGCGACCATGCTCGAAAACTTTCTCCTTCAAAAGAGTTTCTTGGTGCTTAATTATTCTTTCAGGATCGTTTCAGATCAGGTTTTTATGCTTTCCCAATCTGTCAACGCTTTCTACATTCAATTCTAATATGAAAAGACACCGATTGAAAAGAAAACACAATCATTCATTTAAATTATACTCGTATATATTTCAGTTATTAAGAAGTGTCATCAAGTATCATTTTTATCACTGTACATAAATGATAAAGGGCAGGAACTTAATATAGATATTAGAATCGCAGTCTTGGGTTTAAAGAATAAAGAAAATGAATATAGATTCTCTCACCGAAAATACGAGAGAATCATTTTGTTACTCATTTTCAGGAATTCCAAGCACTTTTATATCATTTCAGTGTCTTTCTAGACCAGTGGCTCTTAACTTTTTGAAAGCCACATATTATATCAAACCAACAAGGTTCTAATGGTATAATACAAATTAACACACTTAAATCATTTTTCAAAATTTTGTGGAGCCCTCCGCCAGGAACCAGAAATATTGTTCCGTAGAACCGGTTAAAAACCACAGATCTAAGCTATATAATGTAGATGTATGTATTATAAGAATACTTGTATCATATTCGTTTAAAAGGCTGAATATGTTTGCACTATTTCACGATATTCCATAGTTAGCAGTAAACTACTAATAACATATTGTCTGAATGTTTTTTGAAAATTGTAGATAAATTATATTTATTCATTTTTTAATTAATTATATGAATATTAATCTTATACGAAATGTAAAACTTCATTCAATATACCGAAAAAATACTGAACTACTCGATAAGGACACATTAAATAACGTATTATATTGACGGCGATAGTGATTAATATTCATTCATGACATTCTTCACTATGGAGTTATCTTATTTAAATATAATCAAAGTAATAAGTATATGTAATACTTTATAAAGTGTTTGCATTTTAGAATTGATTTCAATTTCCTTCAACTCTCATATCATTGTCCATATAGAACCTACTTAGTAAATAAAATATTTAAATTGCTTTCTTGTATTGTTTAACATTGTCTATTCCATTACTTGGGCAAGCCTTCCTGGTGAATAAGCGTTACACAACTCGGTTTTAACTCCAAAGTATCTCTTTCTGCAGAATTAACATAAAATTGCTTTAAGCGTTGGTCATTCTTGTGACAAACGGAGAATTTTGATCCCAATTGATTTTCAAACATTGCAGTACAACCTCAAACCTACCTTAAATTTGCTTTAGTTTCTCTTCTATATTCGACTTAACTAACTGGAGTGTATGATCACCACTATATGCATACCATAATATGCCACACAGCTTCGACAGCCGCTATGATACTAACTTCATTCTAAGTCATATCTGAAAGCTTATCCACCTAAATACATATACACTATTGTATACAGTGTATAGCTCCTTAAAGCCCTCCAGGATGGCATCCCGATGACTCAAAAAAATGACTGCTGTAGTACCTAAGCCATACTTTATATTATACATAAGTTAATTACGAGTAACATTAATTTTTCAGGAGATCTGATGAGAAGCGCGATGCTCGCGAGGCCTAAACCAGTTGGTCTTAAATTCGCCTTAACCAAATCAACGACACGCTTTGTTCCTTTGTGGTCAGCTACCAAGAACGGTTCTCAACCAATGTAGAGTAAAGTCAGTGACTGGATAGAACCATTGTTTTGAAATAGTGTGCTCATTGGTTAACTTTCTTAGAATGCTTAAGCATTTTTGAACGAGTTTTTGTAGATATATCTTCAGATCCCTCCCTGACTTGCTTGACTTCTACGAGCGTCTGTAGTCCACGACGTCTGTTTACGACAGATTTCTCGGGTCAATTTTTCATTGTGAAGATCATACAGCTGATTCCTAGTTCCTCTAAAATTTAATTTAACTTTACAAGGTCAATCATATTTACAAAACTTGACTTCATTTCAGGTATATTTACATAAATACTGACCTATCAGAAAATACACAAACTTTGATACAAATATGTGCAAAACAAAATAAATGGGTTTTTAAGAATCTTTGTATTAAAACGATGGAATACAAATTGTATTGTCAATACGGAGTGAATTTTTCAAACCATTTTTTTGCTTAAAACTAGTATTTGAAGCATAAATGTACTTATCTGACCTATTTTCATATATCACATTGGTTCTTCTATCCTTTAGCTATCAGATGATGCATAAAAAACTATTATATTTAACAAACGTTCATTATGTAACTTCATACATGTGGTGGCATTGACACATGCGGCTTACAGAAAAATCGCTCCTGTGACGAAACCTAACGATATTTATTTACATGCTTTACAGATTCCTGTAAAGAATACATGTAGGTTAATAAAGGAATGACTGCACTTCCAATTTCCTACCGTAGATGTCACAATGACTACTGAAAATAGCAAAACTATATCACGTCAACCGATGTCAACGGTCGGGGAATCTTTGACGGCATATGCCAACAACCGATGCGAAAGAGTTAATTAGGTTGAGCCGCGTTATGGAAGCATCGGGATTATCATAAAAATATGACTCAAAGATTACAGCTGGTCTTGACTGGTTGTGCTCTCGTGCGTTTACATAAAAAAAAAAAACTACTTTTTTCTACAAGCCTTCAGGCTATTGTCACTCTAGAGCAACTTTTAATGTACTCATTCGGCAGACCTTCGGTGCAAGAGATGACTTGTCATCGTGGCAGCTGACCAACCCTTTATAACAGTAAATTGGTGGCGACCATATGTTCCAAATAAATAATAAAAATCAAGGCTTTATAATGACATGATCACATTTACTGTGAAATGATAAAAGCATGAATACTATATTAAATATTTCATATATTTTTTTGTTAAAAACAGAATAACATTTTACCATGCTTTAACATGGATCACGCTGAGAAATTTTTAATCATAGAAATATTGCTTTCATGCAATTTTCTTGTGTAAAGTATTAGTTAGTTGAAAATAATTACTAAACAACTTTAAAAAACACTAAACATAACAATACATATCTTAATTGATTCCGCCAATGCAGGTCCCGAACCTGAATACAAGAGGAGAAGGATTCGAAGGTTAGGTCAGCAACCTGCCTATAGTGAGCAAATATTAAGCACACAGCCCGGAAAACAATATGATATTGAATAACAAAATAAAATAGTATTCATCTAAATATAATCCTATCATAACGAAACGTTTCATAATTAATTCTAGCATAATTAATTCTAGCCTAACATTAACCAAATATATTTCTAACCTACAAATAAACCTTAACACGACCTTACATAACGTTATATAAACTAACATAAGACTATAAATAACCTAATAAATTTTAAGGAGCCCACTAATAACCTATTTACAAACTTTTCAAAAGATCCGGTTTACACTAATTTTTAAATAACGAGAAATCAAACTAGATAACAATTGTGCTATAATGAAAATATACTACGCATCTGTAATCTATACTGTTAAATAATATTTCTACAAAGTAGGCCATATTGATATGAATAATATCATCATCATCATCATCATCAGCCTGTGTCCGTCCACTAATGAACGTAGGCCTCCCGCATGAGTCTCCATCCTCTTCGATCCTCCGCCTTCCGCATCCAGGTCACTCCCGCTAATTCCGAATAATATCATGAAACTAGTAAAAAAAACATAGAAAATAAAAGTGATATTAATATATTATTGATCATAAAAACTAGATGTAACTGCGTTATGAAGATAACTAAATTAATTAACTTTCCATTGACAAAATGATAGTTATTTAATTAACGATATTTATTTACATGTTTTATAGATTCCTGTAAAAAATACATGTAGGTCGATAAAGGGAATGACTCCTCTTCCAATTTCCTACCGTATATGTCATAATGAGTACTGAAAGTGGCAAAACGATATATCACGTCAACCGATGTCAACGGTCGGGGAATCTTTGACGGCATATATCGACAACCGTTGCCAAAGGGTTAAATAATAAATTGAAATGACTTTCTGCACGTAGATAAATTTAAATTATATGATGGAAGTAATAGAGTATATGATAAAATAGGAAATAGGGTAATGAACAAGAGCAAAGGTTGGTTTCAAGGCTCGTGGTTGGCATCCCGCCTCTGCCAATATTTTTTCTGAATGAAGTGGTGCGTATAAAATTTGAGGTATAATTGTATGTATATATTTAATTACTAGAAATAGAGTTGTTTGAAAAGCATCAAAATTATTGCATTCAAAATGGCTGATAGAGAAATTACTACAAAAGTATATTTACTTAAGGATTCCAACGTCCTTCTGTGATATCAAAATGTGGTATAAATCAAAATGGCACAAAATAATAAACAGTAATACTTTTTGTTATTTGTTTACAACGCACCTCACAAGTCGTTTGATAATAATGCGTTTAGTGTTGCCATAAAATAATAATAAGGTCCAACAAACTAATTATTATGACTGACAATTTCATGAGATATCATTTTTTTACTGAAACTAATCACCTTGGGAATGGTAATGTGGCTATTATTTCACATAAACGAAACAGTTGTTGTGAACATTTCATGCTTGGAAAAAAAGAGGCAATTATCAAAAGTAAATTAAAGCCCATGAAAAAGTAATAAATATAGATATTGTACTTTTCATTTCTTGGATGTGATCTTACTATTGATAATTGAGTGCGATGGGTCACTAATAATACTCTGGCATGTACCAAACCTGCGATATGTTGCTACAGGTGAGAAAAACCGCACCTAAAGGCGAGTTTAAGCTATAAACCTTCTCTTTGTAAAGGTGTGGTTACCATATGTATGCATCAATGCCATTGATAAACTAGGTAAGTGCATTTCCCAAACATTTGACAGGCACGCACTGAGCACGTGATACATTAAAATTCTCTACTATACCGACCCAAGATCAAAACACCGTAAACGGCAATATTTATTTCAGTATTTAACAATGTTTTAAAGAGAAAAATATCATTTTTAGACTAATACAGCATCTGAACGATTTCATATTGTTATATTTCCTAAAATATTAATCGTAGCATTCGTTTAAGCGTAGTTTAAAGTAAGCAAAACACTTCTACCTTCCTCCAAAACCGCTACCCAGTTGGAGTATATAATCGTGACAAATTCATCAACTATTCAGATATCTCGGGCATCACCAATCATCATGTTGTGAGTTAACACGTCAGCTTTACTTCTAAAAGTTTCACCTAGTACATTATATGTATGGTGAATACCTTTAACCCTTTCATTACGGCTCGGTTGGAATACAAATTATACTGTGAATTATAAAATTAGTATTTGAAGCATAAATGTCTGGTCTACTTTCAAATATCACATTGGTTCTTGTACCCTTTAGCAATCAGATGATCCATAAAAAACTATTCTAAGAATATAGAGAAACGATATATCACGTCAACCGAAGACAACGGTCGGGGAATCTTATGACGGCATATACCAACAAGCGATGCGAAAGGGATAAGCCTAAAAACAGCAGCTGTGTTGTTTAAACAATACATCAAAATACCACACAATAAAAATATTTTTAAAATGTCAAATCGTGGCGTGACATGTGCTTTGTTGATTATTGAAGTATAGTTACCCTATTATTGCGTTAGCGCCATTGATAAACTGTGTGAGATGGGGTCATAAATACCAGACGACGGACAGACATGCGACGAACCCGTGATATGTTGCCACAGGCGAGCAAAACCGATCCAGTTCACGAGGTGAGTGTTCGGTCTTTATTGTTTACAAATACATATTATTATTCTTCGGCCATAATGGATACACACATTATTGTTTTCATGGATAACTTGAGTTTTGGATTATAAATGGATTATCGATATGTCACCATCCACGATCCAAAAAACACGATTTTAGCTTCCAACCAGTGTTAATTATTACATTTAGGGTAAATAGGTAAACTAATTCCTAAAGTATTCAATTTAACGTTCACTACTATCTGATGACAAATCTATTAATGTGAAAATCGTAAAAAAAACAACATTTATTTTTATATGTATTTAAATATTATTATTTTATTTTTTCAATATTCTAATCTTCTTTTATAGATCATTGACAATATTGCAATATTATTAGTAATTAAATATACATATACTATACATCAAATTCTTTACACGCATCAATATAGGCAATAATAATATACATACTCTGAATATATACTATAGAGACAGCTATCGTTATACGACAATAACAGTGGTATAAATGCATCTTCTAACGGGTGTCAGCTCAGGCAGAGAAATAGTTGAGAGGGCTGGGCGGTATATAAAGAACTGAGCAAAGGCTCGCGGTTGGCATCCCGTCTGTCGATATTTTTCTGTATGAATTGATGCGTATAAAGAATTTGATTGAATTTGACAAAAATGATGTGTAGTGTGTGTATGTTTAATTACTAATTTATTTTAATGTTCAGACAACTATTTCCGAAGGTGCAAATTATCATTTTTATGCCGAAAACTAAAATAACTCATTTGTAACATTTTTAAAACAACAAGAAAAGTAACAAACAGAAATACAAAATCGGAAGTTTTTTTTTAAATACGATGTAATTTCAGTATATTTTTCAGCTAGTATATTTATCATGAATTTAAATCATTTTTACAATAATGTCTAACTAATTTCGAAACAACTACAATAGGAAAAAAAACCCTACGTGTTATATTTAACTTCAGCGGCCATATTTTTCAATCATTCAGTACAATCAGTAGAGTAGAATTATTTTTTATTCAAGTTTAAGCGAAAGCAATAAAAAATACTAGTAAAACAAGGAATCATCATTAATTTCAAAATCAATAAGTCAAAAGTGAGGAATACGAGTATAAAAATTATTTGTAATTACATATTAAACGGTTCTTTTTCAAAATTGAGGAACGCTTTTTCAAGCCACTAGGTTCTCGTTAAAGCCGTTAGGAACCAAGCATGGTATGCATGCATAATATGGCCTATCTTGAACTATATAGACGTAAAAAAGTAAATTTAAAACAATACAAAAGCACATACGAGTACGCTTTCTCCGATAACGAATCCATTACCTACCCCAAGTTAACAAAACCACTACACCTAGCGTAATAAAATGTCGAAATAACAACGCGAGATTATAAATAACAAACGAGTTTCGAAAATTCGAAAACATTTTAAAATGTCTCGCGTATTTTTAAATGTTGCATTCAAAAATCGTAATCTTCCCGCGTGATTTCAGAATATTTAGATAAAGTGTCATTTTAAATGCACCATAAATTTAATATCACCGCACATGAGAACACCGCATGAAGAGATTTTATAAGTGGATTATAAGATAATATAACGATGTCCGTTTTAAGGAAGTAATAACATTAAGCTTTGCAGTATCTGGAGTATGAATATGCTTGTAAACAGTAAAATGCGACTCCGTAGCCGCATGAGCCTCATTTCAAAGACAAGTGGAACGATTCAGGTTAATCTAACCTAGCCTAACCTTTTTTGTCTTACAAATGTTTCACATTTAGAAGATTTTCAAATACGGTTTCCAAATTTGACTCTTCATAAAAATAAACTATTGCGTTACTCCATTCAAAGATATAGCTTAAAATTCACATATCATCAAAAAAATACTAGTCAATCTGCGAATTATAATTGATGATGTTAACAATGTAACTTTCGTCAAACAGTGATTTTTTTAAATATATCCAACTATTGTTAACCGGTTAACTGCCAAAAGCGTCTTAAGACGCATAATTTTCTGTGAACGGGGCGCCACTCATACAAAAATTACGTCCTTAGGACGCGCCGTTTTAAATGAACAATGAACAATGAACAATTAATTTTATGATTATGGATAAATGACTGCACGACTGGCGCGCTATTCATTTATTTGGTAAGTTTTATAAATAAACTTTATTACACTTTAAATAACAATATGTTTAGAAGGTTTTATTTTTGTCGTAAAATTCGCGGCGTGCTGGGTACCGCCATACATGTACCAGCATTTTTGAGAATGAAAATAATCACTCATTATCCTTTATTATTTGGTCATGTATAGGCTCATTTAGAGATTTAAGAACATACTAATATTTAAGCTTCAACGGGAATGGAACTCGGTACTGCTAGCATGATAATTCTGGCGCGTTACCACTGAGGCATGCTCATCGGTAAACCAAAATAAAGAGTTCACTGGCCGGACGCGTGATAGGTAGACATACATTAAACTTATTAATACATGGAATCGACCCACTAAATATTTGCGTATACCGATGAAAATTTCAGTATCACACCATGCAAATACTTCTGTAAATAATGCGGCCCAGCTGGCGAATTATTAATGTGTTAGTGGCTTCTCCCAGGCCGCTACACGACCAGTTATTTTTTTAAATCATTCGGATGTCATCTTTCACTTTCCATGCGCTGGGATGACAGGTAGAACGTCATTATCTGAGAATAAGGAGGCACACATAGTTCGTTCTCCCAAAAAGTAACAATAATCTGCCAGAGACTATGCTTCTTGGGAGAGGTATCAGAGTGTTCAACCACATCGCCTCGGATGTTAATATAATCCATGCAAGGGAGGCATACTTCAGACACACACTCCACCAATTTTGTTTGGAGGAGTAATTTGATGAAGTCGTCTGCTTAATAAGCATTGGGACTTTCTGTTGCTTGTCTTTATTGTTTTTTTTTTACTTAGTACATAACAAAAGTACCATTATTTATATATATTTTCTATTTGTACTATCTTATTTCAGGATCGTATTAAGTACAACTTGTTATGTTTCTGAAAGAACTAAATAAAATTGAATTTAAAATATAATATAAATACAACAAATAAAAAACAAGGAATATTTCATCATCATTATTCAATTTAAATTATAACTGCGCACTGAGTGCCGGTATTGCCAGACGGCAGAAACTGAAAAAAACCTATGTGAATTTAAAACAAAAAAATTTGGATACAAACATATTTGTGATGAATGTAGGAATTAAATTGTATCTTTCTGTTACTGCTAGAATTTGCATTTAAAGGGTTTTGTCAATCTTTTCAGGCAATATTGTTTTTTCATTTGACAATCTCATGGGTTATCAATATAACTTTTTGCGTCTAATATTTATATGTTCATTAAAAAAATAGAAGCAATACATCTGATTTATCTGACGTTTGATTTTCTATTTCAGCCATGTGGCCCAATTCAATGGAGAGCGATTATTTAAAGCGGATATTGGGGTTTGAGATTGGATTTATTATCGTGATTTACAGCACTTGGAAATAAAAATATTTTATTTCTTACTGGGAAAAATCTATGACGCTTTTCCGGTGGTCGAATAAAATACATAACATAAATGAAATTTAAATCCAAACGTACTTACTATCAATGAAAACAACCTTTTTAACCTTTCCTTTACGGTGCCAAAATAAAAACACGCGTTCCGGTGTTGGGTAGTCAGTACACAATCAAAATTCAGCGATTTTAAATCGGAAAAATAAGAGTATTTATAACTAATCCCCTTAATTAATTGAAATTGAAGTCTAAAATTATAATAATTGAGATTTATTTGCTGAAAACATTAATAAACCATCTTGCAACGCTCACGGAACGGGTATTGGTCCACTCTGGTTTCAAGCTCGAGAGCTACTGCCGCTAGTCGTGGTAATGGCCGGAGTGGTCCACTCTCACTCTCTTCCTTCTTCCTTCACAGTGAAGTATGAAAGAATGAGATGCGAATATAGTATCACGCTTCCCGCACCGTCGAAACCCAAGGTCGAGGCACTCACAGCGCGAATTTGTTTCCAATGTTCACAAAATACCTCCGATGTACCCGATAAATTCTGATTATTATTAATATATTTTTTTAAATCAATGCGTTAATTTATTATGGAGGAATACCTTAAATCTTAACCTTGCATTTATTATATTTATAGAGATATTGACGGTTATTAGAAGCAATGTGTAGAAGATACACAACACAGGGAAGGAAAGGTTAAGAAAGCGTCGTTTCAATTGCTAATATTGTTTATCATCATCATCACCATAACCGCTCCCCTTACTGGAGCATATGGACGTCACAATCTGCCGCTTTAAATCTTTGTCAGCCCCCATGTTTCTCACTACATCCCATGTCAGTCAGCTCCACCGAATACGTTCTCACTCACTTTTCCTATTCCTCACAAAGCCAAACCATCCACCAGTATTCTACGCAGGCGTCTGCTTTCTGCTGCATTAACATTTGATGAGATGCCAAGGTAGTTAGACTTTATGAAGAATTATATGGCGAGGAAGCGGACAAGGCAAACGTTCCATACATTTTTCTGTAAAGAGCTAAAGATGGACCTGGTTGGGTCAAGTATAAAGTATGATGCAGGAAGGCATTCACTACAGCAGCCTTTTCTTCAAGCTACCGAGTTCACGCCGTCCTGATTGGCTGTCGGTAAGCACGGTAACATGATTTAAGCCGAGGAGCATGGCGGCTTACAGAGCTTTGTATTTTATTTATATATTATATACATTTATTTTATACATGCATTAACTTTGTATTCACAGTCCTCAATATTGAGTATCGGGTCACCGAGAGAACTCTTGAGCGATTGTCAGTCGTTCCCATTTCGCACGCGAGTGCAATTGATTTAAATTCTCTGTGCCATTCACCTTCTTCGCTTTCAATAAATTTTAATCAAAATCAATTCAAATCGGATGAACAATCACAATAAATCAACGGGGATGCATTTGCAGCAACTTGACGCACTGACAAATTGCCAGTTGACTCGAATTCATATGTGGCCATTTTAATTTTGTAAATAGTCACGTGATCACAATAAAACACTTATGTATTATGTGCTCATATTTGACAAATAGTTCAAGCCTCGGGAACTTCAAGCTAATCACCCGATTTCCTTACAAAATCGATTAACAAGCCATCCAAAAATGTGCCTCGGATACTACAGTCCCTTTTTTTCAAGTACTCGGACTTCTGCTCTGGAGGTTGTCGAGAGAAATTGACTGACAGAACTTATCGGCGGAAATTTTTGGTGACCATAATTATATGGATCAGATATGGAACGAATAATATGGAAAGAGTTCGACATTAAACTTGTATCCTTATTCTGGCTGAATTATTCTTCTTCACATATCCATTCCATATCTGCTACATATCATCACCATGAATGGACGCCTTTCAGTTCTGTCAGTTGTTAATGTCCATGGCTGGTCCTTAAGCATATATGCTCCCAAAGTTCCATCTGGGAACAAACATGGTTCTCCGACGACTTCTATTACAAATCCGAGAACTTGAAGAGACGGCAGCTGTAGTAGCCGAGTCATTTTTTGAGTGATATGTTAATCGTAATTTTTACGGGATCGGATTATTAGCACGAAGCTCTCGAGACCTAGCACATTTAATAATTTGATACCGATCGTCTTAATCCGACTAGCGATACGCAATTAGCAACAAGCGGTAACCCATGCATGTTTTGGTTCGCGCCCAACGTTTGCTAAAATTCGGTGATCTAACGAGAACTGCGTTAACGATGATGCGCCTTAGCCACTGGACAATACATCTGTAATCTGCTAAATTAATCTTGTCAAGTGAGCTATGCTTCAAGTAAATCGAATACATATTTAATAATTTATCAAATCATTATTCATACGATGCAATGTATTACTATAAAACAATTTTATTGCAATTACCAATGAGCAGCTTATATTAATTATCTATTCAATTTGCAGAAGACAGATCTAGCAATGAAGATGCTGCTATTAACTAGATGTGCCAAAGATGGCACCTCTATAATAGATCATGAATGAAAACTAAAGTCTGCACTCTCGTTCTTGCTCAACAGCAATATTTATTTCTATGCTAAAGCAAGAAGTTCAGCGTCGGACGTTGACATCAATATTATGGGTTTAACGAAACGGTCAACTTGGACTAACAAATAAGGAGAAATCGTAAAATACTGAATCTAAAATACATTTTTAGCAAGGCAAAAATGTACAAGAAGAACTAAATTAGGTAAAAGGATTTCGCAATAAGCATTTGTGTTTTTGACACGTTGGCAAAAATGAAAATCGACAATCAGAATAATACTTTTGTTAATCACATATTTAAAAGTTATCTTTAACATCCTCCTCTCTCTCTCAAAAGAGTGTTATTCCGTCGCGTGAGGGCATGATGAGGAGCAAATCAGCAAAAAAAAGACTTTTTCAGAAGCATATTGGCATATATTTACGTTAAAACTTTACAAGCTTCCGGCCAGGCGGAATGACATGCCGCCGGCTGTAATGCGGCCCTCTCAGCCGTCAACCTATCACTGACCAGTGCGGCCCGTGGTCGGTCACCAGCGCTGTAAGCGGCGGTCTATATAACTAGTCCCAATATGGCGGACACATAAATGTGAGGCAAGCGAACAGAAAAGAGACGAAAGATTGTATATCGAGGTTTTCGGTGCCAGTCAGCAAGGGCTACATCATGCTGATGTCATATTTTTTATATTTCTGCAAAAAAAACAGTTCTAAAGATATACGACTTACTAGTCAGCTGTTTCTTTCCATAGTAATCTCTTTACTTACCTGAAACAAAAAAGAAAATAATCAGATTATTTATACTCGCGCATGGGCAATGAGCATACAATGAAAGCGTAGCTACATTTTTTTAGTTGTATGGTAAGATTTCTTGTTTAGGAACCCATATTTTATTTTCTTATCCTATAAAATTTTATCTGGTTCAGTGGTAAAAGCGTTTTTTTTTTGTTATACACCGTCGGTTTAAAACGCAAGCAAGTTTGATTTTTTTTAATTAATTTATTAATTTAATTGAATGTAAGCTCTACATGCCCGCGGCAGGGTAGAGCCACCTCTTAACCCTTTCGTTACGGCTCGGTGGAATACAAATTAAACTGTCAATTAAAAAACTAGTATTTGAAGCAAAAATGTACTTATCTGGTTTTTTTTCATATATCACATTGGTTTTTGTATCCTTTAGCTATCAAATGTAGCATAAAAAACTATTCTAAGAAAGTAACAAAACGATATATCATGGCTACCGATGTCAACGGTAGGGGAATTTTACACGGCATATATCGGGTACCAAAGCGAACAGGTAAAAAGTCGAGCGTTAAACGAAGAAGGATACTGATGTTTAAAAAAAAACATCAAAGAAGATGACAAAACAGACGGCATGAGAAAATATCAATCCACACGTAAAAGAAACATAAAAATCAATAACGAATGGAACAGACATATTATGACAAAAGGACTATTTTAATAAGATGGAAGCTAAAAAGCATTATGTCGAAATTCTTGACCGAACTGTATTTTATTTTGAAGTCGAGGTTTAAATCGGGCCGGATTGCTTCACACGTTCTGTTGCTTGAAGATTCTGGCGCAGATGTTGAGGATGAGCTCACATACAAGCGGTGCAGTCTAAAAATATAAGACGACTTGCAGACGATCGACAATGCGATGCACCTGTGAGAAAGTGCATCAACCACAGCTATTAAAGGAAGCTATTGCAGATTATCATAGCTGAACTTAAATGAAGTTTTACTTCACGCACTACTTGGATATGTTAATCACAAAGAGTTAATCAAACTCTTAGTAAAGTGAGATAACCTTTTCTTCATAAGTACATAATCTACGAGTATATATAAAGACTATTTGAAAGTCATGTTAGTTACACCATTTATAACTCAAGAACGGCTGCACCTATTTTCATGATTTTTAATTTGTTACATTGGTCTTGATTCCAAATATAATAATATATATTAAAATATGGAGGAAAATATCACAGGAAAAAAATATGAAACATTTTGTATTGAACCGCTTTTTAGATATCTCGAGAACTGATCGGCTGATTTTTAAGATTTTTTTTTCGTCTCCTCAGCCCTGCAAAGGGTAAGATAATCATCATATTATAAAATGTCAGCCACCCTAAATGGAGCATATGGTCCTCATGAACTGCCGCCACAAAGCTCTGTCAGCCGCTATGGTCCTCGTCACATTAACGATATCAAGTTTCATCTTAACAATAAAACGAGTAAAACAAGCATTTTTAAGTTTTAGATGTCAAGTGATATTGTCTGGTATTGAATTTCTCTAAAATTAGTTTCATTGATTCCCTTGGCACATTTCAAGTAAAATTACAAGACACCCATCAGTCACGAGTGGCTTGGAGCATGACCAGTAATGTATAATATAAACTGAAACGGAAACCGAGTTGCGTAGTAGAAATGACGACGTTTGAAATTGAAAGTGCATGCGAATATTTTAGATGTTATTTTAGTGAAATCATCTCTAAAATGCGATATAGCGTCTGCAATACGCAGGCAGTTTCAGCAGCGAATCAGTTTATTTTGATTTCAATTTCACGGGAGGTTTTTTCAATGTTTGTTTGGGTTTGACGATTTTGTCGTGAAGGGGTCACGACACAATACGCAGGGGGAATTGGTACATAAAAATTAGCCACACACGGCTAAACCCAAAAGCCACAATACCAAATCAGGCCATGAAAACCTACGAAGATGATTTTACTCATTTTTTCTCGGAATTGGCATTAACGTAAAAGAAGAATTTATTCAGCATCCTTTTATACAATATTCTGATATATTTTTGTACATGAAAGAAACTGGTTTTACACTACATACATCGATTTATTGATCTTTTTTTATGCAAACACATACAGGAGAATACCGACAGATTGGTAATAGTAATTCTGAAGTCTCATCTGTGGAATTATATGACACTTACCATGGTGTATATGGCTAAGCGCTGCATGTGGAGTGTTGATCCGCCAACGTCATAGACTACAGCCCGAGATTCACGCATCATTCTTTATTATTACAGGAATTTACTATGAATGGGTGGTCTTCACGGGACGACTCTCGTCTACCACCAATTTTGATTAATAGGCTATGACTGGCATTTTACGGGTAATATATCAAATTCACAGCAACCGAGGAACTTTTAGAGCTCACAAATCGATTAAAATTCCTTCTTTTTTTTAATCTACGACTGGGATCAAACCCACGGCTTTTGGCTTGCAAACCAAACACTTTGACCATTGAGCTATGACCACCGGTAAGTTTTTTCTTATTTAAATCCTCAATTAAACATTAATTCATGGAACATACTGGTAATCACGAGACGAGTTGTGACGCATTTCGGTGCAACGACGAGCGTCTTTTGCAAATAGTTTAATTATGACAAGAAATAAAAACGAACTACTTACTATTCCGAATAAATTCTCTGGCAGACGGTCGCTGCTGGTAAACAGACTATTCAAGTATATTATGATGCCGTCGGTTCCTCGGGAATAAGGTGACCCTTGACTGCAGAATTAAAATTCAACCGTACCAATAAATGTAACTTAAATCAGCATGGAATTCCAATTGTTTTGATTAAAGTTTTCCCCATATTCAAATACAAAAAGTCAAAAGAATAATGTAATACATATACAAGATTTCTTGTAAAATATGACTTGATAAGGTGTACAGATTTTTTTAAAGTGTGTTTATTTGTTTATTGTTTTTTGCGAATGTATTTATGTATTATAATTATTTATTTACCTTGTTTTTACATGTCTATCAAGGAATGATAAGAGAGGGAGACAGATAGGGTTGCAAAGATGAAGAAAAAAATTAAATTATTTAGGTATCATGTTCATTTATTTATTTTTTATTTGTTATTGATATAATTGTTACTAACTTTTATAGTTTTTAAGTATATATAATTTTTATTATTACTTATTTATCTAACGGATACATTTTTGGTGAGTTATTTAAGGCATTTATCATTCCCTGATGGACACACCGCTACCCCCTTTTCTACATAAAATGGGTTTGAACACTTATAAAGTACTATCGCAGCTCAGTTATCTCTTAACAAGCGATGGATTGAGAAAGGCTACGAGTTAGTCGAAACTGCAGTCTCCTAATAGATAACTTATCTTACGTGATCCATGTAAAAACAAGGTAAATAAATAAAGATTTGTAATTTATAATGGATCTCAAAGTGAATGCTGAAAACATTGCAATAAAAAATATGTATGTTTCACAAAGTAATGTTTTTAAGAGTAAAGCTTGCTAAATTTATGACTGCTTTAAGAATTATTTTATTATAATGGGCTGACGATTGACGATTGACGACAGAACTACCATAGCTAATAAAATAAATGTCGTTTGTACTTATGTAAATGTCGTTTAATATTTGACGTTTCCATTTGACTTCAGCATGATAGCCCTTGCTGACTGGTACCGAAAACCTCGATACACAAACTTTCGTCTCTTATTTACGATCGCTCATCGGACACGCATGTGTTGTCATTTTGTAATGCCGTTAGGAGGACTACTTATATAGATCGCCACTTGCAGCGCTGGGTGTCACCGACCACGGCGCGCTGCCAGTTAATTGTATGCCGACCGCGAGAAGGTCATATTATGGCCGACCCGGCATGTTATTCCGTCCGGGCCGGAAATACGTAATGTTTATAGAAAATATATATGTGCTCTGAAAAAGTCTGTGTGTTGTTCATCTGCCCCTCATCCTGCCACCACGCAATTCGATAACTAACTTAGAGAGGAGGATGTTACATTTATCATATCAGACTGTTTAACCAAATCGCCTCAGATGTTGATATAATTCACGTAAGAGAGGCCCAATTCAGACAAGAACCCCAAGAGTTTCTTTGGAGGGATAATTGGTTGGCTTCGTCTGTCTGATAAGCATAGGGACCTTCTGTTGCTTGTCTTTATTGTTTTGTTCATAGTACTTAATCATAAGTACCTATTTTTGTATATATTGTATTTTTTATTTTTTATTGTACTTCAGAAATGAATTGAGTTAACATAATTTGTAATGTTTCTGAAAAGAAAAAATAAACAAACAAAATTGAAATTGAAAATTGAAATTAAACAAAATTTAATCAAGAATGTACACTACACTTAAAATGAATATTAAATATATATTTACAACATGATATTTTGTGACCAATATATTTTATTTCTTTATCAGTTTTTAATAGTAAATAATCGAATATTTATTTCAGCTGGCCATTCCAATGTAACCTGTCTCAAATCGTTTTTTCGTGTTTGCAAATGCGGATTGGAACAAAATTCAAATGAACCAATAAAAAATAATCAATTATTATCATCCTGATTGTGATCTTTCTGGCAATTATGTGTTGTGCTGGTGTATAGTGACAAAAAAAATTATAACACATTTAAATTAGAGAAAAAGTGTGTATTGAATTCAAGGACTTATTATAGTAAATAAAGTTCACAAAGTAATAAAAAATATGTTGTTGACTGACATGACATACTTGTTCATCAAAAAAGCAGTTAAATCTGAATAACCGTTTGCCAAATAAATGCTATGTTTGAAAGCTGTTTTATGGCAACTCAAATATATCTACGTTCCTTGAATTCGAAAGCTAAGCATTATCGTGCTAAATTGTTTTAACACCAAATGACCTTACAAATTTCAATGTCACATACTTAAATCCTGTGTGTAAGTATTTAGAATCAACAGGGTAGATTGGTTTGCGGCAATAAAGTCTTGCATCTCGATCTCCAATCTTCTCGATCATCGCCAAACCTCTCTAGCTCAGCATACGAGCTGCAACTCATGTCCTCGAACACTTTTTGCAAATACTCTCGCTTAGGGCTCCCTCTGCAGTTTCTCCCCTCAACCATCCCTTCCACAATGTCGTGAAGAAGACCGTTGTGGCGCATGATGTGACCAATCCATCCGGCGAGCCTCTCTGAGATGGTTCTAACGAGGTGCCTATCTTCCTTGATTATCCTGAGAACCTCATTGTTCGTGACGTGGTCTCTCCAGGAAATTCCAAGAATTCTTTTGCATGACCACATCTCAAAGGCCTCTATTCTTTTTTACCACTTTCAGATAAGCACCATGTCTCACAGCCGTACATCAAGATGCAGCAAACACTTTTTACTATCTTGCCTATCTTTCTTGATTATGCTGAGAGCCTCATTGAATTTTTGAATTTAAATTATATTTACAAAATTAAATATATAATATTTATTATTACTCCATTTGAGCGTTTTATTTTTAATTTTATTGGTTTATCTTTTTAAAAATTCACGCTTCGATCGTCAAAGTCAAATAAGTTTACTGCGCATTTTCCATTTATATTTTAAATTTTAACGATCGAATCAAACAGCATGGCTACACTAAAACGAATGCATACATCACTTTAAATCTAAAGGAAAATATTTTCATAATAAGACTTGAATGCAAGCTTTCAAGCTTATATCTACAGCGTCTTAAAATACTTGAATGCCATGAAAATTTAAAATATTTTATTACCATAGCGTATGGCTTTTAAGACACTTACGCGAAGCATTAACCCTTTCACATCGGTAGCCGATATATGCCGCCTAAGATTACCCCTACCGTTGACATCGGTAGCCGTGATTTATCGTTTTTCTACTTTCAATACTCATATCGTTAGGTTTCGTCACAACAGCGATTTTTCTGTAAATCACATCTGTCAATGCCACCACATGTATGGAGTTATATAATGAACGTTTGTTAAATTTAATAGTTTTTTATGCCTCACCTGATAGCTCAAGGATACAAGAACCAATGTGATATATGAAAATAGGTCAGATAAGTACATTTATGCTTCAAATACTAGTTTTAAGCAAAAAAAAAATGGTTTGAAAAATTCACGTCGTATTGACAGTATAATTTGTATTCCACTGAGCCGTAACGAAAGGGTGAAAGGTAAATGAAATAATATATATCCATAAAAATAAAACAAACGCATGAAAGCTTACTATATAATCGTCAAAGTGACAGGTTACAATTATTTATTTAGTTGAAAAAGTTCCAAAAAACGTCTTTTATAGTATTATAGAAGTCGTTGAATTGTCTATGAATTGAATATCGAAAAGAAGATTAAACCATTAAAATGAATTCAAGTAAATAAAGTAAAAAAAAACATATTTTAAAATTATTTGACTGTTAGAAGGGATAAAAAGAATGGGCATATTCATTGTTGTACTAGTGTTAACATTCAAATGATAGTTGATATAATATTTAACACATAGCTTTATAAGAAGACAATCAATTATTACTTTAAATCGACATATAAGAAAAATATTGATTGATTAGTAAGAAAGACGTAGAATAGTAAATTTAACAAATCAATTCGTCAATCCACAATATTTAAATACTATAATACGAGTATTAACTTAAACTGTCAATTTATGGTGGAAGTACGAGGGTTATCCGTAATATAAGATTCCAATGGCGCTATAGTCCTGAAAAGCACTGTTATGGTGGATTCCGCGATTCTGTAGTGTACCTTGGTTATCCGTAATCTTATACATATTACAGATTACCTTCGTAAATCGAGTAAAAGTGAACACATGAAAAAAAGACGTGTAAAAAAGGACTACGTGTACGTACATACATCACTAATTATTAGAAAGAGAGAACATTGGTTATACAATCTTGGAGAGCTGTGATTTGGATAGCATTTAAATTTATTTTTATTTAAAGGTTTTCTTTCGCTTCATCTCCTCCCCAGTAGGCCAAAGTATGGTAATTTTATCACTAACATCTCATTCTCTTTCATTAAACTTAATTACTACTTTATAAGATAGTCGTCGCTTATCCAATCGGCAATTTTTTTAATGCTTATTTTTACGTAAGGGAATATATAAATATCTTAATTTGAATTTGTACGCGATTCGAACCAATCTAGGTCCATTTTCATCAATGAGTAAACTCTTCAACAACAGTCGATTTTAAAGCCAAGCGAATTACTTGTATTGATAAACACATTAGTTCACACATACTTATAGACTTTACATGTGTGTGTCGATTGAGTAGATATATGAGTATATTAATTATTTGAGTTAGTCCAATAGCTTGCTGATGAAACCTAATTAAGAATAATTAATTTCGCCACTATTATTTTATGTAATCCTGTCAAGCTCTAGTAATCTAGAAGCGTGCACCGGAGAGCGTCATTGCAATAGACATCTGCAGGTACTCCGTATAACATGATATGGAGGAGAAACCACAGAGTGGTACTGTGGCTACTTGAATTGACACCACGTCGTATCGCTTACTGAATTGCGCTATCCGCGGAGATAATAATCTAGTCAAAACTACAACCTGATATAACAAATAATTGTAATTAGTTCTATAGAGTGTATATATATTCTGATGAATGAAGTTTAGTAACTAATTTCCAAAGTATAGGAAAGTATTTAGGGAAGTAAATTAAGGGGGGATAAGTGGAGCTTAATGAAGTTGGAACAACAATCAAGATGCTAGTATTTTACGTCGATAAACACGTTATTCAAGATATACAAGTAATTACTTTATTGATTCGCCTTATTAAGAACTTCGCTTACTAAAGATGCTGTTATAAATGAGTAGTTCGAGGTGCAAAAAAATACATTTTCAGATGAATGTGCGCCAAATGCCATCTCAGAGAAATGTAAACTAGTATTACATTGAGAAACAAGTACTATATATATCCATTTTACTAAGATAGCAAAACAACTGGTACGAATTTCCTCCTGAGGTTAATGTAGAGTGAGTTCCACAGTGTGAATGGAGGTGAAAAGAGACTGACAGGGACATATTTTACCAAACCATCTACTAATAATAAACTTTTTATTTTGAAAAAGTAATTATATATTGATATCCTTCTCTCAAAGTACGATATCGATTTACTGGATGACAGGATGCAGGTTCACAATACAAAAAAACTTGTTTTTGTTTCACAATCCGCGTTTATTTGTCAAACACTAGCAACAAAAAGACCGTTGTGGCGCACGCCATTTAGACGTGCGCCATAACGGTCGCAAGCGAGCTTCAACTGACAGCGCGCTCTGACATCTGGCACCGCCAATAGTCGCGGCAAACAAGCGAAGTAAAGATGAAAGTGGCCAACATGAAATGAACCAACTGTTATAACAAATAAGATGGCGCATGCAAACGCCGTGCAACATTATACAATTAAAACTAACGTTAGATGTGCATGTCAGGCGAGCGAACAAAAATAAGACACAAAATATCGTTTTTCGAGGTTTTATGGCATCAGCCTAAAGAAGCTATATCAAGCTGATATCAATATATATATTTTTATTTGTGTTCAAAATCGCTTACAAAAGTAAGTAAAACGCCGCGAATACGGTAAATGAGCACCTTATTATATGGAATTAATGTCAATAGTATTAATAATGTTACTAATATCATTCATAATATAGAATACTTTTTCTCTCATGATGAATGTATTCTAGCACCAATATAACCAACATACAAAAATACGAGACGCCATATTGAAATACCTACTCCACGGAGTAACTCAATCAAAAAGGTTTCATATTTTATGATGAGCTAATAATTTATGTTTTATTCTGATACTGCGAGCATCAATATTTAATTAATGTTATTTTTGTCGTTCAAGAGGCGTCCATTTTGATGGTATGAAATGTATTCGAACATTTTATTCTAACCAAACATACAAGTGGGTTCGCACGATTGGCGAATCGGAATTCACAATAAAGTGTGGTAAATTCCAGTTTATTTTTAGTTTCGATAAATATATACGGAGACGGTTTTTTTTCATTCGGGCAATGTCACCCTTACGGACGTGCATGACTAAAACTTTTTCATGTTGGTATCGCGCACGGTAATTTTTAAATAATTCTAAAAGCGGATATGTAAACATAACAAACTACTAACAACTTCATGATGTATTATTTGTATAATAATTATTTAAAATATTAAATAAATAATTTACGTGTTCATAATGTGTTGTGATGTACAATTATTTGATGTATGTACAATTGCATACAAATTAAAAATACATTTATACTAATTTACCAAGAAAAATCAAATAATTCGTTTTAGAATAAAGTCAATAGACAATAGATAAAATATATTGCCAGTAGAGAAAAATGCGCATTATAAAATTTCTTGTTGAGTAAAAATACCTACTAGACATAATATAAACGCATATAAACTAGATTCGTGTTTTTTTGTATGAGTATATCTTTATATATGTAGTGCATATGTTCTCTTCAGATTACATATGAAACAATGCGTGATAAGGTCACTGGTAAAAACTAGTTAAGCATATTGTAAATAGTCAATGAAAGTGAAAAAAACGTTCGTAGACTTAGCAGAATACATAAATGGTATTATATAGATTACTATTTATCTGCAAATGTACTAAAAACATTTGAATGCCGTAGGAAAGTAACTAAAGTTAAAAAAAAAACATGTTTCATTGGTCTCATTTTTGTACATTTAAATTACAATTAGTTTCCTCTTTATTATGCAGCAGCAAAAATATGACATAGAAGAAGAGGATGGTTTACTGTTACGTGGAATACGGCTGTCAATCTTAAAAGAACCATTTTTGCTACACATTATAAAATGTATGTAAACAAGCAAAATTGTCGCATTTGGGGTACAGAAAACCCGCACGCATACATTGAAAAGACGTTGCACCCAAAATGAGTCACTGTTTGGTGCGGATTTTGGTCCAGAGGCATAATTGGGCCATTTTTCTTCGAAAATGAGCAAGGAGTGGCCGTTACAGTCAATGGCGATCGTTATCGGGCCATGTTGAACGAATGTTTGTTAACAAAAATTGAAGAGGAGGATATTGGCAACATTTGGTTTCAACAGGACGGCGCTACGTGCCACACAGCCGAAGCTAAATCTTTTCATCTTTGCATCTTTTCAAAAAAAAAAAGTTATTTGGCGGACCTTTATATGATAAAAAAAAAAATAATCCCGGATAACAAATTTGACATAAATTTGCAAAATTAACATTAATACAATCCAAAAGTCTAATTCAACATTTATTATCTGTATTGACGCATTTACACATCTTGAGTGGAATAGTGTCATGTAATATGTGTATTGAAGGCATATTACACTTGGTTATACCTCGCAAGCTACACATACAGTGTCAACATGGCTGCAGTACCAGCGCACGCAGCGGCGAGAAGACCAGTCGCGACTTGCTGCTAAAGAATAAAAGGAAAGACGAGATGGGCGGGTCCATGTTAAGATAACTGAAGCATCACATATGCTGGGCAGCAGTGAATATGATGGTTTACAATACCATGTGACACAGTGGCGGATTACTCGATAAGCGCAAGAGGAGCCCAAATCTTCGGGATCTCAAAGCTTACATACACGGTATATTATGAAAGTAATGAGCATTTTCTGCGAAACATAGGTTTATTGGTAGGACTTGTACAAATGCTTGATTATTCAAAAGAAACTGGCGACCTGCTGCGTTAGAAGGGCAGAACAATCGCCATTTATTTTAATTATTGATTCGTTTAACAACTAGAAGAATAATTTATGTACGAGCGAGGTGCAGTTAGTGTATCGGGGTGAGAGAGGGACCAACAAATACAACAGTGTTGCAAATTTCGCGTAGCGCTCTTAAGTGCGACAACGCATGGGCTTGGAGGCCTTACTTTTGATAAGCCCTACTATCAAAATTTCTCGATTTTTATTCTTGAATTTAAGAAATAATAATTTTTAGATTTCGTATATTAAATTGATATAGTTGAAAAGTTGATACTTTCACTATAAAAGTATATATTTCAAGTTTGCTTACTTAATTGAAAGTAAAATTTATTGACTGTATGTTTAAATAGGCCTGCAATAACTATGTCTCAATACTAATTACGGATATATTTTGTTAGATACTCGTAATAATAATTTAAAATATTTTTATTTGATTTTAGAAAAAAAAACCCTGGTTGCTTATATTGGCAGCTCAAAAATAGACGATATACTCAAAAATTAACGATCTGTTAAAAATGGATGATATGCTCAAAAAAAGACGATATTCTCAAAAATTGACAATATGCCCAATAATCGATGATACGCTCAAAACTATGAAAATATTACAAATTAAAAACAGATAGAAGACGGTAATCGTTTTGAAATAAGTATGTCATACATCAAAACAACTACCTAAAAAGCCTAATGTACATGTTATGTACTTGTAAGTACACATCAGTTTCTAAATTTAGTATACACACCGTATTGGTTTTTGGGTCATCAGAAAATCGCGCTAATATTATTGATAAATCTATAAATAAACGCGCTTATAAATCTCAATGCTTTGGCTACTATTTATCTACAAACAAAATGGCTGTTCAACGAACTGACTCCGCAATATCTACAAAGCAATACAAATCCAATCCTCATAATGTACTATAAGCCATAGATTCCCAAAGTGGTCCGTACGAATCCCCAGGGATCCGTTTCGGGAAAAAATAAGGGGGATCCTTGAGATATCAATAGGGGTCCAAGGGTCGGGATCAGTTTGAACTGCACGTATAGTAATGCGGGCTTAATACGAGTGTAAAAGATGACTAAATCCTTTTTTTTGGGTGGATTGGGAAAATAAGAGGATGGGTAATTAGTATTTTTTTGGATATTTAAGCTTTTGGAGGTATTTTTGCTAAAAAAAAAATATGCGTAAAATTGTAGGTGGGAAATAGATTTATCGATGAGAGAAATATAAAAGAGTCATATAAGATGGTATTTTATATATATTTGTAAGCGTTTTAGTTAGTGCAGTATATTAACGCTTATTAAAAATATTAATTATAACATCATCATCATCATCACCATGTGCGCCTCTGTCAATCGCCATGGTAATCACGACATCTCATATTATCTCAGCCTCCCGTAGCTCTGCAGAGTAAATTATATTTATAATTGCCGATGGCGTGAGCTCGAGGGCTTGAAGAAAAGGCAGCTGTAGTTTTTCTCTCTTGCGGCATCCTAAATTTATGTTCCAACTTCGTCTATCTTTGCCTCTCGGCAAACTATAGTATGGAAAGCTACTTTGTCCGCTCTCACTTCGACATTCTTCATAAAGTCAAACCATTGTAACTTCAGTATCTACGCAGGCATCTGCTTTCAAAACCCATTATACGGCTGCATTCCTTTTTGGTTTCATGCCTAGATTCACAGCCGTAAAGTAAAATAAGGTCAATACAGGCAGGGCCGGTTTTAGACCTTGCGGCGCCCTGGGCAAAAAAAACTGGCGCACTCTGTTTTTGTGGTAGGGGAAATCTTCAAAAAATACCCCCTGTAGGAATCAAGGGCGCCCTTAGCGCTCTTAGTTCATTCGGCGCCCTGGGCAGGAGATCCACTACGCCACCCCCTAAA
The DNA here is from genome assembly GCA_022606575.1 of Glossosoma conforme. Lineage (NCBI taxonomy): Eukaryota > Metazoa > Arthropoda > Insecta > Trichoptera > Glossosomatidae > Glossosoma > Glossosoma conforme. The sequence goes on from JAGTXR010000169.1 coordinate 852,027, forward strand.
ACCGGCACTGAATTCAGGCGAACATTACCAAAAGCTTCCCAAAATTCCATTAACGTTCAAGGATTTCTATCAAATGGACTTAGTAGTAAATAATATGCACTACTGACATTGCGATTAAAGAGTTCAAAGAGCAAATCTATTAATTTAGCTTTTAAATGGTTTGTTTGTCTCAGAAAAGCTCGAGAACGGACTCTGGGAGAGCAATCATCGGATGACCTGAGGTATCTAGCGACGATAAACCGTAATATAATAATTAACAACGTTAAACTAATCATTCTCGCAGGAACAATAATCAATTGTTTACAAAATGTTCATTTCCAGCCGAATGAAGTTCAACCGAACGCACTCGATTTATTTATATTTTGAGTGCTAATCGACCAAACACTAATTACATAATTTTGCACTTTGGTTAACAGTCGATATTCGAAGTTGGCAAAAAATATTTACTTTGTAAGCACGAGAACATTAAACCAAATAACACGAAAAAAGCAAAATAATACATTTTATTTTCTCTTTCATTTTTTTTTCACTTGGATATAAATGTTTAAGATATTCCTAATGCCAAAAACATTGCAGACTACCGTCACACAATTCTGTCAGGTTTCATTATCCATGCTTTGAGACCTAAGACATCTCTGCACCCAAAAGCCCATCTGTTTTGGAGCATATGGACACCGCAAATTACCGTTTTACAATTCTGTAAGCTCATATTATCTGTAGACGACCAGTCGACCTCGACTGATAACCCGCTCTACTAGCGGCTGTACGGGTTCTCGCCTCCGAAGTCCATCTTCCTGCAGCTGGTTGTAAGGCAGCTGTGTTCCGGTCGGCTTCCTTGGGCTGGGGTGTATTCAGCTTCCAATTCTGCATCCTAGTAGAAGTCCATGTAGGGCAGTAGGCCGGGAGCGCTGCGAAGTCCAGAGAAGGTCCGGGGAAGGAGAGTATAAGTCCAAAGTAGTTTCAGCTCTGTTTATTTTGGGTTCCAACACGTATATTTATACCATAATCCATACAGGGAGGCGCACCCTGGCGAGGAACGCGGACCAATCAGCGCGGTCGGTTCGCACCCCGATTTGGCGCCTCGCCGACCGGCTCCTGCATGGGTCGGCGTGTCGGTGGAGCGAAGCTCCTAAACGCACACGTCTTACAATTTGAGAGCGCATGTACCCAACCTACAATTTTCAGTTTATTTATTTTCTACCTCCGCGGTGTGGTGGTCGCCGGCCGTTACCGTGAATGTTTCTTTATTCAGGCTCAACAGACCACCTTACATTACCGAGAGCCTAGAAGCTAAATATTGTCAATCTTAATCAATCGTCATGGGACGTCCGTAACATTATCCGTGCCTTGTCACAGAACACCTATTTACCCGGATGTTCACATGAAAACATACATGGTTCCCGGAAGCCTCCCCTGCGAACTGACATAGACCAGTAGTAGTACCAGAGTAATATTTAGGTGTTCATCAGCGTTTTTTAAAGAGATCGGGTAAAGACCCCGATGCACGTGAGGCCTGGACATTTTTTTTTGTCTATAAGGAGTGGCTCAACACTACCGGGGACATGTATAGGGCATAGATTTGACTTTTTTTTTGTTTTTAAATAAACCTTGTTCTGGTTTTGAGCCGACGGCGTCTGAATAACAAACGAACGCCTTTACCACTGGACTTTGCCGCCCGGCAAACTGGGAACATACTTTAAGTTTATATATATAGTTCTCGATAATTATCAGTGCGGAAAGTTGACACAACAGACATCAGCTGTTGTAGAGAGCGTCGGGCTTATTATCCAATATCTTTAAAAACTCTTGATTAACAAATCACTCAAACAAAAACTTTGTATTACGCAGTCTTCTTCGTAGTATCAATCCGGTGGATTGGTTTGCAGCAACAAAATCTTGTATCTCGATCCTTCATTTTTTTTTTGCTGATACATGGGATGTCTTTTAGACCTTTAATGTGGTATTTTCCCCTTTATTTCCACATTATAATGCCGTTGACCCTAAAGGTTCATCCGCCTTAGGAGAGCATTTACTACCTCCAGGACAATAGAGTGCCCTAACCAGCTTGACCTGATGAGGTTAGCCGGGTGTTAGCTTATTCCGGCCAACATTCGGTCCCTGTCTATATTGGCCGGCTGATGTCGCTCACCTCCCACCACGAGAAGGACTTTATAATTATAATTTATATGAAAATAAAAGGTTTTTCTTACGTTTTAGAAAAATATTAGTTCCGATGCGTAATACTTTATACTAATTAATATGTAGAGTATTGATGCGAAGTGAAATATCCTTCAAATAACTAAAATAGAAGAAACTATTTGATGAACGAAACACCGCCTGCCAAATCTAGACGTTTGTTCTGAAGTCGATTGGTTGGCATTATTTTATCAGCACATATTCGAGTGACCCGAACCAAATAGCGAACATTTCAGCGACCCGAAAAATGTTAAGGTCAATCAAGTAACTGATAGGTATTCACGTATTCTACATAAATTGCCTATCCTGTCAATAAACCTAATAATTAGTGGCGCCGTAATGGTGTGTGAAATACCAAGAAATTCGCGATAACAGCGAATTAGATAATTAGATTGTAATCAAAATCTGTCCAATCATGTTATTATATTAACAATTTCAGCATTAATAATGTTGAACTGAAATCGCTTTTAGTTTCAGATATCTCGGCGTACAGGTCAATGAGAGCGGTAGCCTGCAGAAGGAACTCACTTCCCGCTTTGAAAACGCCGAAGCGTCTTTTGATTCCATGCGCAATATCTGGGAATCGCAGCTTTACTCGATCAAAAAAATGTGCCATCTGTATGGTGCCTCTATCGTCCTAATTCTTCACTACGGCTGTGAATCTTGGCATCTCGCCAAAGGCCAATGTAGCGGTATAATGGCTTTCAAAAGCCTTGTCTTCGCAACGAAAAAAAGTAAAGCTTCAATCAACCATTTCCTGAAATTGAAATTATTTCATTAAAGTCACAACCAAATTATAGGATTTTCCTAGTACATACATACTTTTATTACTTATGAATTTACTCGTTTTATCTCGTTTCCTCTATCTTCGTAAGTTTTACACAAACCAAAATCTCCTTTGGAAAGATTTAAATGAGTCAACACAACATTTGGTTTTTTTCTTATCAATTTATATAAAAAAATTATGCTTACGTGTTTTATTTAATTTTTACCACAATCACTCAAACTGCATAGAATATGTGGATGAGAGCTCGTTCATTCATATATATAATAGGTATTTCGGAAAGAAATGACAATTTTTTTTACGTCACTTTGCTTGTCAAAGGTCACCGTTGAGTCAACACGTCGTGGTTGGTATAATTTTAAGTATTTCGGATCTAGGTATTTCGGATCTAGGTATTTCGGAAAGAAATGTATTGTATGTATTAAAATGTATTAAAATATAATACAACTCTATAATCTGCGAGCATATACAGGTACACGACATTTTTCTTCAAGATCCAGTGACTCGATCTTTCTTAAGGTGGTATTATTTTCATTACCAATGTTTTCAATTCAAATGCTTCAATCTGTTATGAAATTCAGTACACAAAGAAGCCTTACACACGTTCAACGATAAGGCACTTTTATTGTGAAAAGTGTTTTCTTTTCATCGGAGTAAAACCTTGGTGATGAATGCGTCTGTTGTGTGTCTCGAACGGCGAGCAAATACTTCGCGGTGCATTGGCCGCATGCAGTTTAATCAATTAATATTACTCAGTGCCGACTCTAGACCCTGCGGCGCCCTAGGCCAATTTGTTTTCTGTCGCCCCATATTGTATGTATTTAAAATATATAAATAACATAGATTTCCCTCGGCGCCCCTAGCTTATTCGACGCCCTGTGCCACCGACCCACTGCGCCACCCCCTAAAACCGGCACTGATATTACTCACTGCGCAACTCATCTAGAACGCTATTTCTCAATGTAGGTTAAATGCTGTGAGTTTTACAAAGATATAATATCATACAATATACATAGAATAAATACACACACAGGATTGCCGGTGGTAAAAGCTCAATGGTCAAAGCGTTTGCTTTGCAAGCCAAAGGTTCGATCACCGAAGGAGATTAAAAAAAGGATTTTCAACCGATTTCTGAGCTCTAAAATACCCCCGGTTGGTGTGAATTTGATCCATCACCCGTAAAATGTCAGTCATAGTCTATTAATTAAAAATGGTTGTTGACGAATGTCGTCCCGTGAAGACCACCTATTCATAGTAAATTCCTGTAATAATAAAGGATGATGCGTGAATCTCGGGCTGTAGTCTATGACGTTGACGGATCAAAACTCCACATGCAGCGTTTAGCTGTATACACCATGGTAAGCGTCATAGAATTGCACAGATGAGACTTTAGAAGTAATATCACCATCTGTCGGTATTCTCCTGTATGTGCTTACATAAAAAAATTAGAAAATTATAAGCTTCATAATCAAAATTGATAATACAAGCGACAGTTATTAAAAATAACTATATCTACCGTGCTTGCGAGCGAGTCAAGGTTTAGTCCATAGGTTCCCAAACTTATTTCACTCGTGGACCCCTTGACACGATTTTTGGTTATCCGTGGACCCCCTGATCATCATCATCATCAGCCTGTGTCCGTCCACTGTTGAACGTAGGCCTCCCGCATGAGTAGGCCTCCCGCATGAGTTAGGCCTCCCGCATGAGTAAGGCCTCCCCCTGATAGTCACTTTGAATTTTTATTTAAACAAATATAAAATAATACAGTTAAAGATTTTAGTGACGATAAATACAATACTTTTTTCCTTCTTTTTTTTTTCGTAAAATTCGCCACACACAATATTCATTTTTTAAGTGGCGTGCACTTAAAGATGAATCTTGTGTGTAGCGTGGGCTTCATTTATCCATGATACTACAATTTTTCACAGTTTTACATAATTTTACACAATTTTTACACAATTTTACACAATTTCATACAATTTTACAGAATTCCAATCAATATACAGCATGGTTCTTATAATTACATAAATTTTCTACAATCTCGCCCAATCTCAACCAGACACCCTTTAAGGTACTCAATATTTAATTCTATATATTATACATAAAGCATATACATTCCCACCAAATCAATAACAAGAGCAAAATTAAAAAAGACAAAGGTATTTGGCGAATCGGTATTACAGTATAATACTTATTGTAATATAACACATAATAGACAATTACAGATTATTGATACGAATGTATATTTTAATTTTTTCTTTTCCAATCAGAATATAAATATAAATTAAGAGATTAAAATATATATATATATATACAATGATATATATAGAAATAATATCAGATATATATAAATAATAACACTTCAGGTAAATAAATAACTTCTTAGGTTTTCACAGCCAGATTTGATATTGTGGCTTTTCGGTTGAGCCGTGTGTGGTGAACTTCTTTCAACCACCATTGCAGGGGCCTTCTTCAGGATTAATAATTTATTTAGTTTTAAGTTGGTTTACTCAGATTATACATTTTTTTTATCTTTAAAAATATATATAATCTGAATAAACCAACTCAAAACTAAATAAATTTATTAATCCTGAAGAAGACCCCTGCAATGGCGGTCGAAATATTGGTTGAAGGAAGTTCACCACACACGGCTCAACCCAAAAGCCACAATATCACTTCAGGTACATATCCTTGTTCTCATTGTTATGTGACGACGTCAGTTCTGTTTGTTAATAGTTTTTAGAACTTTTCTACCTTTTCGACCACTTTTTTTATATCAGTGATCGCTTTAATTTCCCGAGGCAGACTATTGAAGTTTACTACTCCATTATATTTGTAACAATTTTGTAAATTAAAATTGTAACGAACCCAATCATAATTTACGATCTGTTACAACTAGGCGAAAAATAAATGCATTTAATGGGAGGGATGAACTTGATGACTTAATAATAGTTTTTCAACATTTGGCATCAATTTCGTGAGACTTAATCTCAAATCTCCTCGTTTGATGATATCCAGTTTGTTTCTTTTTTTTGTTATGAGATTGGCAACTGCACTGAAACCCCTTCCCACTAGGTATGAAGATGGAAAAGCAAGTAAAAACTTTCTCGTAATATTCCACAATGCGGGATAAGTGACAGGTATGTCTTTTTGAAGCCAGAATTGCTGATATCCTTTATTAAACTGTGCTTTGAGTTCTTCGTTAGTTGATATTCCGATTATTTCCTCTTGTAATATGACATTCGTTTCTTCAATGTCACCACCATGTGGATTTATTATCCACTGCGGTATTACCATAGTCAAAATATCCTCAAACCTTGTTTCAAAGTCTGAATATAGGGCATTTAAATGTTGAACGTAGGTTGAAACATCTTCCTGGCAGCTTATCTGTGACAGATTGGGGAACTGGGAAAATTTGCCCCGTCCAATATTTTGCTTCCTTAGCTTTATTCTGGCAAGAAACGCTGAAATGATGGACTTTGTTAGAATCAAATTAAGACTGTCACCTTGTAATTGCAAGTTAACCACATTAAATTTAGCAAACAAATCTGTTGAATAGGCTATGTCCGTTTTCCACATCATTAAGTTTTCTTTTAAAATTCTATCTTTATCATCCAGAAACTCTAAAATAGTTTCAAGAGAGCAAAAAATCTTGTCAAGCACAATCCTTTCGACAGCCAGCGTACTTTGGTGTGAAGGAGTAAATAATGAAAGTTCTCATCATTTTCGTCACACAACTGCGCAAATAGCCGCGTATGCAACGCATTGATTCGGATTCGATTTACAACATCAATGACTAATTGAAGAGATTCATGCAATCTAATATTCAGATTTTTAGCAAATAAATGTTGTCGATGAATGACACAGTGTATTGCTCACACCCCGGGTACATTTTGTTTTAAATAGCTTATAAAGCCACGATAACGCCCAATCATGGCAGGAGCTCCATCTGTAGCAACTGACATAATATTTGACAAAGGAATTTCTTTTTCTGTGAAATAATCCTTGAAAACATGAAATATTGATTCGCTTTTAGTGTCGGTTGGCAAAGTTCTCGCAAATAGCAGTTCTTCGTGGATTTCTTGATCCATTAAGTAATTTGTGTTCTTCGGTGTCGGCGAGTAACGAGATCCTGGCCAGATAACAAAATTAGAAGGAACCGGCGGTGAGATGCGATTCGCTTTGTAGACCCCCATTTAAATCAGGGTTAGACTCCAACCCGTATTTTAATTATTTTTGTCACAGGCAAAAAAATTAATTGTATGCACTTTAAAATATTTACATCACACATATCTCATTTATATATTGCTATTTATTGTAACTTCCAAATTAATAATGATGTGTCTAAATTTTTAATAATTTTATATTGAACCCTCCGTGGACCCCCTAACGATGTTCATGGACCCCCAAATCAATTTTAATTTTCCATGGACCCCCTGGAGGTCCATGTGGACCACTTTGGGAACCTAGGGTTTAGTCGATCCTGATACTGGATCGTTCTCCTGGCCGTAGCGCAAACTCGACCCATCAGCATTAACGGCAGCCAAAGTTTGCAGTCAATCCTGTATTTTTACAAAACTTTTAAATAAATAAAAGTAAAGTTAATTTACCCCTTGGTATCAATACATATGCTGAAAATGCATTTTAACAATAATATGTATAATGTTTAGATTTAATATAAAGCGACTGACTGAAATACGAGCATGAAATAGTAAAATATCTCTCAATAATCTTAAGTGCACCATTTAAAAATTATAATTTTGTGCAGTTCTTGTAGAATGCTCTATTTAACTAAATTTAAATCGTCATGACGTGACACATTGTGTTTCTGGTTGGTGTTTACGCCCTCCATTTCCTGCCACAAATAAAATGAGGCGCATTTGAAAAGCGGATATGTAAATATAGAATAGATGTCTTGCGGAGACTATAACAACATAACAATATATGACATACCTTGTGTGTGACTGACTCAGAATGACAAACGCATTCAAAACGCATTATATTATAGCAAGTTACAGTAATTATTCTCAAGTGAAGCAAACATAGCAATTACTTCAACATCTAAACGTACTGCGAAGAAATAAGGCCAATACACTTAACCGCAGTACTATGGATACGCCTGATATCATCTCTTTGCATAGGAAACATTAGCTTCAAAAAATCATATGAAATGCACTAGTGACTATCATCTAAAATACACAGCTGTGATGTCTAATCCATATTATATGCATCTAAAGGGTCCGCCAAATAACTTTCTTTTTTTGAAAATGGGGCGCAAAACATCGAGTGTAGCTTCGGCTGTGTGGCACTTAGCGCCGTCTTGTTGAAACCAAATATTGCCAATATTTTTTTCTTCAATTTTTGTGAACAAAAATGGCCCGATAACGATGGAATTGACTGTAACGGCCACTCCTTGCTCATTTTCGAAGAAAAATTGCCTGATTTTCAAAGTAATGTCGCAATATTTCTCAGCATTGTTCAAGCGTATACACAACCATATTCGCTTAGCGGAAGGATAAAACTAATTATCTGTCAAATCAGACATGAGTTAAATGTTACCATTCATGAAATAAGCACTAGTTAAAAAAAAAAGGTTAGATGGCGGACCCGTTATTAGATGTATATATCTAATCTTCTTAATCCATACATTATGCCGGCGGGTATGTAGGTAGTAGTAAAACGTTTGCTTATCATACCGAAGATCGTGATTTCGATCGCAGACGGAGATTTCATAGCTCCATAATACTCACGGTTGGTGTGAAATTGATCCCTCAATCGTAATATCCAAGTCACAGCTTACTAATTAAATTTAGTGACAGACGAAAGTCGTCCTGTAAACACAACTCATTCATAATGAATTCCTGTTTAAAATTGATGACGTGTGAATGCCGGGATGAATTATATAACTTTGGTGGATTAAAATTTCACATGCAGCGTTTAGCCACATGTAAAATGGTAAGGATCACAGATAATATTTCTCCACCACCATCTGTCGGTATTGTCGTGGTTACGTTAAGAAAAAGAGCGTTAGTAGTTTTTTTTTAAATATTTATAGATATTTACACTTCCTTTGAATATATTTTAAGATTGAGTAATACTCGTAATTATTAAAACATTCCATTCAATTCGAAAATTCCGCCTCTGGGGCGTTGTACAAAAATCTTTTAATATGCATCATTGTTCTTCGATAGGTATCCACCCATTTCAAATATCTTTTTTCGATTACGAAGCATTTCGAACACACATTTCCCGCCTTTCGTGTCCGACACTTAATGGGATAGCTGAAGACGCATTGAACTGCAGCGTTCGTGTGTTATTATGGACGATAAATCGTCGGAAAGATATAACTCTCATATGCAGCGGAATCATTTTATTCTGCATCTAAATTAGCCGAGATCCCGAGGCGTAGGTAGACTTACTACACGTGGAAACATTTTGCCCTTCAAATGACTTTCAAGACGCAAGCAAGCCACAAGTATACCGCAAGACATAAACTGGAAATATACACAATGCGATTATTTAAAAAAAAATGTGTTGACATCAGCACGATATAGCCCTTGCTGACTGGTACCGAAAACCTCGTTTTATAATCTTTCATTTCTTATTTCTGTTCGCTTGTCGGACATGTATGTGTCGCCATAATGGCATTTTGATAAGTCCGGTCACGGGTGTGACGTTAGTTAAGTACATGGCTGCTGTGATTGGTGCGCCATTAATTCTGTAGATCGCCACTTGCGGCGCTGGGCGACAGCCGACTACGAGCGACCGAGGCGAACGTAACGTCATATTACGGTTGGACGAGGAAACCAATTCCTTATCGAAAATAATTGTGAATTGTGCTACAAAAACTAGTTCTTTGCTTTGCGACCTGCTCCTGCATCCTTCCTCCACGCGGCCACGTGACGCACCCGTGACTTGTCGCCTTTTCAAAGACGGGGGATGTCAGTATTTATGCCTACTGGATAATACGACCAAAGGGTGAAGATGAAAACTAATACCCATATTTTATTACGGTTGCTATTTTAAGGATATTTAAGAGATGCATAAACGTTATTGACCTGTTTAAGCCGTTAGAATATACAAGTAGTTAAATATTGTATATACGTTCAATTGGGAATCCAGATGCTGAGTTCAGCAATACTTATCCTAATTTATTAAAGTAAAGCGATTTAATTCAATTGATAATTATAATTTATTACTCATTTATAAATTTCAAATTATTATTTAGTATTGCTATTAAGTTGTGGATTATTATCACAAATAATAAAATATTATAACGAATTATTAACAGTATTTTGTAGTTTTCTTATTAAATATCAACTAAATGCTTTAAAAAAGGAGTAATTAGTGATATTAAGAGTTAACTAACATTTCTATTATCATTTCAATTTATTTATTTCTTTCAGAAACACTATAAATTTTATTCAATATGATGCTGATATAATATAAAACAAATATAAATATAGGTACTAATGACTAAGTACTAAGATAAACAAAGCAATAAAGACAAGCAACAGAAAGTCCCAATGGTCATCAAACAGACGACTGCAACAAATTATTCTTCCAAACAAATACGTGGAGTTCGTATCTAAACTGAACCTCCCTTGCGTGAAATATATAAACATCCGAGGCGATGTGGTTGAACAGCCTGATATCTCATCATCATAACCATATCAGTTCGCTCTAAATGGAGCATAAGGACTACACGAACTGCCACCACAAAACTCTGTCAGATGAACACATAAATTAAGTAATCGAATAATAATTTCAATCCAGTTAAATCAAAAATAATTAATTTGCCAGTATTTATAAAAATCTCAAACCAATATTTCCACAAAGAGACTATCTTTGTGTGACGATACTCTCGTTTTAACCCTTTCATTGCGGCTCGGTTTGAATACAAATTATACTGTCAATTATAAAACTAGTATTTGGAGTATAAATGTACTTATCTGGTCTATTTTCATATATCACATTGGTTCTTGTATCCTTTAACTATCAGATGATGCATAAAAACTATTCTAAGAAAGTAGCAAAACGATATATCACGTCAAACGATGTCGACGGTCGGGGAATCTTATGACGGCATATGCCGACAACCGGTGCGAATGGGTTAATAAAATAACTAAAACGTTGCGAACGTAAAGTCATAAAGTGTGTGTCCTGCTCAATAATATGTATTGCAATGCGCATGTGCAGTAGAACGAGCTCTCGGCCAATGAAAATCAGCGAAATAATGCGCGGGAAAACAAGGTGAATGACAGGAGACGGGGAAACATAACCTATAACTGCGCACAAGTCTGGCGTAGGTGTGACAATAAATATGACATGACGTGACATGCAGCAGTGATTTATAATACATGTAACAATAGCGCATTTATGTCTCGTTAAAATTAATAACGATAAATTACAAGAGCATGATGGGTTATATGCGGGGAGATCAAAAACACTATCTTTCAATATCCGTTCTATAACTAAAACATATGACCACTGCAAATTGCTGTCACTTAGTTCTGTCAATTGCTATTGTCAGTTTCTATTATCCACGCCTCGTCTTAAGACGGTTAACCTAGGAACATATATGGTTCCTGACGAGGTGCATTACATAAGCCCGAGGATTTGAAGAGACGGCAGCGTTGTTTTTGAAGCATATTTTTGGGTGATTTGTTGATCAGATTTTATAAAGAAGATCGGATGATTAGTCCGACGCTCCCGAGGCCTGGATGATTTGGACTTAAAGAGTGGCTTAATCCGAAAATAAAACACTAAAAGTTCAATTGAATAATGTCGCCGGTTCAACTACTGGTGAAGCCTAAAACATGAAATTATTTAAAATTATTTAAGGTGTATACAAATATGTAAATTTATAATTTAAAAATAGTAATTATACGAACCCATCAGGAATATTGTGTTAATTTGATATAAATGTTACGTAAAATGTCATGAAAAACTCATATCGGGGTTATTATTTGAAAGCTCAGCGTGGAGGGTAGTGCGTAATTTCATTGATAGAGAGCGCTGACGTCGGCTCTTGCGTAAAACATCTGGTTTCAAATGTCAAAGTTCAAAGTTTAGTAGGTCAGGAACCCATCCCTTAGCGCGGGAGGCAGTCGATATTTTAGAACTGATCCATTTCACAGCAGCTTTTTCAGCTTCAATAAGCTTTCATTTTCAATACTAAAAAATATAACAATTAAAAGACGTTTATCACGTACGAAACTACAATAATATGTTGTACTTTTTTTTTAATTACTAAGCCCACAGTCTTGCGCCACTGCTTAAACGGCCGCATGGCAAAACTTTTGGTCATTTTCCACCAAAGATAAAAGAACCTTTCTGTTCATCTCAGGCAATAATTCCAGACTCACTACTACATGGATAAAGCCTGATGTGACTAGCCATGGCACGTTTAACATAAGATTATCTAATTTAATTAAGTTATAAACTCTAGCTTCTCCTGTGGTGCTCCCTTCCAGACCTCAAAGCACATTCTCTGGGATTGTCAGTTCCTCTTTTTAGAAAAAGGAGTGCTTTTCTTTTCGGGAATGCAGACTTTGTAGCCACTAAAAAAAATCCCGCGCATTTACCAATATCGCACGATCGAAATTATAGCACGATGCCTATGATAGTTCTAAAATTACCCCCGATGCGATCTTGAAACGTTCAATAATTTTATTAAAATTTACACAAGCCTCACCTCTGATAAATTAAAACTTATTTAAGTAAGTATATAGGGTTATCCACATATCATAAACAATATAATATATAGTCGTAAGTATATAAGATCTGTGGTTATAACATATGGACGCCAAAAATATCCGTCAAACAGTTCTGTCAGCTACTTTTGTACTTGCCTCGTCCCAAGTTTTTTTTTTTATGTAAACACATACAGGAGAATACCGACAGATGGTGATAGTAATTTTGAAGTTTCATCTGTAGAATTCTATGACGCTTACCATGGTGTATATGGCTAAACGCTGCATGTGGAGTGTTGATCCGCCAACGTCATAGACTACAGCCCGAAATACACGCATCATCCTTTATTATTACAGGAATCTACTATGAATGGGTGGTCTTCACGGGATGACTTTCGTCTACCACCAATTTTAATTGATAGGCTATAACTGGCATTTTACGGGTGATGGATCAAATTCACACCAACCGGAGGTATTTTAGAGCTCATAAATCGATTAAAAATCCTTTTTTATTTTAATCTCCGTCGGGGATCGAACCTGAAATGGTTTACAAAGCAAACGCTTTACCATTGAGCTATGACCGCCGGCATCTCTGCGTCCGGAGATTCGTTGGGTACATTCTGCTTATGGCTTACGACAACACTCCACCATGCAGAGAGCCCGGGGCCTGAATATAAGACAGCTGTATCCGTTAATCAGTATTTTTAAGAAGATAGGATGATAAGCCCGAACCTTTCAAGTCGTTGATTATTTTGTCTTAAGGGGCGACTTAACCCAACATAATATAATTAATTTTTCTAATATCCTATATTATAGTCATGCATGACTCGAGCAACATTTTTCTCCCCAATAAGGAGCTTATAGTAAAAAAAAAATCCTACTATAAATCATAATTTATAAACTTCTTCCCACGCATACCTTAACATAAAACCCCGATGTTATCGTCAACCACGACGCGCTTGATACCCCCTATCCACATATGTTTGCTCCACATTGGACTACGTGACCGTTGCTGCATTCCTTCCCTCCCCTTCCATCTCTCCATCTTCCCATCTTCCCATCTCCCCAGCCAGCTGTGCAAGGGAGGAATGGTGGGGAGCAGACATAACCTGGAAACCCAAATGCAGTGCGCACGACGGGACCGCATTCCTCCATTGTCCTAGGTCAGGGATCTTCAGCACTCGTTCAACGTGTACAGTATATACGTAAATATTGTCTCCTGACCAGAGACTGTAATATACACCAGTGTTCCCTAATCTAAGATTTTCAGCTGGGCCACAAACAGTATGGTAAATTTCATTATTTTTTCAATACAAAATATTAAATGTAGCTTTTTCTAGATTTACATTTCATGTTTACTTGTATTTTCAGTAATTGTTAAGTAATAATTAGTTCGACAATACGATACGTCAGAATGGACGATGTTAATATTTTCAGATACACTCAGTGACATAGTAAATACTCGTATTTGTTCTTGGATAATGAATCCAAATGCTACAACAAACCTAAATATATACCTTAGAATTTTAGATAGATTGTTTTCATTTAGGAATGAGTCGTTAAGAAAAATATTGTATCCGGCTTGAGATGCTTTTAAAAAAAGAAAGCTCCATTTTTTTAAAAAGTATTTTTTTTTATATCAAATTCAAAGAACAACAAAATGTTACACCATTACGGTTGGACGCTGCGTGTGGAAGGATGTGTAATGTTGTGTGTATTTAAGGTTTGAGCAGATTTCAATTTTATTAACTTGCTTCATGAAGAAATTCATATTAATACAGAAAGCAAAATATGCTGGGAGAGCATTACAAAGCCTACTTGGAGCTGCAGTAACATTTCGTCCTGCATCGACATATTATTATGACCATGTGAGGGATCGTTCTAGGCCGATTCCCAAGATTATTGCATAATGTGAAAAATAGATGAATATATTAAAAAATCAATATTACTTAAGTTTTAAAAGAAAAGTTAATTTTTATTTTTTAATTATCATCTGACCGAAAGATTGTACGGATTTCCATTAAAAACATTAATTCAACAGAGCAATACAATAATCAATACATCTACTCGTAATAAAGCTTTAACGTTAATAAATAATTTATTGAATTTATTAGTTTGAATAGTAACAACAATAATCCTATGAACCAAGACATAGAGATGAATGTGAAAAATAGTTTGAAGCACCTATTGTACAGCTGAATCGTTTGAAATTAAGCAACTCAAAGTGTTATCTGTCTGTTATAACTTCCGCCCATTTATGAAGGGAACGATTTTTTTTAATCTAGGATCAGCTGTTGGCTTGTCACAGCGATCAATAAACTGTGAGAACACACAAAAACATATCATATTAAATTAGTATCACTATTGTTTCCGTATATTATTAGTATTACCAATAAATACAATTATTAAGTGCTCAATATAATCAGATATCTACTTCTATTTAGTGCATACTTATAAACTTCAGAGCATAATACATTAAGATCACAGGAAATAAGATAAAAAGTGCTAATAATGTAAACACTATTAATTCGAGACTTTTACAAACGTTTTAATTATTATTGACTGTCAACGGTTAGTAAGAAATTATAATTTTAAATATAATCCTATGTATATTTAGATTTATTTGTCGATTGTTATTTTTGGATCGGTTCCATTTTTCTTTCTGTAAGAGTTCGAAGAGTGTCATTTTTAGTTATTAAATAGAGATTATCCGTGAATCACTATTTAAGAAAGACTGGAACATTGGGAATACATTCAAGGATAGTCGTCTTACGTGCTTTAAGCGATGCCCTGAGGGATCTAGTGTAGAATGGGTATGGCATGCGGGAAGGGCATCCGATACAATCTAAACCATTCGACGTGTGCTAGCTAGACTATGTAACAACGTTCAAATCAAATGAGTATATCTCTCACGAAATATTCAATACGTCCGTAATGATAAACCATAAATAATACAAAATTAATTGATTCGGTCTCCCCACCAGAGTAGACTACGATACTCGTACATTAATTAGACTCGGTTTTAATCCTTATTAACAACAATTACAAATGTAACCTGAATTTCTTACCTTCACAGTTTTGTGACGAGGGTTGACATGTGTTCGATGAAGAGCATTTTCCCTGTGAATCACATTCCTTGACTGATCATCGACGAATGCCACTGGAATTCTGGAAAAAGAAAAAAAACGAATATGTTAGAAATCGATATTTATTTTAACTATTTGCCACTCACTTTAGTACTTGAGTGACAATTATTAATACAATTAGTCAATATGTTAGACAACAAATGTATTGTCTCTACCAAATAGTGGATTTGACCTAACATCACCAATATGACATATATATGTTTAACATAAGCGTATGCATACGGTTGCCAGATATGTTGAAAAAATACATATTTTTGTAAACTTAAAAGGTTGTAAAAACCTAAGCGATATCAGTCGAACGTAACAAATAATTTTATCAATGATTCGATACAATAAGGTGTATCAACCCCTGGTGTATTCATTTCAATGGTGGTAGGTGCTTGCTTATACGTTTCTTTTAGTAATAATACAAATTTGTATAAGAATATGGGGGAAAACATTGAAGATTATGTTAATATCCATTGCAAGAGCAGTGAGAACTAGTATGGCACGAGGCTGATGACATTTTCAAGGATATTTACTTACAGACCAATGCATGGTATGAGGAACTTGAATCACTATACACCCAACTATATATTAGCACGGTAAATACGTTTTCACACAATGCCGTATACAAAACCGGGTCTCATCAGAAAAATTTGTTAGTGACGAAAAAGGTCCCCGGTTACTTGTGCAAAATTGTGCGGTTATCTGAAAAACATATACGTTCAAATTACCTGTATACTTTGTAACATACCATGAATAAAATACTATTGGCATAAAAATAGTAAGTATACGAGTGTACTATTATGTCGTTGGTACTTAATCTTAGATCCTATGCTTGAAGTTTCCTATGAATGGTGACAGACGCCGGTGGCAAAGACCACAATCTATGTGATAGACACATGGATGGATCAGGAAAGCATCTGCGGTAGAAGATATCATCAGGGTCGGTCAAAGACCTGGCTGGCTGTCATACTAACTTGTACACGAGTACTTGCAGTGGCAGCAGCTTCACCTGCGTTGCATGATAAACCGATAGTCTCTTTCAGTTGCTTACACGAATTATTATACTTTTTTAATAATTTAATTTGTTTTTTAGCTTATCGGTGTAGTTCACAACGTCTGTCAATTCCAGCAATCAATTAATTTAACTTTTATACATTAGAACTTTGAACTCCGCGATGCCATAAAACTAAAGCATTAAGCCAATGCACCCTCCCAGTATTAATTTGCGGTGCAGAGACGTGGAATCTAAAAGCAAGCCTTACCCATAAAACGTGTCATGGAGAGATCAAAGCTTGAAGTGTCTCTAAAAGATAAATAATAATAGATTTATAATCCGAAACGAGGATATCCGAGAAGAACTCAAGTAGTGGAGGCTACCCAACGAATGATGATGATAAAGAACTTGCAAGTAGGTGCAACGGCTCATAAGTTTAAGCAATTTCAAGAATTTGGTTTGAAAAAATCTTCCTGTATATCTCTCCCTTTTCTCTCTCTCTCTCTACATGTGTACTTCCAGGTTTGTTTTGTTAACTTTTCATCATCTACAAGCAACAGGTAGTCAATGATGAGCATAATTTCAATGACAGTTGAATAGATATATCAGGGAAGCATACTCGGTAGGCGATACCATCAGGGCCGGTCAAAGACCTAACTGGCTGTGATACTAGCTTGTTCTGAAGTACTAGCAGTGGCACCTCCGCCTGATTTGCATACACGCCCGGTACACTCGAGAGGCTATCAGCACACCTTAGTTACCAGGCAGGGCTCATCAAGTCATCAAAACTGATGGGTTAAATAATGTGAAACCACATTTTCCAGAGAGCTTGGTGCTGTGAACAGCGAGTTAGTGTGTGAAGCAAGTTGTTACGAGAGCGATATAAGTGTACGTGTTATTTTCAGATGTTGAGAACAAGCCCTTCTCGCTTCTCATGGTGGATGTTAGTTCCACATGGCAAGTCAAGCGGTTACAATGATATCTGGATATTTTGCATTACACTTACTGAATTGAAACATAAACTTATTTTAATACTGTTTTTTTATGAAATCGGCAAACACATCAATGAAGCACTTATTTATCATAATATTTAGCATATTTTATTATTTTGATTCCGAAACGAATTAAATTAATTGTGAATATACGAATGTGCAGTGCTACCATTCTTATTTCGGCACAACGGGTTTGTTTTTTTAATCATATTATTGTTTTCTGTTCAATCAGAACGTTTATTTTCTATTATTATAGTTAATTTTTGGGTGATTTGTTTCTCAGATTTATTAAGGAGATTGGTTGAATACCCGGACACTCACGAGGGCTGGACCATTTGGTTCTAATGAGCGGCTAAAACCGAGATAACCGGCCGCAAACATACGGAATCTAAATATGTCTACATATACTCGTATATAGTGACATCAGCATGATGTAGTCCTTGCTTACTGTTACCGAAAACCTGGATAAACAATCTTTCGTCTTATATTTTTGTAGCTCGCCACAACTTTATGTAGATGGCAACATTAGCACTAGTACATAGTTTTGCCACCAACTGCGCTGCTTGCAGCGCGCACGCCGCGGGAAGTGTGGAGACAGTAGTCAGTCCCGAGCCATAAGCGTGACAACGTTAGCGTTGTGGCCAGCGGTATGTTTCCGTTTGGAAAAAAGCTTGTAATGTTTTTGAGTGAATAAAATATAGTCTGTGTCTCTACAAGAAAGTCTTTGTCTGCTGCCTTGCTCCTCATCCTGCCCCTCGCGACGTAATCACGTCCCTCTCTTTTTGAGAGAGGAGGATGTCAATAGATTATGCATTACGATTCCATTATAATTTAAAAATACGAGTATATATAATACGTTTTCAGAAAGCGGTGGAAACCTTAGACACCACTGTTTATATAGTAACAATGTGCCATTTAAAACAAATATTCTCCGTTTATTACTATGTATATGAGAAGATAAGGGTTCAAAAGACTAATGACATTCCAAAGAACCACGTCCCTCTGCAAAGAGCTCAAAAATCAATAATTAATAAAAGAAAACTAAATTTCAGAGAGACACAATAAGTTTAAATAAACATTTTTGTACATTTGGTTAATAGTTACACAACAACAAATTCTTTCTTTTAATGTATTGAAAAGTATCGTGACTAAATAGAATACATCGCTTCCATCACGACCTGAGACAGTTGCTGCGCTACCTGTCTTCACAGCTGAATTATCACCAATTCGTATCCATGACTACTACACTAATTTACAGGTAATGTGCTGTCAGTACGTGTTTATCGCTTCGGCAATATTTTTTCTTAGCGACTATTGGCATACAAAAATAATCGCCGCTTTTTTTACAAATCGCGCAAACGGGTTTACAAAACTTGTCAAATATTTATTATTGTTTAACATTTGCATAAACACGTTTTATTTAATTATTTTGAATACAATAATGTTTGTAGAGCACACAGAATTGTATATACGAGTGTATTATAATATTATACATATGCCTGTTTTACGTTAAGAAAATGACTATACTTTTAGATATTATAATATATTGATATCAGCTCGATATAGCCCTTGCAGGCTGGTGCTGAAAAGCCTGGGTATAAAATCTTTCGTCTCTTTTTTGTTCGCTCGTCGGACACGAATGTGTCGCCATATTGTTTGTTTGACAGGTGTACTTTTATGGATCGCCACTATTAATTGCGGCGCTGGGCTGTCTACCACTACGAGTCCTCAGTGGCCAGTGGCCAGTTGTACCCCGACCGCGACCATTGACGAGTTGTGATCCGTCCGAGGCCTGAAAGCATACACTCCGCCTCGGATCGAAAGTTTGTCAATCTTTATGAAAATATATTACAATGTGCTTCTGAAAAACTATTTTTGTTGCTCATCTGCTCCTCATCCCTACACCACGCGATCTGATAACTATCCCGGCGGCGTGAAGTCTTTTTCCTTAAGTAAAGGAGATGTTAATATTTAACTAATATACTCGTATATGTAAAACTTTAACAAATTTTCCACAATTTCAAAAATATTAACCTTAGGAAAAATCATTGCACGAAAATAATTAAATTTTGATACTCAAAAGCGTAAGATAGTAAATTTAATTCATCATCATCATCAGCCTGTATCCGTCCACTGTTGAACGTAAGCCTCCCTCATGAGTCTCCATCCTCTTCGATCCTCCGCCTTTCGCATACAGGTCACTCCCACTTTTCTTCTTATATCGTCAGTCCATCTTGCAGGGGGTCGGCCGATGCTTCGTTTGCCAGATATTTAATTACATAAACTTTATTGTAATACATCCGATGCTAAAAGCAGCCCAAATATCAACTAGCCTCCCAATCGATAAAAAGAATACGAGTCTATGGATGAAATAACATTATCAATACAATATGATAGCATTCACATTGAGATCCACACAGTAGATGCATGATAAAAAAGATATTCAATGTGAGCAATATTCAAAAAGTCGATTCATAGAGTTCCGTTAATGATTTGGCGATATCGTCCGATGTTAAAACACGACAAAGAAGATTTATAAATAGTTTTGAAAAGCGATTAGATCTCTTGAAGAAAGATCGTCATCCAAGGTGGCGATCTTTCACGCGGATCATTGGATGATTGTTCTATTCCGGCTCCGCATATCGCTGTTGGCATAACTGCCTTGTCATCCATCTGGTGCATCTTAAATATTAGAGATTGACAAATTTGGACGGGTCAATTGAAGATGACTGGGAACTGTGTCAAACCATCGGCGTCACCGGTATATTCTTATTCTTTTTGTTATATAAAATATATAATCGTGTCGGAAACAACAGGGTCAGAAGTGGGCGATGTCGATGGCGTTACTCCCAGCCATCATCAGGTCTTCCTGGGTGCAGCTATTCGGACACAGCGCACACTCCAGAAGGTGTGACAGGGTCTGCTCCACGCCGCAGTCACATTCAGTCGGTCCGCTGTAAAACTGTTAGGCTTTCATTTGTGTCCTCGTCTTGCATACTCCGGTCCGAAGTCTGTTAAGGGACCTTTATATATTCCACCCCTGGTAATATCCAGGGGCTAGGTCCTCTTTTAATCTCTCAATATTTCTATAAACAAAGGTGTTAGACAAGGAGATGTTATATCTCCAAAACTCTTCACAAACGCCCTAGAAGATATTTTTAAACTGCTATCCTGGACAAAATGTGGAATAAATATTAACGGAGAGTACATTTCTCACCTCCGATTTGCAGATGACATAGTGCTAATAGCCGAATCACCTAACAAGCTCTAAGACATGCTCTACGACTTCAATGAAGCGTCGAACAAAATTGGTCTGAAAATGAACATGGATAAAACAAAAGCCATGATTAATAGTCATATTTCACAGACCTTTGATCCTATTTCCATTGGAGGAACAGAAATAGAGGTTGTAAACGACTATACCTATCTGGGACAAGTAATACAACTAGGGCGAAATAACTTCTCAAAAGAAATCGACAGGCGCATACAACTGGGATGGGCAGCATTTGGAAAACTAAAGTACATTTTTAAAGCGAAAATTCCGCAATGCCTTAAAACTAAGGCGTTTAACCAATGCGTCCTCCTGTATTAACTTATGGCGCAGAGACGTGGAATCTGACAGCAAGTCTTACCCATAAAATAAAAAGTCACCCAGCGTGCTATGGAGAGATCCATGCTCGGAGTGTCGCTAAAAGATAGAATCCGAAACGAGGAAATACGCAGAAGAACTCAAGTAGTGGATGCTACCCAACGAATAGGCACACTCAAGTGGCAATGGGCAGGTCATATCTGTCGAAGAGACGACGGTCGATGGGGAAGAAAAGTATTGGAATGGCGCCCAAGAACTGGCAAACGAAGCATTGGCCGACCCCCTACAAGATGGACTGACGATATAAGAAGAATAGCGGGAGTGACCTGGATGCGGAAGGCGGAGGATCGAAGAGGATGGAGACTCATGCGGGAGGCCTACGTTCAACAGTGGACGGACACAGGCTGATGATGATGATGAGGTCCTCTTTCGTGGCAATCCAAGTATTTCTCTCAGTTGCGCTTCCCGGGAGAGCAAAGAAGGAACCTCCGCGTGGTGCCCCCTGGAAACGGTTATTTACAATGCCGGCTATTCTACTACGGAAACAACACGCAAAAAAAAAATGTAAATGCATCGATGACGATGGTGCTTAGTGGCATGTACCCAACCACTTTACCAGACAGATTCTCACTGGGCACGATAATTTTAGGGCTAAATTATACAACTTAGGCATCCTGTCATTTTGCTGGGCGGGCATATCTTAGTGATTAAGCCGTTGTGTTTACATATAAAAAAAACCCATACATTTCCTCGCAGTATCCATACAGTGTCGGCTCCCAGCAGGATGCATCCCACGTTTTGTGCGACGTGAGGTGCAACCTGCATCTGTCGGATATTGCTTCTAGAAGCTGTCCACCTGGGAATAGACACAGTCAGATATATCAATTTTGTACGCTGTAAATGTCTTCAGCCTCTTTTAATAAAAAAATATAAATATTTTAAAATACAATATAAGAGTATACAATATACGCCAATGTACTGAATTACTATTTCACAATATGTACCGTGAGTCAATAGAGCTATAATTGGAGTGAGGAGACAAAACGAGTGTAATATACCTACCGTTATTATGTAGCGCTCTCAGTGTTGCCACTGCGCTGACGATGACTGACAGGAGCGCCGTAATGTCGACTCGGGAATTTATTTTTGAAGCATTCGATGCATTCGCCGAGCGGAATATTTTAAAAGTCAAGGACGTTAAATTCGCGCGGAAATCAAGAAGACGAAATTAAATTAAAATTTGAGTTACGCGCCGAAAATATTACGAGGACATACTCGTAAATATAACTGGCTAATTGATGGCCTGTAATTGACCAGTCCAGGGTTCGTCTCTCGGTGGAGATAATTATTTTTTTCTTTAATTATAAATGTATAAATACGTTTAACTTATTTTCATCTAGTGTGTACTCACAAATATAATTAATTAAAGTTCTTGCTAGGGAACTTAAATATTTTATAACTAAATAAGTACATACTAAATTTTATGTATAATGCATACTAAAAACTTGGATTGCCCTGAAAGAGGACCTAGTCCCTGGACACGACCAGGGGTGGAATATATGGAGGTCCCTTAACAGACTTCGGACCGGAGTATGCAAGACAAGGACACAAATGAAAGCCTGGCAGTTTTAAAGTGGACCGTCTGAATGTTACTGCGGCGTGGAGCAGACCCTGCCACACCTTCTGGAGTGTGCGCTGTGTCCGAGTAGCTGCACCCAGAAAGACCTGATAATGGCCGGGAGTA
Source organism: Glossosoma conforme (assembly GCA_022606575.1). NCBI lineage: Eukaryota > Metazoa > Arthropoda > Insecta > Trichoptera > Glossosomatidae > Glossosoma > Glossosoma conforme. The sequence continues at coordinate 875,155 of JAGTXR010000169.1, forward strand.
ACGTCATCGACGTCGCCCACTTCTGGGCAGACAGGATCTGACCCTGTTGTTTCCGACACTAATAAATATGTGTTTAGTATATACCGTTTCATATATACTAAACACATATTCCAATGTTAAATAAACTAAATTATTGAAATAATAAACGTGTAATGGGCGTGGACATTAAATCGGATATTCATCATAACGAAACACCTAGAGTTTAATAATAATAGGTAAGATAATTTTTGGTATAAGGTAGGTATTTAATATATATTAAAGCTAAAATATAATTTTGTAAGCTGTAAGCACCGGCCATTTATTGTCCGAGTCGAATCATTCTAGCGAGCGATTCAAATTAGAAACAGTAAATAAAAAAGGTCTGCCAAAATACCAATTATATTTAAAACATGTGATAAAGAAAACTAAATTTGGCTGACATTGCCGTGATTAATTTATAACTATAAGTATAGTTAGATGAGTTATTATGACTCTTAGCAACGCAAACACTGATATTAATCATACATTGGATATAAGTTAACATGTATGCTGTTATAAATCAATAGATTAAAAACATAAAATGCGTTTTTTTATGTAAGCACATACAGGATAATACCGACAGATGTTAATAGTGATTCTGAAGTTTCATCTGTGGATTCTACAACGCTTACCATTCTGCATATGGTTAAGCGCTGCATGTGGAGTGTTAATACGCCAACGTCATATACTCCCGACATTCAGGCATCACCCAATTATAACAGGAATTCAATATGAATGGTAAGTCTTCACGGGACGACTTTCGTCTACCGCCGATTTTGATTGATAGGATTTGACTGGCATTTTATGGGTGAGGAATTAAATTGACACCAAACAATACCATCAACAAAATCGACTGCATTGGTTGAGAGTTTCGGCTAGAATCCAGTACATATTATACTTCTTAGTTTATAAGGCACTCAACGGAACTGCACCGGGCTATTTGACAGAACTTATCAAGCCTTCAGAAATAAGCGTGCGTAGAGAGACACTCAGATCAGCTAGATCAAATAGAAGCAACCTGCAGCTGACAGGAGGTAGTCCTACGCACGGTCTTTGGCAATCGGGCTTTCAGCTACGCGGCACCAATGGCCTGGAACTCGCTACCAAAAAGCATAAGAGAGCTTAAAGCAAAGGCATCCTTCAGGAGCAGACTCAAGACCCACCTTTTTGCTCAGAGAGGCAAAGAAGCGCTTTTGGAATGATCATTCGGTCATAAAAGAGCGCTATGCAAATACTAATATATAATAAAAGAGGAAAATAATGTAAGAAAAGATAATGATATGTATAATTTTAATATTGTTTTAAAGAATATTTTTAAATCTTATTCGTTTCAATGCTTGTAATGTCTGCCTATCATCATTATTTATTTTATGTAAATGATCAGAGAAATGGCCTCACTAATACGTCGTCACTAAAGATCGACTCTGTCACTGTCACGAACAATATTATAAAATTCAATATCAATTCTTGACCTACCCAACTGCTGGTATTGGTAGATCACGCCGCTTATCAAATCAGTATTTGGACAAAAACACTCTCCAAACCGAATCGTCCTTGCGTTTATTTAACAGTTATTGACGCGCCATATGTTATTTGATGTTTGTAGTTCAATAGGTGCTGCAATGTCAATTGAACAATCGTAATATAAAAAGTCGTAAGAGACAAAAATATTTTCATGAATCTATATTATTTTAATTTAAATGTGTTGTACATTCAGTAGATGCTAAATACCTAATTTGGTGATGAAAGAACTTCTTTAATTACTCAAAAAACGTACATTGCTATAACAACTTCGGAGTTGTAAGACTGCTGAATCTTTTCATGTGTGTGATACGTAAACAGAATACTATGTTTTGAATATTTGTATACATTTTATGACGACCATATTCTCCGGCTAGGGAGCAGATAAGGAATAAGATTCAAATCACTATTAAATCAGCTGTAATTATAGCAATCATATTTTTAATGTCATTTCACGCTATGCTCGTTAAGCAATAATTAATTATAAATATAATTAAATTCAGATTAAAAATATATATATTGTCTATGAAATCGTCATTAAAATTATTTTAATTGCCTTCATTTAATTAAACTCGCTCGATCCGGCTATCGAATTATAACTTTAAGGGGTGAAATGAATCAATACGTTAATGATATTATAGTCACATGTATGAATATATAGGTTGATTGATTATATTATTAATTAAACAAATTAAGAGTTGGTAGAATAAAGAACCTCGAGCGGTGGGGAATGGTTCGGCAGGGAGAGTCACTGTTGTGCGATTGTGGAGACTTGCAGACCGCCTCACACCTTAGATCCTGACCGAAGTAGCTGCACATCCCAACACCCAATGCTGGGCAACATAGGGCTATCTATGTCGTCAGATATTGGACGGAAGCAAATTGATGTCGCTGATACGAAGAATAAGAAGATTATTAAGTTTACTTGTATGTAATCATTAATTTGACGAGAGATCTTACAATAAAAGAGCTTATATATTGCGAGAGATTAGAAACCTAACAGTGCAGTGATGAACTTCTTCATAAAAAATGCTGAACAGAAATAATTCTACTTAAGACTTGCTTAAGAGGGCATGTCTTATTTATATTCTGCAACGCCCGTGTAATCACACTCGTGAAATTATAATATATACATGTAAAATAATTGCATATTATCAGATCAACAGTATTTATTACAACATGTAACTATTAATCACATAAACGTTTAATCGCCAATTAGGATACTTAATTTATATAATAATAAACTCGTTAGTTTATATATTATCACATTATACTCTTATGATTCTAGGAATTGGTTTGCAGCGAAATTCTGCATCTCGTTCTATAATGCGTTTTATCCTGCGCAACCCTGAGAGATGTAAATCATGTCCTTGAACATAAATACATTTTTTTTTATTATTGCACAGAGAATTTGGGATAAGAAGTTAGATTTTGTGGAGTGTGGCGACGTTAAGGAGCGAATCCGATGGCCTTCTATCCTACAGTCAGATAGAAAAACACAACAATGATAGCATTATAATTAAGTTATACCAATGCAATCACTGCAATGTGGATCTAACAGCAAGTAACAATAAAATAAAGTTCACGAAGAAACGAGGATATCCGAAGAAGAACTCAAGTAATGGACGCTACCCAACGAATAGGCACACTGTGGCAATACATATCTGTCGAAGAGACGACGGTCGAGGGGGAAAAAGTGTTGGAGTGGCGCATTGCAAGATTGGCTGACGATATCAAAAGAATAGCGGCAGTGATCTGGATGCGAAAATCGGAGGATCGAAGAGGATGGAGACTCATGCGGGAGGTATACAATCAACAGTGGACGTACACAGGCTGATGATGAATGCAATCACAATACAGTCACATTGTATTTTCTGATATTTCCATATGAATAATAAAAGTTCGAATAATATTGTTGTTTCAGCAGCTGTTTTTCAATAATATTTTTCATACGATTCATATCGCCGAATACGTTTCATTATCATGCAAAATTTCTAAGCTGTGAGTCTAAAATGGATTTCATTGCTTAGTAATAATTATTTTTAAAATCAGACATTTACCCTTCAACGTCCTTCAAATCTTTTTTCTTAACACTTTGATTTCCTAATTAACATTTTAGTAACTTCAAAGCGTCCTACTGATTTTACATTTTTAGAATATTTAATATCAGCTCTTTCATTATGTGTGTTAAAAAAATTATCACTATATTCCCGTAATATATCATAAATTATGTCTCGATTATGAAAACAAAATCAATAATATTATTCTTTCAAGTTAAGTTATGAAATTACAATTAATTATTTACTTAACCAGGTAGTCTATCTTCTTTGATTCGATTTCGAAGTTGTGCGTTTTTTAGAATTCAAATTCAAAATATAATTGTACTTTTTAAACGTTTTTACATATGTAATTACCCAACTAATAGAGCATTGTTCACAACATTTTATATAACATTATTGTAGAATGAGTAGTTGATAAAATATTTTATGATAACACAATGAATCTTATCGTATTATAAGAACATTAATACATCAAATATTTTCGTACTCCCTTGACATTGCACAGAACGAAGGAAATGGTTAATATATCGAATAACTGCTGAAAATGCTACTTTTCATCAATTATTATGACCGGAAATTAAACAAAGAGAAGAAGTGTATAAGTAAGTCACATTATTACGATAAGTGAATGCCGGAATTCATTCTAATGAATTTGATGGATCAACAATCCACATGCAGAGCCACCCTAAAAATGACTTCCTATATGAGAACTCTCGATCACTATCTGGTAATATTATCTTTTATGTGTTCACATAAAAAATGTTATATATTTTATCGTTTGTTCATGAAATCCGAGCTTTTATGGGGACTAAAATACAGCTTTTTTTAATTAATTGATAAAAAATATTAATTTTGATTTTTTTCTCTTTCGTGCTGATTATTCTGTACGCGTTTAAATAAAAAAGTACAATAACTCAAGAAAATACTCGTATTCATTACAGATAACTGAACAAGATTACGCGACACTTTCTACACTTGTTTTAATAACAGTTCCGGTTGTTTTTTAAGCCGCCAGAGAGTTATTTCCAGACGCAACAATTACTCCCTCCTGTGAAGTTAATTGCTTTATGTGATGTGATGATACGATGAAGGATAAACACAAGGCGGCTCCTTCAACGGTTCTAAACTTGTCGTTATCCTTTTAGATTTCCGGCCTTTCAATGTTGAGGTCACAACACCGGCCTTGGCACCACAAATAACGTCAAAACGTCAAGGAGAGCTGACTTTAAGAGTGGGTGAGAAGCGAGACGAGACAGAGCGATTACTATGCTGTCACTGAAAAAAAAATCGTTGTGTAAAATTACAATTTATCTAATAAGTGACGTAGGAAGCCGCCTTGTGAGCGCTGAAAGCTCGAGCAGCTTTTGTATTCGTGCGCTGAAAAAAGCTCTCATGACTAATACGAAAGATGTAATTTAAGATGTATTTTAAACTTTTTTGGCAATAGTGACGTATCTTTATTTGAGTGAAGCTAATTTTTGACAGCTCTGAACTAGTTCATGCGATAGTAATGTTTTTGTGCGAATGGGATTTAAATACACATTGTATAATTATGCAATTTTTGTCAGTTTTACTCGTACTTAAACGGACATGAAACTCAAAATACATACTGTGAAAAATTAATTAACAATACTGTCCATTTTTTTTTCATTTATTCTTCAAGGAGATCATTGAATTAGACTATGAATTAAACTCTTTGTGTAAACTATTTTATGATTTTTTTTATGTAAGCGCATGTACCAGAAATATTTAATCTATAATACTCATTCGGGGCTAGTAAAGGCTGCATGCGGAAAATATGTATTTTGTTTGTAAGATATGGGGAGATTACAAATCCATTTTGATTTGTTTCTTACATAAATTAATATTCCATAGAGAATGAAAACAGATACTGAAAAAGCATTCAGGAAGAAATTTTGAATATTGGCTGTTTTTAGCCGTCAAACATTAACAATATATAATTATGTTCAGCAAGTGTGAGACAAGTCTATTGATTGTAGATATGTGCAAGAGGCATTAATTTTTCAGAAGAGCAGTGGACCTTAGTAATAATGGTAAAAAAATGTAAAGATTGGTTGGTAAGACGTAATTGCGCCATTTTTGAATACACAAACAGCTCTTTCTGAATGGAATCAATTAAATGAAAAAAATGGCTCATTTCTACTTATATAAAACACACACAACAATATATAAAACGTTTACTTTAATTCTGAATAATTATTATTATATAAAATCGATGTAATTACTTTACAAGTTTTTCTAAATACGTCTACTTTGAAAAAATCTAATTATGTATAATCTCTGCGAGGCGTGATTTTTCATAAAAACTAAACGCATTGTAAACAAGAAGTTGAAGAAGGGTCTGAACTCTGGACGTAGAAGTGGAAAGACAACTTGATCCCTCGAGGCTGCGCAGGTAGTTGGTTGACAACTGTGGGCGTAAAGCGTGACTAACGGACACGGTAGACTGCTGGCGATGCATCCAACTCCTCACAGAGAATGTGATAATTCTAGTCACATAAAAATTACTTCACAAAGTCTACACGAAGTTTGGTACAAAATTTGCTGAAAAAATCGACGTATTTTGTCTCTATTTAAGACGGTATTTGAAAAATCGGTTGCTCTTCAGCGTTAAATGATGCAGGCCTTCGGAGCGTTGGGCTGATCATTCTAAATTCATTCGTGAATCTTGGCATCTCACTCAGAGCCAATCTAGCCGTATAATGAGATTCGAAATCAGTTGCCTGCGTAGAATACTGGAGGTACGATGGTTTGACATTGTTAGGAATAACGAGGTGAAAGAGCGGACAAGGCAGTCCTTACCACAGTCGGTCAAGAGGCGAAGGTGGTCCTGGTTGGGACGTGTATTAAGAATTCCACAGGAGAGCATAACTATAGCTGCATTTTCTTCAAGTCCCCGGTCTGGCACCATCTAACTATACATATAATGTACTCGGAGGATCTGCGAGAGGCAGACCCGACATCGTATGAGGCGAAGACTATGGCGGCTGTCAGAGATTTATGGCAGCAGTACGTGAATGCTATATTCTCCAGTTAGGGGATCGGACATGGGTATGGTGGTAAGATATAACACAAAAATATGCCTCAGAAACTCATCTGCCGTATTTTCAAGTCATCGGGCTTCTGTTTTTGAAGTTTTTTTAAGCATTTTTGTTCCTAAGTGAATTTTCAGTTGCAGATAAGTGTTGTAATGAGACACAATGCCAACTGACAAAGCTTTGTGGCAGCAGTTCGTGACAACTATGTGTTCCATTTATAGGAAGCGGATATGGAAATAATGATGATGAAACACTCAATATAACCCAGTATGTAAAAAGGAGTATTTTTCAATTCAACTTCTCTTCGAAACTAGAAAATAAAACAATGATTTGTACTCGAGTCTAATTGAACTAAGAAATGCATCAGATATACAATACAAAAGTACATACGCCATTTTAATTATGCAAGAAATAATACTCAAATTAATTCAAATGACCAAGAAATAAAAGTAGTAATAATTATTGAGATATTGTAACACCGATGTGTTACTATTACAGTGTCCAATGTCTGGTATTACTACAATGTCCAACATGACCAGTGGGTGGAAAGGAGTCTGTACAATATTATACTTCCCTTCGAGACGGCAGTTTAGTTGATCAGAGGATCGAAGAGTGGGTGCGTTGCCTGTTCAGTGATCGTTGCAGGCAATTTCTCTGCAAGGCTGACGACTTGTTTGGAAAAAAATACTAGTTGTAAATCTTACATCGGGGCCGCGGTGCACTTCAGTTATATCAACTCGATACTGTATGTAAAAGATTCCCAATTCAAACATACACTCAACGATATTTTAAAAAAAAGCTTGAGATAATTGAGTTTCTGGTAGCGTATATGGAAAGCGCACATGGAAGTGGATTATATATACTAACATCCTCCTCTCTCTCAAAAGATTGTTAATCCGTCGCGTGAGGGCATGATGAGGAGCGAGTCAGCAAACAAAGACTTTTTCAGAAGCACATTGACATATATTTACGTTAAAACTGTACAAGCTTCCGGCCAGGCGTGATGACATGCGACCTTCTCGGCCGTCAGCACACAACTGACCCGTGTGGCCCGTGGTTGGTCACCAGCGCCATAAGCGACGGTCTATATAACTAGTCCCAATATGGCGGACACATAAGTGTATGGCAAGCGAACAGAAAAGAGACGAAAGATTGTATATCGAGGTTTTCGGTACCAGTCAGCAAGGGCTACATCATGCTGATGTCAATACATAGGCCTCCTGCATGAGTCTCCATCATCTTCGATCATCCGCCCTTCACTTACAGGCTACTCATGTATACAGGAGTACAATGCACTGGACCGACCTAATCGGTGATCAATTAGGCTACATTATTACTACTGTCATCTGTTGTTCGTCTGTCTGATTATAAAAAAGAGGAAAATACTCAAAAAGGGATGCTAGTGCTGAATTAAAATAACGTAAAGAGTTTCGTAAATTAATAGAGCGCAGTAACTTAGTAGTTTTTCATATTTGATGAATGAAATAAAAAACTTTGTAAAACTACTGAGTACTCGTACTAGTCGTACTTGCTTTAAAATTACTTTATCAAAATTAACCATTTTGTACTAGTAACGGCTCTTTCCCACGGACGTCCAGTTTTGCAGGATCGGTGTTTTACTGGATACCACAAAAATCACACCTGTGTTCACACACAGAAGTTTTCATCCTGTTTTTTACGGGATAGCATTGGCAGTCGAAGAAGAAAATTCAGACGCAATGGACGTGAATACTCTTCTGATATTATACTGGCACTTTCGCCGCCGAAAGCAATGCAAAAAAAGAAGATTTTGGGTTCACCCGATCCTAGAACTACGATCAAGATTAGACACATTTCGTAATCTCATGGGTGATTTGAGAAAGGATGAATCCAATTTTTTTAACTACTTCAGAATGTCCATGACCACGTTTGACACTCTTTTAGAAAAGGTGAAGAATAATCTAAAAAACAAGTAAACAGTAAAAATATTACTTTTTATAATTTTAAAATATTATTAACCCTCGATATGTAGTGATTAACTTAAGGATATTAATATTAATTATAACTGATTTTGATTAGATTATATAAGTGACAAAAACAGAACTATAATGGGATAACCGAGGGGTATAAGGGAGTGGTTAATTTTTAAATTTTGTAAGTAAGATCTTAAAACGCTTGTGTTCTTCCAGCACTTAGAACTCATGCTTTGAGAAACTATGGTCTTTGCTTCATGTAATATGTAGGCTCTGCTGTAATTCACTGAAGGAATAAAAGTTGACGTGAGCAAAAAGCATAAGCCGACCGTTTCAGATTACATTATTTATTACTACAGTCCATTATAAAATTAAGTATACGACATAAATCATTAAAGATTTCCATTATTTTTCGGTCCCTCGGATTGTTTACTACCCTATAATGTTAATGCACAATAAACTTGATGTAATTTCGTCACTGAAGGCCATTTGTTTGATCATTTATAATAACCATACATTACTTTTCACTGTACGTACATGTGTCGTCTATATAGTGTATCGTCTTCATTCTACTGTACGGCTGTTAATCTTGACATCTCACCAAAAGCTAATGCAGCCGTATAATGGATTTCTAAAAAAACAGACGTCTGCGTAGTTTACAGGTAGAACGATGGTTTTACTATGTGAAGAATAACGTGGTGAGAGAGCGGACAAGGTAGCCTTTTATAATACAGGCAATCAAGAGGCGAAGGTAGATCTGGCTAAGGCATTTACTAACTATGCCGCAAAATAGCATAAACTATAGCTACATTTTCTTCAAGCCCCCCAGTTTCATGCCATTCTAGAAGACCGTCAGGAACTATATATAGAATTTACTCGGCCGAGCTCCGGGAGGCAGAGCTGACTTAGGATGCGGCGAGGACTAAGGCAACTAACAGAGCTTTGTGGCGGTGGCTTGTGATGTCCATATGCTCAAGTAAGGAGAGCAGACATGGAAATGGTGATGATGATATTGTACGTACATATTAATGTTTAAATAGCTTCAGACAGCTAAATAATAAAATGTATTGTACGCGTAATGTTTGCCGAACAAATTTATTTCGAGATAATCGAATTGTTTAATTTTGTACAGATATTAACTCAGTTCATATAGAAATATATAAAGTACGTTAGATCAGGTATAGATTCCACAATTTTATATAATATCCGTTAGGTATTGTATATATACCACCGGAACTGAAAAAAATAATTGTATTTGAAAAAACTAATAATTAAAACATTTCACATTACCAGTAGTGTCGATTCGAAAATTATTTAAGTAATATTTATTTGAAACGTCAGTGTTGCAATACACAAAAATATCGTTGTCATTTATCGAAAATGCGTTTTTCAACAAGCAAGGTGGTAGGTATATAAAAATAAAACAACAGTAAATGTTTCATGAAAATAAATGAAGTAGGGGGGTATCATTAGAAGGACGCTCGTTGCCTCATAAATAGCGATTAAGGGTTCCAAACTGGTTATGGTCTGATGATATTATTATACAGCTTTAAAATGCACCGAGTGGCTGCCATACTATAAGTACCACGATCCGCCCACGGAGTATCATAAAATAAATAATCAAAGAACACCGCTGAAGTATTAAATGAATGCACAAGAGACTGAGAGTAAATTATAAACCTTGCTTGTGCTCTTAAAAACTTGCAATAAGTACTTATTTCTGATAAAGAAAATGTTCTAATTACTTAAAGTGTTCTTTTAAACACAATATCAATTAAATAATGAAAAGTTTATCTCGTTATTTTTTATTTGCATTTCTATATTTATTTATTTTTAAATCACGTGACTCCAGTAAAAGCATATTTACGTACCTCAGTACGTTTATACACATGGAGAACTGAAAATGCTTTCATTGAAGAGGCGAAACCGCAGTATTCCGGCATATGAATAAACAGTGCATAGTATCATGTTAAAACTAGGTAAGAAGTATTTATCTATTTATTTTTTGTATGTAAGCATATTCAGGAGAATACTGACAGATGGTGACAGTACTGCTGAAATCTCATCTTTGGATTATATGATGCTTAAAATGTTGCATTTGACACGTGATAGTATTGATCCGCCAAAATAAAATATATTTTTAGTGACAATAATTATCTTATACTACTTATAACTTAATATTAATCTACTGACTATCCAATAAGTAGTATTTTAATCAAAACATAAAATTATCGAGCATTTAATTTCTCATTAGGGCATATTATCTATCTCGTGCAAATTGATGGCAATGCATAAATATCCATTAAAAGTCGTTACCGATGAGACGTTGAACATATTGCCAGGTCGAAGGACGTGATAGTAATTTATGAAAATAAAATATATTTTTTATCACAAACAAATTATGTCATTAATTTATTACGTCTACAGATGACATAACGATTTTAATTTAGAACGAATCCATTTGGGGACAAAATTGCATCACAGGCCATCTTCAATGGAAGCAAAATATCGTTAATAACGATTACGACGGATCGTTGATCGTAAGATGAGTCTTATTTGTAACATTCTAGAAGATCTGTAGTAAGTAATATATAGATGCTAACTTATATGTGTAAATTATTTAATTAATAAATTTGTCAAAATGTATCTTTATAATAGTGTTATAAATCATATAATGTATATGCACGTAGCCTATTGAGCACAGTAGAGCCATATAGAGTAGCTGCTACATAACATTTACAAATATTCTGTCGGTATTAAGGACATTCGCTTTGTCAATATCTATACAAATAAAAATGAATGTTTGTATGTTTGCTTGTTTATCACTAATGGATGCCTTTACTGCTTACCCAATGACGATGAAATTTTGTTAATATGTTAATTGCGCATCCGTGAAGGTTTCTGTATCATTAAAACGGGGAATAATGCGCTATTTAATGTATATAAACAAGTATACGAATACCTTAATGACATAGAAAGAGTTCTAGTACACATAGGGAATCAAGTATATAATATTCTTAGTAATATTGACCTCAAGAGGGAGCTATCGATAGAGCATACTTAAGAACAAGATCAAAAATTTAGCCGCAACGCTGAATATAAAGACGAATTGCATATAAAACATCCGTAGATTTCGTTATTTAAATTCTCTATCCAATTTTCAAAAAACGATTATATATCCTTGTAATCCATTCTATCGATAAAATCTTTATCACATTATCTACAAAATCACATTTCCTCCTACACCAAGAATAGTCAGTTAATAAACTTCATATTAAACATCAATTTAAAATACATTGAAAAAGACTACGTCAAGCAATCTCCCATTATTGACATATTTATCGATTAAATGGATCACATTTTCAAGTGCTCCAATTTATAAATACATACTAATACACTATTCATCTGACTAAAGAAAATTGTACATCGTGGATCTGATAACAAGGGCATCGATTAATTTCAACAACGAACCGGAATGCGCCGACGAATCAAATAAAATTAATTCTAAAAGTCCTTGACACTCTCAATAGTATTATATAGTCAATAGAACAACACCGCTGTGTGTTACAACAACACAATTCACTTTCCTCGTCACCAAGCTGATGGATAGGATGAACTAACATTAATGTACGAATGTACGATGGATAAATTGCGTCAGACCAATTGGGCCTCCGATAAATTGGGGTCCATCTACCTTATAAGGGTCAAGGAAGCCGGTCGAATAATCGTGCGAGCATAATGCGTAACCGGACCACTATAAATCACAGCTGACTTCCTCCGAATGTGTTGTAAAATCACCTATAAGTATAACGTTCATTTATGTTTATGTGACGTGATACCAGACTTGATTTTACAAGCATGTGCCTCCAATATGTTTCATTAACTGAAAATTTTGAGGGTATGTACATAAACAGCCACCGTTAATGGCATATATCAAAGGCCACATTCATTCTTAGTCGGTTCCACACCTCAAAACTCTTCAATATACACTATACACTTAATAAGTTTCAATATTATAATATTATATGTTCAGCGACGATGGCACACTGTAAGCGCGGTTATCGTTAGACAACCAAAGTTGAGCAACATGGGCGCGGAACAAAATTTGGATTTGAAACCGCATAAAGTTTAACCGCTTGTTGATTGTCGAGTTGAGCCGCTTCTTATAACCAAAAGTCGGGTGTAATGATAATAAATCTTTAAAAAATCCGATTAACATATCACACAAAAATATACCTCGGATACTACAGCGGTCAAGTCTGGGGCTTCTGCCCTGGAAGTTGTCGGTAACCGTATACGTTCCCGTATACGTTCCTAGGTACGAGTAGAATTTCTTGTGTAGAGATGTTTCTCGTAAGTATATGACAACTCTATATTAGACGCACCTCACGGCGCCAACAATTCATTGTCATTCATTGAGACAATGGCATAAATCAAGCCGATGTAATATTTATGTTATGTCTCGTGCTAGGTATTAATGGCATATTTGAGAGTCACCTTTACATTTCTACTTAAAGTGGGCTTACTTTATTTTTTAATGGCATTAAAGTATCTTACAAATATGATCGAAGTGTGATATAACCTAAAGTAAAATATAAATATTATGACAGACCTAGATACTTCATAGCTAGATGATAAAAGACAGTTTTATGATGACTGGTAATAAGTTTAGGCGTCTATTTTTGTTTCCATAAATGTTTAAAATAATAATATGTTTATCACATAATGTATTGCCCAATAGGCATGAAAACATGAAATGTCTATTTCTGTGGAAAAAAAGGAGAGGGCGAAACGAAAAGATTGCGGGTCGAATTGAGTTGCCAAAAAAATATATTATCTATGTTTTAGAGAGCGAATTTATAATTAATATGGATCACTATAATGTAATAGAATGAGCGCAAGGTTTCATGACAACTTTGCGTATTTTTAAAGTTATCGTAATAAAAATACGTAGTTATTTAATTATTTTTTGAGAGAAAAGAAAACATAGGTTAGCATGATGTGAAACCAAAAATATTAACACTTATAAAATAAAAAACCAAATATACAATGTACAGTAATCTCTCAGGACTATCTTACACGAGTGATAAAGATTTAAAAAATTGCTCAACTTTTAAAAATAATAAAAACCATGCCGGCATAGTAATTTGTATAACTCAAGATTGTTAAAAAAATGAGCAATCTTGCATTACGAAATTCTCGTATACGTAGAAAAACTAGTAATTTAAATAGAGTATTCGATTAAAAAAAAAACCATCTATTTCTTCCAGTAAAAAAGATTTTTTTTTTTCAAAAGTTTACTATTAACCGTAACGTAAGCAAATCTTCCAAAAAATAATGTATGAATGTTGGAAATATTTCTTTCAAATACATTTAAATCGCTTTTTACTAGCATGAGTTTAAAAAAACATTCGGTATTTTTTTTGTGATTATATTAATAATAAATATTACCCAAAACACTCAATTTTCGTGGGCGTTGTAATGAAATGTCAAAATCAGCTGATGGAACGACGCCATTGCTTGACCTTTGCCAAATGACATTGAGGGGTGACATTCCCTTAGCAAAAGTAAAAATTTTGAAAAATACATTTAAAAAATTAATTATAAGCGAAGAGGTCCCGATGTAAGAAAAAATCATTTTTTTAGATAATTAATTAATCTGCGTTCTATAATTGGGCCAGCAACACGTTTGGTAAACTAAAAATGTAACAATCAATAAATAATGTAATGATTGTGTAATCTAATATTAATTGTCTTGTAGACTTTTATTATCAGAAATAAAACAACCATGTGACTATCTATTATTTAAAAGCAATTCAGAAGACTTGCTCGTTGCTTGTTACCTACTCAATACGAATAAATATTTTTGATTTGATTATTATTGTGACCTAAAAAGGTGTTCGTGTGTAGGTATACACTGATCGGTTCATAAATCTAAATTGCTTGATTTGATTTTAAAATATTCTGCAATTGAAGTATTGTTGAAAAATTATCCATGGTAAAGGCATAAAAGTCAATAAAACAATGAAATCCATAATCTATAAATTACTAATTGTGTATAATAGTTTAAATTCTTTTAAAAGCTTTAATTTTGGATAAATATAAAATGTCATTCAATAAACATTATTTGTGTTGGTTTATTTTTAAATATAGTAAAGATGTAATGAATTGTTGTTGTAAACTAGAAAAATGACAGATTTTTATAATTTTATATACGAACAGTATAAAAATATAATAATAGTGTAAGAATAACATATGTAAATGATTTGGTATCATGTACGGTTTATTTTGTTGTGTAAATGTCAAAAAATAATTAAATAAAACATTTAACATTTGCTTTACTAACATTCACGAATTTCACACAGGTGTTATCATCAGGTAATAAAGTAGTTGACAATTTACACGTTCATCAAAGACTAATTATTAAAATTAACCTGCGAGCATCTGTTATCATGATCATATTATAATTCCTCCTTATCACAAAGTAGTGTAGATACACACAGATAAAATGATGAAACACATCAACGAAAGTGAAACTAAGTAATAAATATAGTATCAAACTAACCTCACTTCCTTGCCGGCAAATCCAAAACTTTAAAAAATCGATGTCACTTGTTTTGAACGAATGGAACACTTCGCACTTGTATTTGAATTTTGGAATAATTTCTAATCTCGATCAGTGTTGCCGCGTATCGATTGTTTATGTTTTTTATGTTTGTTGTTGTGTTTGGTCGGTGAATTTGAGTGTTTTATAGGTTAGGTGTAGCGGGGAGTTGAGACCCCGGGTTTTCGCGGTTGTGATGATGATATGTCACCGGAGAGCTCGTTGGGACGACCGCCGCGCGCCGCGGACAGACAGAGACTCGCGCCGCAAGGACGAAGCAAGGTCGGCCCGCGCGGGATCTTTCTCGCAGACTCGAGAGAGAGAAAACGGGCGCCGATACGAGCACATATCACACGACGCACAGCACATAACACACACCACACTGTGTGCCGCTGCACCGAAATAACACAGCTCGACGCTCAGAGACGCTGCGCTGTCTTGGGGATAGATAGACACACGTACATCGCGACAACCCCGATGCGAAAGTCATCCTGATATTTGTCCATTGAATGCGAATCTTTTGTTTTGTATTTTTTATGTCAGCACATGTAGGAGAATACCGACAGAGTTTCGAAGAAATCTCCATAATAAGTAGTTTCTATGACACTTGCCAAACGCAGCAATATTCACGCTTCATCAATTTTAAAATGTATTCACTATGAAAGGGTGGTGTTTACGGGACGACTTTTGTCTACCTCCTATTTATATTAATAGGCTAAGGCTGGCATTTTACTGGTGAGGAATCAAATTCAATTAATTAAAATTAACCGGGTGTATTTACAATTTATAGACCGTAGAAATCGGTTAAAAACCATTTTTATATTAATCTCCTCCGGGAATCGAACCCACGTAAGCAAACATTTTAACACTAAGCCATACCTGCCCCATAAAAATATAAAGGTTAGTTTATGAATCCAAATTAAATGAACATTTCGACAGCTGATATATGAGACCTTATTGGTAATTCCTGCAATTCTTTCTTATCTATAAGCTTTCCGTTGAAGAACACATGATATATATAATTCCTGATGGACTTCCAGAACGACGAGAGCTCGGCGATTGAGGAATTAAGTTAATCGCCACTTGATCCAGTTTTCAGGAACGATGGGCATATAATCTTCATAAATAGTTGATTAACAATCTTCCAAATATGGCTCGGGCATAATGGCACTGTACCACATACATATTCAATACTGTGTATTCTGAACAAAATATGTCAGTATGAGACTAATCATGAGATTGACCAGCCAATAAAGATAATAAGTTTTAGAGAAAAATACATGTATATCAAAAAGACAATTGAAAAAGCCTATATCTACAAGTTTATTATGTTGCCTCACGGGCATTATTGATCATTTTTTTACATATCTAGTGGGTAACAATTATACTTTGAAATAACATTCATAAATATTATTTGTTTTGGAATAAAATACGACATTTATTACTTTCAAAAATAGATTCGCTGTTGCAGAAAATAGCGCCGCGTTTGCCAAAAATAACGTGATTTTTCCACGTATCTATGTTTATACAAAACGCATGACTTGTATCACAAATTACTTGTTATTACCAGGCGGCCGCGCCCTCTAAAGCTTTTTTATCTCTTTAAAGATACCAATGTCATCGCAGAGCTATCATAAACCAAAGTACACAAATGCGAATTAAAACTCATAACTGCAATCGTCTTTATTTTAATTTTTTAAATTCGATTCGCTTCTCGAGATGCACTTTCGAAGCAACCCAATGAGATAATGATAAGAAAACGTCAGTTTCAAAGTCATCTGCGTTGTGTTTTTTTTTTTGATCTATCAATAAACATTTATTGTACGAGTAGCTGTTGTTCTTCATGTCGCGAGACTTAAAAACACTTCGAGATTGTTTTATTATTTATGCGATTTCATTGTTTGTTTTAATTCAATTGCGGTGACAATACTCTCGCAATGAAACCAAACAAATATTGTACATAACGAACGACTGAAATCTACGTATCGACATTATCCTTTTATTTTACTATACACCTTTGAATCTTCGCAACACTTTATCCGCTCGTTAAATAAACGATTTATTATTTCGACTTATTTATTGATTGATGGCATATTTCAATCATCCCAGGAGATCATAAGATGATTTCAAACACATTTCACAAATTTTAACATATTTAATGTCCTCTTGAAAAGATCTACAAATTTCTTCGCTTATATATTTTTTTGTAAGCTTGAAGTTCTAATCGATTATCATTTATTTTGATGAAACAATTCATTTTACAGGGATAATAAACCATAAATAATAAAAATAAATGTTATTTGTCTCAAAATTGTATTCACAAAAAATGATAGTGATCACAATGGAATATAGCGACTTCTCCAAAATACATGTTTTACGTGAGCTCTTCTTATTGTAGTGAACTTCTCATTGACAGAATAGTTTTAGGAAATATATTTTTAAAAAGGCTAATGAACTTAAGTAAATTCAAGCATTATTTGAATAATCATTTCTACTAGTAAGTCTAAAAAATTAAGAAAGACTAAATTTCATAGTAGGAAGATAATCTTAAGTTTTATTGACATATTTTGTTAAGCCACTCATTAAATACGAATGATTCAGTCCTCGGAAGCGTCGTGCTACTCGTACAATATCCAATAAAATTCTGTTTAAAAAACGCCTGAAACGACTGAAAATTATTGGAAAAAATTTGCATTAAAATCGGTGATTACCTATAGTTGAATATCACTGTGGTAGAATATCTTTAGTAATACTGCAAATACTAGAACAGCACATATTTTTACTATAAACATAACCCTCATAATTTAAGGTCTCGGTTACAGTAAAAGTCATAACACAGGTACTTGGTATAAATACGAGGTCAATCGCACGCGGCCATACGTAAACTTGAACTAGATAACTAAATGACTATTGCATCACTCGTATGCGTAACGATAATGTGGCGTTTAGAACTGATAAGTGTTTTTCTGTTTGAGTGAAAATACTTGATTCAAAACCTAAATAGCAATTGTAACCAAGATTACGTACTAGACAATTCTAAAAGAAATCTGGAAATATTGGTGATGTTTTCCTAAGATTAATCATTACTAATTGACACAAAAATAGTTTACCAGCTGTAGCCTACCAATACGTTAATAAGGAACTTACTTATTTCACTCATATTCGTGATTTTTCCAGAAGATCAAATTCATAAAATACTCTCCCTTTTTTTCGTAAAAGAGGTTGATACTGACGCCAAAACTGAATCCGACGTGGAGCATAGAATAAACACAAGATGGCTGAAATGGAGGTCTCTCTGGGGTTTTGTGTGACAGCAAGATTCCAGTTAGGATCAGAGGTACAATCTACAAAACTGCTGTAAGGCCAGCTATGCTCTACGGATCGGAGTGTTGGACCCCGCGCTGAAACGTGACTTGGATAGGATTCATGTGGCAGAGATGAAGATGCTGAGGTGGGCGGGCGGTGTGCTAGAGTGGCCCCCATACCTGAAAAGATAGGGGAAAACCGCCTAAGATGGTATGGGCATGTGACACGGAGAGATGAGGACCACATGTTGAAGAGAGCCCTCAACATACCCACGCTGAGAAAAGACCTGGAAGACCACAGGCAACCTGGACTGCAACTGTAAACAAGGATCTGAAACTCTGGGTTTGATCAAGAATGCAAAGCAAGACAGACAGTCATGGCGAATGTTCACAAGGAGAGCCAATAAGAAATGACTAAGCTAAAGAAGACTCTTTCCTTTTTTTCCACAATCGCACCATAGCTGAAGTTGTCACAAATCACTACTTCATAGTTATGTCAGCTTTATAATCCATAACTAGGTGAAGGATCAAATTCAATCCAACTGAGGGTATCAATCTAACTTGGTAATTTATTTAAAATATTTTTATTTTAATCTTTTGTGTAGTAAATAACCGCTTTACATATAAGCTACACCTTCCGGAAAATTGTATTATAATTGTAATAACATTAATAATAACAGGTGATTAGTAAATAGCTTAATTTCATATGTTGTAATAGTGCTTAATTAACTTTTCGTGAATACATTAATAGACTGTTAATTAAATAATTATTTAAAAAATACAAACTCACATTAATCAAACAAAATGCAAAATAAAATGACCTTTAATAATATAGGTCAAATGTCGTTATTTGCAGATGGATAAAAGATGTTTTATATATTCGAATAATTTTTAGAATGTCATGAAAAATAATAAAATAAGGATTCATTTATAACACAGAAGTAAGTCATTTTAAATGTTAGTAATACGTATCTCTACATAATATATTTGAAAAACTCACCCAAAACTGAGTATTACGCGTCGAATCTTCATACCGACAAAATACGAGTAACTTGGTATTTATTTTCCCCGTCGCTAAAAACGTACCTACTTAATATTTTAAATAACTAAAACAATTTTGAATTATATGCAATAAATTGAATGTTATTTTCACCCGGGTACATCGCATTAAGAAAAAAAAACAGTTTACATAATTCATATGTTATTTGTTTTTAGTGTGTTAAATCTATCAATGAAACTTGTATTTAAAGTGTAAGACATCGTTTGCATAGTAGATTTATTTTGTTTGACATTCATTCGCGTGTTTACTCGATACTTCAGTTGTTAGAAAACACTAGAAAATTTTATGTATGGATTGAAAACGTCTTGCGCAGTCGAAGGGTTTCCACGCATGCGCGGATGCCTCTAAATCAGCTGTTCAAAATCACAACTAGCCTCACATGTTCCGCGAAAACTACAACCATAAGACTCGCAAAAACTTAAAAACATGTATTTCACCGGGACTTAAAACCATGTGGAATGCTACGAATGAGAAGCCAATTAAATTCCGCACGCTAAGTAATTTAAGCCGAGTGTTGATTACAATGTTTTCATTCAGTTTTTCGGGTTCGCGTTTGTTAATATTTTTCAGGAAGTCTCGTAGAGATTTCCCGCATTGCGTCAAAAATAGCCGGTCGGTCGTTTTGTAAATTTAATGAATTACATAATTTTTTGAATCTTGTGCAATTCGTGCAGTTTTGTCCTACATTAATATGCTGGTGATTGAAAAAAGAGATCCTCTGGAATACTATGGAATTCTGATTACACCGGTAAGAAAAATTTCCTTGAATTTATTTGAAAGTTTATTTAGAATATACAATATATTTCTATTCAGTTAAGTGACTCAGTTTTACCAAAATAAAATAAATATTTTTAAATTTGGTGCTACTTATCTTTAATTTATGAAGTAAGTCCATCATGTTATGATATAATAAAACCAATGTAAGTACTGCGACCAATTGATAAATCTTTACGTAATTTATTTTTATGTATTCGTTGATAAACATTTCATAAAAAAATCAATGACGATATTACCTATAAATTGTGTAATTAATTATGTAAGAACTTGTTACATTAAATCAATAATAATAAAAAAACATAAATCATATCAGTTTCATGCAGAGATTTATTAGTAATTAAAAACGATGCGTCTTAGAAATGTAAAAAAAAAAACTTAATTTTATAGTCAAATTGTACAAATTTTTCAACCATAAACAAGTTTGTACGAAAATTTCTTTCTAAACGGCAATAGTAAGTTTATGGGAAGCTTTTTCCGCTTCTGTGTTTGCTCTCTCACACAATCTGGATCTCTTCAAGAAATAGTACCTTAAACTAACATTACACATCATTTCCGTATGTAGAGTCCAGGCGCTATGGTTGAGCTACACAGACTCTACATGCTTCAAATAACTTTTGGTGGTCTCCTGCATACATTTACATTTTATAAAATCCGATTTTGCCCAATAATTTACAACACTCACTAAATCGAAATATTTACGTAATTTTTATTGGTTTATTAAAATTAGCAAATAAATAAATATAAAATAAATATTTTCTTATTCTTCATCTTCTTGTTTTCATCTTTGGTTAAACCTCAAATAGTAAAGATCGCAACTCTTAATAACAGCGCTTGATTTGCTTTTCCTAATATTACGAGTATGTATATTATTTTCCATCGTACATAGCATTCACCTTAAAGTATTGAATCATGTATGGATTAGTATTCTTGTGACACTTTTAAATTATTCCATCCATCTGCTAAAATAGAGAAAGATCTCTAAATCACATTGTTGTCAATTGTCATTAGATTCTACATATTATTCTCCTCTCTTTGAACCATTTGACCGAAGAACTGCAGGACACTTCGTAGATATACATACTTGTATGCGTTTCATATCAATACTTTCTCTTCTGAATACCCATTTTCTCGATAATAGATACGTTCTTACGATCCAAGAAACTCAAAGCATTTTTTTTTCATTATCACGTTACGAATATTGTTTATAATAATAATAATAAAGTTTTTATTCCAGCAGGATTGGGTGGGTTGTGCAATACCCAATCTGCCATATTTTTAAATACATAGCATTGAACAAAGTTTTAATTTTGTGAAAATAAAATAAAAATTAAAATAAAATAAAATAGTATTTCATGGTGGTTGGTGCACCATCTCCATCCATCGATGGCTCAGGGAGGAGTTGAGCCATTCAGAAGCAGCCAGGATGATGATGTTGTTGGACCTCCTTATCCTGCTCCAGAAGCCGGCAACACGGTGTCGCAATAATGCTGGAAATGAATGGACTCCGCCCTCCACAAACATGTCAGATGCGCTACAAAATCTAGGGGAGTTGCATAAGTTGGCGGTATGAGTTATTATACGCAACTTTGAGCTTCTCCCACTCTCGTTTAGGATAGTTAGACCAGAGTTCTGAGGTATACAGTGCCATACAGTGTGCTTTGAATAGCACTTTCCTGACAGCATTACTACAATGGTAGAACCTCCGAGAAAGCATACCGCTCCGAACGCTTATTGCTCTTCTTTGCCGCTCTATGTCTTCAATGTCACGTAGGTCATCTGTGAGGATGTGGCCCAAGTATTTTACTGAAGACACTGTCGCTAGATCCCTGCCCTCAAGACTCACTGTGGGTATGATCAGTGGTTCATTATTGTGTTTGAAGACACAAACGACTGATTTTGTGGGGTTATATTTGAGGTCATGGGATTTAGCATACTTTTCACTAAGGTGAAGAAGGCATCGCAGTGCATTTATTGATGGCGATAGAATGACCATGTCATCAGCGTAGCTAATATTGTTAGCACAGTAGCCGCTTATATGACAACCTGGAAGCATTTAATGACTGGATCAAGTCATCGATATATACATTGAAGAGAATAGGTGACATACTACCACCTTGCTGAACTCCGCTCTTCATATATAAAGGCGAGGACTCAGCTCCAGCCCATTGTACAAAATTCTTTTTTGTTGAGCATACCATACAGCCAAGACGTTCACAATAGCTGCCGGAACATTGCGCTTTTTTAATTTTATCCAGAGTTTCCTATGGTCAACTCGATCAAATGCTTTGCTCAGGTCCAAGAAGCAGGCATAGACGTTTGTTTTTCTGCTTATGTAATAGTCTATTGTCTGCTTGACACAGTAAATAGCCATATCAGTGGACGTGTTTCTCTTAAATCCAAATTGGTTATCAGCCGTGACCAACTTGTCTTCTATGAGTGAGTTTATTACTTTCTCGAAGATTCTCGATACCATCGTGGCGAGTGATATGGGTCTGTAATTGCTGCTGATAGAGGCATCTAACTGGGTGGCTTTTATTATAGGCAGTATGATGGTCATGGTCATATCTTTCGGCATACATCCATGTCCAAGTAAAGCAGTATAGAGAGCAGCCAGTATATGCGCAATTGAGGATCCTGCATGTCGGATGTGCTCTATACTGATTCCATCGTAACCTGGTGTCTTACCCGAGGCGGTGTTTTTGATTGCTGACAGAACCATAAGATGACTAATAATAATTTTTTTTCCATCATTATCCATGGGCAAATCAATTACCGACGGTTTGCTGGTATCTATTGGATCATCACTAAGGGAAAAGCAATCACGAAAAACGTTGGCAATTGCTTCGTCACCAGAGACATTGTTGACGCAGAGGGAGCACCACGTTTGTTTTGGATTGCAGATGAAGTTTTTGCCAAAACTTCCTGAAGTCTTTATTCTGTAAGGCAGTCGCTATGCTATCCATTCGTAGCTGATTAGCTGACTTTTGACATGCTTTCAGAGCCACTTTGAAATTTTTTCTTGCTGATTTTCTGATACCTGCAGTATCGCCATAAGTAGGTTTTCCAGCTCTCATCCAGTTGTGAAAAGCTCTTCGTGACTCAGCATACAATTCAGACACTCTAGTATTCCAGCCGGGTACTTGACGAATTTTTTCCTCTTACAACACTTATTAAATGACTTCATTGCAGCACAGCGAAGCACAGTTACAATATGTTTGTAGAGTTCGTTAATCTGCTCCCTATGTTCAGGTTTGTTGCAGAGTGCATTTTGACAGGATATGGCTTCTGGAAGGTTTATCTCGGTGAGTAGATCATTTGCAATGCGGGTATACGTCTCAAAGTCCTTTTTGTCTTCGCAGCCCATTTTCCATCATCTTGAGGTTTGCCCGATCTGTTACTCATTACAGCTATAAAGTTGGTATCTATATTTACTGTAATAGGTAAATGATCGGACCATGACGCATTATCAATTACATTTATCTTCATTATAGCATTGGTTAATCCCTCAGAGACGATGCAGTGATCCAGCCAGCGGGTGCTGCCATGAGCATCACTTATATATGTGAATGTGTCCGATGGCATTTTTAAGCAATCTTATAATAAGGAACAAACGTTGTAATATATAAGTATAACAAAATTACAGAAATACACAAGTATGTTTGTACAATATTTTTTTTATAAAAACACCTTAAAAAACTAACAAATTGATAAAACACACACATGTAAAATTCTAAACAAATGTCTGCCAAATTACCTCTGCAGTTCAATTTACATAATTGAAGCCGTCGATAAATTAAGAAAAATTAACTGTAATTATAGGTCCAGTTAATCCGGAAACGCATTATTTAGACGCATGGTTTTAATGTTGAACGGTTAACAGCAGTACTGCGAAACAAGAGAAACTGCAAATAAATAATATTTCTTATTCAAATATCTCTGGGAACACCACCTTGCGGTAATCTATCTTAGCATCGGGGACTTGTGGCAAGCAGACAGAAATTAAGTCTAGACTTAACTCAATGATAGCGGACTTAAAATAGACTGATATACAAAATGACCTTGTCTTTCCAAGGACAAGGTTTCGGGGGACGAATGTAGCAATCGAAATAGATGATACATAAATTGAATGTGCTTTTTTAACAGTTTAAGATAGAAGGGCGGAATGAGATTGGGGCGCGCAGGGCGGCGCCTCGCGGCCTTGAGCGGCGCCCTATCAGCTGCTGTGTTGGCTGCCGCCCTTCTGCTGCACTGGGGCGTGCTGTGCACCAACATGCACGTCTGGCAACACGTCAACAGAGTGGTAACCAAACATAACCATAGCGTAGAGTTTAACCAATACAAACTAGTGGATTTTGTCCTGAATGATGCACCAAGTCGTCACAGGCTGCCTCAAACCAACACTCATCTCAAAGCTATACCATTCGCAGATATCACACGATTAAACGTAAGACGCAAAGTCATATGCGACGAAGAAATGCGTAAGGCAATCAAACAACCGTCCCACTGCTCGTATCATCAACTACACCAAGCTGAATTCGCGAAACAGCTATCTGAGAACCACACAAACTCTCACATCCGGCTCTAAAACTGAGATACTCCAGCTTTGACAGCAAATCGCATCAGAAGATCGTAAATATAACCAACCAGCTTAATGTCGTGGTTGTGTTAGTAGTATCAAAATACATTTATAAATAATTTTCATTTTATGCAGTGAATTATTTAAAATATGTAATATTCGATTAACAGTGCTCATGTTTTCATCTAAATATCATCATATATGTTTTATCGCGAACTACCCAATATACTCCTACATATATAACATTTCGGCGTAGTGCGCTTTCGTAACCTATTAGTTGAATGCATAAACGAGTCATTAAATTCCCTAATTCGTTGCCATTTATCTTACTGTGAACATGAAAATGTCTATATACAATAGTAGAGTAGACTGTAGACAGCATCAAATAACAGCAATTTATATTTTACTTCTGATAGTAATGCATTAGTCATTATAATTTATTTTTCTACTTATATCATAGGTTCGTTAAGCTGTGGCAACACCATATGGACATGCGACTAGCTACGAGGGTCAACGGCAGTCAGTCTCCAGAACCCGGAACATTAGGACACGCTACAGTCCTCAACACAATAAAGCCCGCGAACCGCGGTCGTATCTCGACACTACATCTCCTCCATCGACGATACTTAGCAGAACTAACAGTGGTGTGTTGAGGACTGTAGCGTGTCCTGATATGCCGGTTCTGGAGACTGATTGCTCGTGGTTAGTCGCATGTCCATATGGTGTTGCCACAAAACAATATAATTTTATTTGCAGTGCAT
Organism: Glossosoma conforme; assembly: GCA_022606575.1. Lineage (NCBI taxonomy): Eukaryota > Metazoa > Arthropoda > Insecta > Trichoptera > Glossosomatidae > Glossosoma > Glossosoma conforme. The sequence continues at coordinate 900,848 of JAGTXR010000169.1, forward strand.
AGAACACATGTCCGGTGAAGCTCTGGGCAATCTCTGTGAGCCTCTGTGCGTCCTAGAAGCAGTCCAAGCAGTCAGTTGTCAGCCCAACTCTGGAGCCCACGCTTCCATCTTCACAGCCAACTGGGGCAATAGACCTCTCACCTTTCGCCTCCCCACCAGCGCCACAGTCTTCGGTCCCGACCTCCTCTACTGGGTGGACGAGAAGAAAAACCGCCACTATCCAACAGAAGATCAATTCAAAGTCATGATCAAAGAACTAGTAATGAGCAAGCTAAACGTAACCATAACAGACGCGAAAGCAGAAGAACTGAGCAGATTACCCCAAGGTCATCAATCGAACTTTGTAAACGTAGTCGACGCTTCTAAACGAGCCACCGAAATGGATAACATATGGACGCTTCTCCAAGATTATGAATATATGCTGACTATTTTATTCGGAAGTGAAGGCCTCTTTCCAGAGAAAATTGGTACTTGTGGATCGCTTTACGCTGTTGAGCAAGCAGAAGCGATAAGAGGTACTTCAGCGCTTTTCTCACTGGAAGACACTCCTGAAGAATGGGAACGTCGCGCTCGCTTGGCTGTTCTAATCATGGAACTTTTAGAGAAGTTTGAACATGCTAAACTGCATCTGTGTGATGTACAGTTATCTCATTTTGGTGCTTCGGGAGGGAGGTTAAAGCACATGTTGCCGACGGCGGTGTTTGCTATTACTAAAGACTGCAAGGCCGGCGATGGAGGGAGGGACAGTTTGCAGGCAGTTTGTGAGCGGGTGTTTCTTGGGAGGGCTGCAGGTGGGCGGGTTTTGCTGCCGGGGTTACTGACTTCAAGAAGAGCGCCTCCAGCTTTAGCTGCCCTGCTGAGACGATGTGCTGACCCTTTAGCTGCTCCCCTCACAAGAGAGCTTAAGCGTGCCTTTTACAATACTCTTGTCAGAAGACATTGAAACCCTAATGATGTCAAGCCAGATGACTACCTCAATTCAGAACACTAGCGAAAATAAAAAACTTGGTTATCAAAAGCTATTACTTAATATATTATCGGATGCGGGGTGTACTTCGGTACTTAATTTTATCTCTCACAACTTTATTTACATGTCTAAATTTCTACATAATATTTTCAATTATCCAGAAGTGAAATAATATTCTCGAACTGCAGATAAAACCATTTAAATTAGCTATATCTGAATTGAGGTAGTAATATGATATCATCATAGTATTGCATACTCCAAATTTCCCATCAAGTTTTTTAAACATAAAATATGATACATTTAGACACCAGCTTACGCTTTATACAATCAAATCTTTTACCAGCAACCGTATACTTTAAAACACAAACATCTTAAATTACAATACAATTAAACTTTTAAGTAATATATTATATATTCACAGTTCAATAAAATAATAATGCATCCATACCGTTTGGTATAAAAGTTTAGGTGGTAATAATTTAATGAGATTTTATTTACTTGGTATATCACTCGAGTGAATTCTTTTTTAAGAAATATATATATTTAGATACTTAAAGAAACATTGATAATAACTTACTCATATATATGTACAATGAATATAAATCAAATAGGTACCCATAGCGGAACAATCATTAGAAATGACACTTTAAAATTTCATTCATACATTTCACGCTTTACAAAATTTAATAAAATGTTATTTCAAACAATATAAAGCCACGTTTCGTGCTAACACTCAAGTTTTCTACCACCTTATTTGAAAAAAAAATAATGGCACAATTTTCGAGAAATCTGAATGCAATGAATGACATATTAAATTGGGACGTAGAATATGAGCATCAAGCTCATCACTCGGGCCACTTAAAAATATATTATTTTGTCTCTACAATACGATTGACATTAGTAATATGTATTATAAATTGCAATTGCTATAAAATCCAAGAAAGACTAAAAAAATCCATTGAATACAACATTAACCTTCTACGAGTATTTTAGAAGGTCGCCGAAAAAATATTGTATTTTGTGAAATTATAATTAAGTTGAAATGAGGCGATGAATCTAACAAATGAAATGTTAATTAGCTGCCAATTGTGGTGGTCGTATGCTCCAATTTGAGAGTGTGTAAGCATAATTATAAGCCACGATCTCTCAGATTATCTCGAAAATATTACATTGTTACCTTCAGCTAAGTAGCTAATTTATTAATTCCACTCGGAAATATCTAAATAAGTAGAAAGGGGAGTCCATAACTCATTTGAATGCCGGAAATAAAAATTAACTTAAATGCCGAAAAAACATTTTCTGGGTTAGATTTTTATTATTCTATCTATTTGCACCAATCATCTCGTACGAACCTCCATTCTTCTTCGTGGGTACTCTCAAAGGGAAAGTTTTTACAGTTTCCAGGCATAAATTTGAGATTCTTGACTTTTTGGGTTAAGCCAACACACCATTCAATAAAAAAAACTCTTTTGTTGGTGTGAATTTGATCAATCACCCGTAAAATGCCAGTCATAGCCAATTAATTAAAATTGGTGGTAGAGGAAAGTCCTCCCGTGAAGATCACCCATTCATAGTAAATTCCTGCAATAATAAGGATGATACGTGAATCTTGGGCTGTAGTCTATGACGTTGACGGATCAACACTCCAGATGCAGCGTTTAGCCATTGCACCATGGTAAGCATCATAGAATACCACAGATGAGACTTCAGAATTACTATCACCATCTGTCGGTATCCTCCTGTATGTGTTTACATAAAAAGAATGTACGAAATCCGATACCGATTTATTTAAACTTACTTTGCAAAGTAACTAATAACGAATATGTACTGGCATTTATACTTATTTTATTTCCGGTATTGAATCCTATTGTTTACGGTTACCGTCCGTAGTGATCGAAACTAGACTTTTAGATACTCAAAGAATGAAATTATAAACTTCAATGATTATTTGCAAAACTGTTAGTTTATCGTTAAGTATATTTAACATACTCAATCCATCCTTTGCGCCTCACGAAAACTGCACTTACTATAAATTATATAGAGTATTTTTCAAATTTATACTTATTACCGATTAGATAGAATTAGTAACGAAAGTTGTGATCAAAGCACGTCAACAATAATGTGATTGTTATTGCCTGCTGCAACTAGTGCAGTTAGATAAGTTAATCAATTAATAAATCTAGTGGTTCTTCTGAGTCTTTAGACTTGTAGACTTTAGAGATAATTGCAACATTGGCAATTGTTACAATTAGGTCAATATGTTTATCTTCCGTGCAAAAATATCACTTATCGAATAATTGATAACAATTAATAATCATAGTAAAATGCGCAACAAGTATTACTCAATTAAATACATTTGGATACAGTTTTTATTTTCATTTGAATTGTACGCACATATTTACTATTACTAGCATACTATCACATTTCTTGATCTTCTCGTTTATATCTCGGTAAAATGCCTCGTTTGATATCGAATAGCCCAACTTAAAACACAAGTAAGTTGCATTTTTAATAATGTTAGTTTTTTATATATTAATATACATAATAATACTACCTCCAGGACAGTAGAGTGCCCTAACCAGCTTGACCTGATGAGGTTAGCTGGGTGTTGGCTTTTTCCGGCCAAAATTCGGTCCCTGTCTATAAGGCGGATGAACCTTTATGGTCAACGGCATTAGGTTGTGAAAATAAAGGGGAAAATACCACATTAAAGGTCTAAAAGACATCCCATGTATCAGCAAAAATTAATGAGGAGTGGAGATCGAGATGCAAGATTTTGTTGCTGCAAACCAATCCACCGGATTGATATTACGAAGAAGATATAATAATATTTTTTTAATTTTAATTAAAAAATTAACAAATATTCAGTTTTGATTTCACTTTTATTTTTAAGTGATTACATGTTTTGGACTCCCTCGAATCGATTACTGAAGATGGAGTCCGAAACATGAAATCACTCTAAAAATAAATGTGAAATCAAAAGTAAATATTTTTAATTTGTTAATTTTTTCTTTAAATTAATATAAAATTATACTATGTACAAGAAAGTTGAATAAAAATATGATAATATTAAATTTTATATTATTATACTTTTTGTGTAATTTGAACCAGAATAATAAATATTCCCTTCAATCAGGGATAACTTGTTTGGTTAAGTGCAAGTTTCACTGCACCATCTTCCTTCATATTTCTTCCCACCCACGTGCCAAGGGATTTTCCCGTCTAGGGCGGTAAACACCATTAATATTGTATAAATAGATACTTAGGCTAAACATTGAACAAAAACAAATCACCCAAAAACAGTGTCATTTTTTTAAATATATCTAGATCAAAAGTATGTACCTACTCTTCCTTGACACTATTTTATATAAGTATTTAATCTACCTATTAAAATGTATACAATTTTTCATATATCCTCATAATATATAATTTTCAATTCATAATATGTATTAAAAAATACCTAAAATAAAATTAGTGATAGACACAATTTTGTTATAGTATCATTTTGAATTACAATTTTGTAATCTTTTATACAATTGTAGAATATTGAATCATTTAAAATGTGCCTTTTAAATGGGTGTTAATAGTATTTCAAACGTAATATTATTTCGATTTTAATATCTATTATAAAGGTTATCACAAGCAAAACTAATTGCAAGTTTGCCCATTTAAAAGGGACAGAGCTACATAATATAATAATCTCAATAGCTCTATCTTATTTTATGAGTAGTATTGCAATCTTCTGCAATACAGGTATATGTCACATAAATTTATTTTTACGTAATGATATTTCTAAACAATCGATACGAAAAGACACCAAAATAGGCATAATGACCAATATAATAGGAGTCTCTTTTCTCGTAACATATTACGGAATATTACCCAATATTGTACATGATACAGCTGTTTTTCAGAAGAGACTCTCCTGTACAATTATTGTTCGTAATTTGTATGGCTTGTGTTGACACTTTAAAAGACATAATTAACAAAAATATTGGAAAATTAAAAAAAAAAAGCTTTGTGGCTTGGTTGAATCTTGCTAAGTACAAACAAATTAAATAGTATTACTAGTAATATAATCGTTTACCTTTTTACATATCATTTACATGTGTTATAATTGGATATTATTGGTGTGTTCTGATACTCTTTGTAAATTATTAATCTTCAATAACCCTAATACGATGATTATCAATTTAAAGATTCTTCCGATTTTAAATAATAGGAATTTTAGAACTACCGCCATTCACACATTCGAATCATTTAGTGTTGTCATCTCAAAATATATAATTTGTTCTGTTGTTAGTAGTTATACAATAATAATGTTAGGTGCATTTTCTATTTACCAGCCTTTTTACATTTAGATAGTAATTCAATAAATTTTGGCTGTTGATTGTCATCTTATTCCAATGTAAATTAATATTTCATAATCGACCAATCTCATTGCTCATGATGATACTATTTAAATAATAACAATTAATAATTCAGCAATATATTCCATTTCAATGACATTGTACTATTAATAATCTTTATATTTACCTTAGTAAGAGGTATTTCATAGTTTATCTTAAAAAAAACAATTGTTAACATAAATAAGTAGGAAAATAACAAAATATTCATAAGGATATCTTATTAAATGATGTCCAAAAATATTTCATGCATCATCAAATATAAATACTATTTTTTCCAATAAATAAAAAACTCTAATTCAACTGTTGTTTTATTTCACATATTTAAATATTTATACTATTACAAACTAGTTATAATAATAATAATATAATAAATTTTACATTATTTGGTGTCTTGAGACTGCTGCTGCTCTCTGACGATTTGAAATAAAAGTAATATGACAAAAACTTACATGATTTGCAAATAGAGGGCAATTCAATCACAAATATACAAATTAAGCGCAAATAATTTGATTATTTTTCTATATCCACTCCCTAGCTGGAACACATCCAACAATTTCCGCTTTACAGTTTTGTCATCCTTGCCTCGTCTCAAGTTATTTCTTCCTCCGAAGCTCCGCCAAGTAAATTCAATGTATTATTTCCACATACCCTTAAGATTTGGGATCTATGATAAAAAGCAGCTATTGTATCCGAGGCATATTAAGGCGTTTGTTAATCAGAATTTTTAAGAAACTTGAATAATTAATCCAACGCTCTCGATTCCTATATCATTTTTTTTAATATCCAAATTCATATATATTTATTCTGGTATCGTTGTGTAGTTAAAATCAATATATTAATTCGTAATAACTTTTTATTTTATGCCTAAAAATTTAATTAACCAATAGGTTATCGACTATATTCAAATTAATACTTAAATATTAACTAGGAGGTATTTTCTTTAATTTGCCTCTATTTTTGCAAATACATGATAGAAAAAAGGTGTCTATTTTTTTTTCATTATTAGCTTATTACATATATCTACTCTATTAACTTTACTTCCTTATCATTATAATTTCAAAATCATCAAGCATTTTTTCACACATTAAAAATGAAATAATTAAAGTACGAGCACTATACTGTGTTGTGTTTTTATCTATTCCATTAACAAAACTAAACTATTGCATTAGGTAAAAATAATGATAAGATAAAGGTAATACGAACAATGTACTACAGCACTTATTTTTATAAATTACTATGTATTTATGAATACATATATTTCATATTTGGCTGTCCATTAAGGTAAATGTATATATATATCAGCGGTCACTAAAGAGACCAGTGATCTGTGAGATAATTTATTTCACAGAATAAAATATACATTATTTGTATTTATTATTCCACAGTTAACCTACCTGGAAAATTAAGGACCTACATGATAACCGATGCAAAATGCAATAAAGATTAAATCATGTCAATCGCGAAAAATCTGCATTACATATTTCTAGTAAGCTCATACAAAGTAGTACAAAAAACCAGTCAAAACCTATGATATGTATGGCTAAACCCTGCATGCGGAAAGTATAAGTAAGTATTATTTAAATATATCCATGCAAGTGAGCACAGTAACCAGTGAGCATTATGACGTTCAACTCGAACGGCTGGATGCTGCGTGAGGAAGATAAGATGCGTAAAAAAAAAACCATCCCGCGACTGCACAGAAAACGCTTCAATATGGGTTTGATACATTGCACAACAGGATTTATAATATAAACAATATGTTAATACATACCAATACTTTATTTTATTGGCGAATACTTTAGCGAAACAATGATCATTCATTCACCAGTAATTTGGCAAGTAGATCAAAAAAATTTCAACCGGATATCTGGCAACTCTTTTGTACCCCAAATATGCACTCAATTATATATTTTACTACTTTTTAATAGTATAAGATCTGGTTTGATTTTTCTAAAAAAAAAAATTATTAATATTTTCTGTTACTTTTTTTTTTTAAATAGGTACATAATATTACCTATTTACTTTATTTTTTTAATTCTTAATACACATAACTACCTATAATACATCAAAATCGAATATAAGTTACAAATCTGAGTTTGCATTTGGTGTCATAATAATAAAAAACGTATATAATAAATCAAAGGCAATGAGTTTTGGGTAGGTATTTAGATTTGTATTATTACACGATATTGTGGCGTATACATTTAGAATTAACATCCTTTAAAAACGCTTTATTTAGATCTTCTGCGGAAAATTTATTATTTAATGATTCGTCACTCGTGCAGGCATGTAACGAATGGCACTTTTAAATTGTGAGAATGTTAAAAGCAGCCTTATCAAGGTCTATTGGCCTCACGCTACGGAACCTGCTCTCAGTCAAGAAGTATATTTCAAAACACTCGGACCTATCAACGAAAATGAGCGCTCACCATTTAACCAAAGGTAATGTAAGGTATCCAAATAATTATGCAGTGTTACATAATATATAAGCATCATATTGAGTCATAGTTTCGTAGTATGCTTAAATTAAATATTCATAATAACAACGTTAATTACTGCAAGTATGTATGTCTTTTTATTATGCACGCCTATTTCCTAGGTACTTACCTACATAAATAATTAACGTATATTTTGTTACTCTTAATGTCAATTATATTATACAATTACTTTCTCTTTACATTTATAAAAATATTCTTACTAATATTTCTGTCACAAACATTACCTACAGTAAAACACATAGTGACAGTTTTATTGCGGAGTATTATGACAGCTCATGTGGGCTTTCTTAAACATAACCTTAAAACCGGCAAAATACTTTATTTTAAAACACAACAAATTGATTATACATATCCTCTCGACATACTAATATGTAAACGTACTACCAATATCATATTTTATTCGATAAAATTAATACAAAGAACTGGTCGTATATTTAATTGATTAATTAAACTAAATTAGAAAACGCAAACAATATAATTATGGGCTATCTTTTGTGTCGGTATATAGTTAAAAAATAAGGCTAAAATAAATATATTTTATTATTAACTCTTTAGAATCTTATTGGAATTTTATATATGTATGTTAAAATATGCAAGTTAAATAATAATAAAAAGTTGTTATCCTTATATAAAATAACAAAATAAGTAGTTTGTATTGTAAACACATTTTTTAAAAACTAGTCTAACCTGTTTTATAATTTCATAAAACTATGCCTGTTTCAAAAAAACTAATCTATTATTACATTTTATCATGTTTACTTCAATTGGATATTATTATTTACAATATGAATATTATTATTCCATCTAGTTATTTATTTTAGTATTAAAATTATTTTTCAGTAGGAGAGATTTAAATGCGCAAAATCATAAATTAAATTAAATATATTTATCTACTGGCTATTTACAATAGTTCCATAATGACCATTTAATACTCATCATCGTAATATAATCGTAATAAATACATTTTCCTCCACAATTGTATTCCCCTTAAATAAGAAAAACATAAAATTGCTCAAATTGTCAATATCTTTTCATCTAAAGGCACTTTAAAATTTATGTGTTGATATTTAATCATTGTTGCATAGTTATTCGCCTAAATATGAAATCATGATGATTATATCTCAATTGATGTTTATCCAAAGTATAAAATCTATTGATTTACTTTTCTGGTTGATCAGATAAAAACTAAAATTGACTATTCACCAATTAATATCACGATTGATTAGATTAGTTAAATGTGGGTATTCATTATCTTTGACTTTGTTCACATCAGTTTATCAACTAACAACCTTGTTTACACTATTACATAGTATTTCTATGACTTACATAAAAACTATTTGCTTTAATCTTGATTAATATAAAATTTTATTTTATTATATGTTTTTTTATAAAAAAATCTGTTTTGTATAAATATTACTTATCTAATGATTAGAGAATACATATTTAAATATCATACTAAATGATTATATCATTCATAATAAATGAATAATAATTGTAATGTTAATGATAAGCAAAATTCTATGTAAGTAGCTATATGAATATATTCAGTAATGGGTTGCCAATATGTTTACAAGCAGCTCTCAGAGCTTTGCCAGGAAAGAAGCAGCCATGTTTATCACTCATTTCAAATATGTATGGATATGTTTAAGCCTGAGAATATTCTTCTTTTTCTTTAGCCTCGCCATTTCCCATTTTAAACCTGAGAATATTGACAATTCTTAATTTAGCAAGAGCTTTGTTTACCCGATTCCAATTTAAATACAGGGCTCGTATGAGTCTCTAAAAATCCCCTTCAGCCCATCTCTGGATAGATTCTGTGAAAAACGCTGCATGAGCATAGATGCTAGACTGTTATTTAAGATGTAGACCAATCGCCATCATACATTAATCAATCTTAAAATAACCAGTGATGAAACCGTAACTTAGAATAGATCTGAACGGTTTTGAGATGTATCTGTTAATTTGTATTATTGACTATTGAAAAAAGTGATCCCTCGAATTTCCATTGATAATCTACTAAGCTTTATATAGGGAAGACCGGATTGATATGTTATGAATCCAAAGGTCATTTCATTTGTGAAGTCTTAAAACACCCAATAGTAAGATCATAAAAAAGCATGAAGAGATGCAAAGAAGCGCTTTTGGAATGACTATTTGCTCTTAAAAAATGCAATATAAATGCTGATATAATAATAATAATAAGAAGATAGTGACTCCTTATCAAGCACAAAAAAAATTAAAAGCATAGATAGTATCTTTTTTTTTCTTTACAAATTTGTATGGGAAATTTAGCTACTGAAAATTATTCAAGGCGGGAAAAGAACAATAAAAGTTAGGGACCTCTGTTTTAAAAAAATAGTTTCTTAAATCTTTAAATAAATGTATTTTTCCTATTTATTTGCAGGTTCCCCGCTGCCACCCTTCACTGGCAAGCTGAGGGTGTACAGTATGAGGTTCTGTCCTTATGCGCAGCGCACCATCCTCGTCCTCAATGCCAAGAAGATCCCTTATGAGGTTGTCAACATCAATCTCACTGAGAAACCGGAATGGCTGACATCCAAAAGTCCTTTAGGTATTCCATATAAAATTTAAATTTACTTTTGTATCTATAAAATAATATGTTTTATCATAGCTATGTAGGTAAAAGGTGTATTTAAATGTAATTTTCGGGTTACTTTATTTACCACTTAAATTTTGTTTTACAAATCAAACCATAATCATGATAAAAACCAAATACTAATTCCTTCTTATATTACAGTCAACCCTCTAATGTTTTTAAAATATTTATTATTACCTCTGAAGTCTGGACTACTTAGTCCTAAAAGAGGCTTTAACCCAAAACAAAAACATAAATGGGAATGTTATGTGATAAAGATAGCAGCAAAAATTGTATTCAAAATCTCCATTACTAATCAAAAAACATGCTTTATGTGAGGGTTTACTGTAAATAAAATAACAATTGCAGATTTCTGCAAAAGTAGTAAAATATATCATTAAAACTCATTTAATCGTCACCTATTAAATCAGACAGAATATTTTTTTAAAACTTAATCTTACACAGGGTATAATGTATTTATGTGTTTAGTAATATATGCATTCACAGCAAAATAAAAAAAGATAGCTTCATTATTTAATCTTTCAATTTTCAGGTAAGGTGCCAGCTGTGGAAATCGAAAACAACCTCACTATATATGAGAGTTTGATAACTGCAGAATACATTGATGATAAATATCTTAAACCAGCCCTGACTTCTTCAGATCCTTTGAGGAAGGCTCAGGACAAGATCATCATTGAAAACTTCAACAAGGTAAGCAGTCTACGTAGTCGTAAATTGCGGTTATCTAAACCCGCGCTCCATTGAGCATTGTTGTTCTATAAAGATGTTCCAGATGCTCATCGTTTCATGATATAATAAGGGGGGCAACCACTTTACGAGGCTGTTTTTTTTTTTGAGGACAAAGAATGATAAAAAGGCATTGGGTCTTAGGGGGTTTTTTTATGTATATTATGAACTATATAATTAAATCTTTTAAGAAGTTTTTCTCAGGTATTTTATTTTATGTTTATGGTATGTTATGAAACATGTACAGGTGTACATGATTGGAGTCGGAAAATTATTTTTTCTTCGATTTTTAAACAGTCATGTTCTTTGATTCATATTCATAACATTCGTCGCTCGACACTCAAACCGGGCGGACGTGTCTAGTCATCCTACCTACAGGATGGCGAACTGTTGCGATTGTGATATCGCGCAAATAAATCGTCGCTTAGACGATCACCGTTTGCTGCTGGAGAGGCTCTTAAAAGCTGTTGGATGCGGGATGGATGATGCTCTGACATCCGTTGGTGTGGACCCTCCACCCAACCCGACAAGTCTGCCGACTTCCCGCAGAAGGCGCTTACCTCGAGCGTGCAAATCAATTCCGGCTACCTACGCTGAAGCAACATTCCTGTGTCGATGTCGCTTAACTGTGACAGCAGAGACTCCGAACCTGCCGTCAAAGAATCCGCTTCGAGTGAGGCCACCGAAGAGGACTCCTCGGAAGATACTATCGAAGGAGCCCCTGCTGTTTCGAGCAAGGCTCCCAAGGACTCCCGTTCTCAGCTGGGACGAATCATCGCTCGAGGAACTGGAGGACCTGAGTGCTTTCTCCGTGGATGTCCTCTCCCTCCCCCGAGCAATCTTTCCGGAGAAGTTCAACGTTCTAAGTTGAGTCGCGCCTCTCCGCATGGGGAAAGGCAACAACATTCAGCACGTCTGATGATCCGTGGTTCTGCAGCTCCTTCAAAAAACGTTACTGGAGTGAAGATGGCGTATCTTCACGCCAAGGGCCTTCACCCAGATACATCGGCTGAGGACTTGCAGAGCTTCTTGGCAGCAACTGCTGCATTCAATCCTTCTTGGATGACCATCAGGAGGATTGTCAGCAGGCGGACGCTGTCAACTTCTTTCAAAGTCGGGGTCATCGCGACTTCGCTGGAGTCTCTCATGGAACCTCAAGTATGGCCTGAAAGGACCATCGTTCAACCCTGGATACGCATAAGACGAAAGAATCGCAGTGAACACTGGTTGAAACCAACTTGAGTGAAGATATTGACATATTTAGTGTTATATTGCTTTAAATTCAGTACTGGTGTTTATGGAGGCAAATGTTACACGTTTTATTTTGTGACAATAATGCCTTGTTATTTGTGAGTCAATCATGATATACTTATGACAGGGTTTTTGTTGTTACAAGTCAAACTGTTTATCTTGAGTCTCCTGACGCTATTTCTAAGTGTGAGGTCAGTGATACTAAGTGTGTCAATAAATGTACATCACCACATTTATGTTACCTATTGTATTTTTATTTTATATTATATTATTGTATTTATATTGTTGTACTTCAGAAATGCATTGAATTGATAAAATTTGTAATGTTTCTGCAAGGAGAAAAAATAAATAAAATTGAAATAAAATTGAAATTGAAATAATGTATGAAAAACTTCGAATATCACCTCGATTTTTTTGGCATATTCTTGAATATATTTACTAATGATTTAAGCAATAAAATATAATACCGTCTAAAGTGGTTGCCCTTCTTAAATAAAATAGTCTAGTTTGACAGTTTGAAAAATGTGAAATTTGAACATTGAGCAATAAATCTAAATCTTTATTGTTTTATGTTTGGAACTATTTCAAATTTGTCTTTGAAATGAGGCACTAAAACAGAAATTAATGTATTATTCGCTCCAATAAATATCTACAGGCAAATTATTCATTAATCCTTTACAGCTTACACTAAAATTTAATAGCTTGATGATTTTGTTGTTCCGTGGGCGTCTGTATAATCAAAAATGATCCGTGGCTACTTAAAAGGTTTATGAAACACAGTACTTATGAATGGGAATTAGTCGTTAGACCAAAATAATTTACAATTAAATGTGAAATATTTTTCGCAATGTTTTTCATTTATTTATATTTAATTTAATTTAAAATGCTATTGTAATTAACCTAAATTATTTCAAATCAATACTTTATGAACCGATGAAAATAATATATATTTCTAACATCAAATATCACATAATTGAACCAAACTCATTGTAATATTATGTAGATTCAAAAGACACATTTTTAGAAACTGCTCAGATAATGAAAATCAAAATATCATCAGTAAAAATCATGTTTAATTGTTTAAACATATTATACAGTTTTAAAATGTTCTTTTTTGTTTCATGAGTAAATTTTAAGCTTATCTTTATTATATTTTAAAACTATTTATGGTCTCATCAACTTCCACTTGATTCAACTTTAGTTTTTTTAGTACAAAGCCATTTTACATATATCCTCACCTGGTTCTAAATTTTTTCTAAAGTTTCCAAATATTTTTGCCAAATTAGTAAATTGGCTAAAAACAGTTTGTTTTGCATTAATAATATTTTCCTGCCATTTTTTTAACAATGTGATAATGTCTTTATTTATTGGATATTAATTGTAATTTTTTAAACTTTTTTCTTTTTTCCTTTTACATACTAGTACATGTTAAAGTTATTAATATATTGATGACTAATTTTGGTGTGTGTTTAGACTACATATTAACATTGTAATATTATTAAACCACTGAAGATTAATGACCAATATTCAACATTTTGTTGATGAGAGAAATGTCATATCTTGTTTACAACGATAACTGTTGTTTTCAGTCCATAACCAGCTACTACAAGGGAGTAATGTACCGAAACGAGGTAAACGACACAGTCATCGCTCAGTACCTGCAGGGTCTGGAGGAGGTTCAGGTGGAACTGGTGAAGCGCGGCAGCCCCTTCCTGTACGGCAACCGCCCCGGCATGGTCGACTACATGATCTGGCCATGGTTCGAACGCTTTGGCCTCCTTCCCAAATACAATGATGACAAATTCGCCATTGATAAGATCAAGTTCAGCACCCTGGTAAGCATTTTTATTGTTACCTAAAAGGTTACACAAGCTATAAAAATTGACTCCTCAACTATTAATACTGACATCCCCGTTAATCAATGGCGACTAGGATCGTCATCCAAACGTGTGAAGAAGGTATGAGGAGCAGGTTATCAACACAAAGAACTTTTCGAGAAACACATTGGTGTTTATTTTTAAATAAAAGAAGACTGATAAAATTTGGTAGCCCCTGCCCAGAACAGAACACTGTTTATTCCGCGACCTCCTGAACTGATATCAGAACGATACAGAAATAATAATCTGTTTATATGTTTCTTACGTTTCATATTGTTTTGGTTCATAAATGTTTCGGTAACATACGTTACCATGCAAAAAACATCTTTGAAAAAAGACAAAAAATATAATCGCAATTATAATTATTGTAAAAACTAATATTTGTCCAATCTAGAATGTTCGCACACTAGCCTGTTTGTGGTATTGACAAACTCTCAGCAGATCAAACATATTTGCACGGATGTGTGTGCGAATTTCTATTGTGTTGCAACCCTGAAGCCATCTCTGTAATATATTTTATTGTATCAATGATATATCACTTTTTTAGCTTTTCTTTAATAGAGGATAGACGTCATTATTGACTTAACATTGATTAAATATATATTATCTGACATAGCTTCATGTTGAAAGCTTCTTGAACGACGGCCAAAGTATTCTAACAAAGCCGAAACTGCTATGAAAGAAACTATGTACGTAATGGGCAAATAATTTTCTTTAATTCATAATTTTAAATACAAGCACGTAATTTCAACATCTAATGAAGATTCGTCAGTTAAGAATTAAATTATATATTTTATAATTATCGTCTTCTTCTCATATCAGTTCCATATATGGAACATATGGTCACCACAGATTGCCACCACTCAGTTCTGTCAGTTATTATCCATCAATGTCTTGTTTTGGACATTCTGCATCCTAAGGTCCACCTTGGATCATATATAGTTCCCGACAACCTCCAGGGCAGAAGCCCGGGGATTTGATGTGTTGTCACTCCAGTATCCGAGGCATATTTTGGGTGAATAGTTATTAACAGGCGGTAAGCAATCCATGTTATAGTCTACTTCTAATGTTTATTATCTTTGCTGATCTGAAGAGAACTTTATTTACAATGTGACATTTTCATTGGCCATTATAATAATGATACTTAAATAATTATTATTTACGATTCTAGGAACATAAGGGTCATGTTTTTTTTTTATTAATTTATAATCAATGTCACAAAGATTTCTATCGATCTGCATAAATACTTTTAAGCAATGACTGTTTATTCTATTTTCAGAACGCTTGGATAGAGTCGATGAAGAAAGACTTAGTCGTGAAGTCACATTATCTAGATTTAGACGTGCACGACAAATTCTTCCAAGGAAGACTCAACGGACCCGGAGACTATGATTTTCTTCTGGCTTAGACAAACCTCAAAACATACCGTCATTACTGATAGTCAACACTCTTATACTTACACAGCTGAATAGCTCGTCAACACACCTATTTACACAGCCACTATAATATAGTTTTTTTTTCATTGTATTTTATATATTTGAATAATAGAAATGTGCTTAAATAAAATTATTTTTACACTACGATGTTTTTATTTTGATTGATGATAACAATGTACATTCAGCGTCTAGTTTATAAGGAATTTCTCATAAGACATATCAATCACTTGCTGTTTATATATTGCAGAAAAAACTTGAACCATTAATTAAATTCAAGAAATATTTAACCATTAATCTTTTTGTTGGGGAATGTATCCTTTTTTTCTGTCTGTTTCAGTAGATTTTCGCAAATGTAGTTCATTGGGTCATACTGAATGACTAACCTAATCATTTTGTTTTATTGTGCCCAAAACATTTACTTTCAACATAAAAATTTTCAACTGTAGTATATTTCTGATAAATTATTATTAATTGCAACTATGGATAAAGAACTAATATATAATCAAATATCCCAAAAAGGCTTGCTCAAACAAACCAAAAAAGTAAGATGATATCAATATATTGTAGGTAAAAGGGTTTTCTAATTTATTATATGATATTTTAAAAAACCTTTGAAGCATTTCACTGATTAATATAAAATTGTATTACAATGCACTCTTATAATAGCTATTGTTAATATGAAAGAAAGTTATTCATTCAAAATATCATTTTTCATTCATGATCAAATAGTATTGTTATTATTTTGATTGTTGGTATCTTTTAATTAAAATGTATTGAAATATCCATATCCTGTTTACCTAAAGGAAATAGGTTTCAATGGCTAAATATTGTTATTACAAACCAGATTAGAGTGAAATTATTTTTGAAAGTGAGAAATGTCAATTGTCATTATTGAGCAATTAGTAATGTGAATCACTAGGCATTAACTTATAGTAACGTCTGTGTAAATATTTTCTCTGGCATTGGATAAATAGTTGTTTTCTCTGGCAGACATTTTATTATACTCATAGCAAATATATTGACATTAATCAATATCTAATGCATTTAACTCACATTTACAGTCGACCTGGTCATTTTCTAAGTAAGCCAAATGCCCTTTGTTTAGTCACTAGCAAATAAATACTTTTTCTTGTTTATAGACTTATTTTGGATAAAGTAATCCATTATTTAATCGGGCGGCATATTTCAGGGTATGAGCATTTGTCATTATAACGTATTTTTTTAAATTAAATCTAAGTTCTATACATGCCCGGTATGGTTGAGCCACCCCTTAAGTAGAAAAAAAAAATGTCCAGGCCTCGGGAGCGACAGGCTGATCTCTAAAAAATCCTGATTATTGAACATCCAAATATTTCTCTGGTACTACAGCCGCAATGTATGCAGCCGTATGCAATTTCCCAGGCTCTTGCCCTGGAGGCTTCTGGAAACCATCTATATTCTCATTTGGTTCTCCGGGTATTCAGGTGTTCGGGGACAAGGTATAGATAATATGTCTAACAGAACTGTTACGGACGTCCGATTGTGTAGAAATAAGTAGAATTAAGATTAACAATATTTAGCTTCTAGGCGTCCGGTAATGTAAGGTGGTCTGTCGAGCCTGAATAAAGAAACATTCATGGTTAAGGCTCGACGACCGCCGTACCGCACAGGCACCGAAATAGGATATAAATAAACTTGATAAATGGGGTACATGCGCTCTCAAAGTTGCGAGACGTCCGTCTTATAGCTCCCGAGCATTGACGCGTCGACCCACGCAGGATCCTTCCGGCGCGCGCTGAATCGGGGTGCGAACCGACCGCGCTGATTGGTTGGCGTCCCTCCCCAGGGCGCGCCTCCAGGAGAGATTGTAGTATAAATATAGGTGTCAAAACCAAAATAAAACAGAGCTGAAAATACTTTTGAGTTTTACTCTCTCCTTCCCTGGTGGACCTTCTCTGGACAACGCAGCGCTCCCGGCCTCCTACTCTACAACGGACTTCAACCAGGACGCAGAGCTGGAAGCTGCCAACATCCCAGCCCAAAGGAGCCGACCGGAACACAGCTGCCTTACAACCAGCTGTAGAGGAACCGTGGACATCGAAAGCGAGGACCCGAGCAGCTGTTAGTAGAGCGGATTATCAGTCGAGGTCGATTGGTCGTCTACAAGAACTGTAAAAACGGTAATTTGCGGTATCCATGTGCTTTAAATATGGAGCAGATATGGTAAAAAAAAAATTGTCATGTATAGGCTTAGGGCTGGGAAATAAGCAGGCTATTTGTTGTTAATTAATGTGTTTTATGCTTAAAATATCATATCAAAACAAAAATTCTCAGCACTCTTACAACATATTGTTAGTGTTGTTTTTTTTACAGGCTAGAGTAACATTGATGAAGTAATTATATAATTTGATCAAAAAATATATTTATTTTCATTTTAATATATGTAAAATATACAATCAGTAATGTTTTGTTTGACGGACAATTGGGAACACCCACCCACATGGCCTTTTATTATACTTCTTAACACCTGTAATTGCAGTAATCACTTCCCATGTTTGATTTTCTGCAGCAACCAGGTAACGTCACTGTTCCAGAATTGATTAAAGGCTACATTAGTATATGAAATGAAATGTTGAACAAGTCAATGTAGATTTTTGAGCAATTTACAAAATATCACTTATGGCAGTTTACATGAAGAAATCTGAATTTAAAGCTCGAGTATTATTTTATATACAAGAATACAAATAATTATTTTGAATGTGAAAATGGCTGCATAGAAAAAAAAATTCAAGCCAGTTCAAAACCAGTTTGAAATAAAATAAAAGTGACACGTTTATTATACCCAGACATAATATTTATATTCTAACCATACATAAAAATGTATAAGCAATGTTTATTTTAATATAGCTGCTATAAAATAACATATTTTTGTGGCTCTCAGCTATTTGATGAAATATATTATAGGTATTATAGGGCTTCAGCAAACCACCTCTTGGATACAATAGGGATATAATATGACAATAATGAAAAACAATTTATTATCAATCCATCTTTTATTATTTCTTATTAGAAACATAGATAATTTAATACTTTTTATACTCGCTATTACTAGATGATATAATTCTTGGCATAAGTCATAGTCTTAAACTCTCAGTACTGTTTTTAAGTAAAAAAAATGACCTATCAAAAGATAGGTCTAAAAGTAGTAGAGAAGGCAATTTACAGCAAAAGAAAAAAGTAACTCAAAGTCTGAAAAAAGTTGTAATTACAGAAATTCCTGCAAACATGATCTTTGGTGGTACATTTAGCTTATAAGGAGTGTTGCTCTGCGAGAGCTTTCAATTTGTCAATTATTTTATTCAGATCTGCGTCTTTCACAATCTTTAGGTGATCAACTTTTCTGAACTGGTGGAAGGTCATCCATCCGGGCACGGCCTTGCTGAGCAGCTCCAGGTGTGAGGTAAGGTCTTTGCTGCTCATCTTTGTTCTGAAGCTGTTGTCCAACTTGGCGATGACCGACTGCAGCGTGAGGACATTCTTCTTCTCGGTAACAAACAAATTGTGGACGATATGCGCGAGGTCGGGAAGTCTTTGATAAAGCAAAGCGTCCTTTTCTTGAGCGGCCGTTCTCGTCATGGATTCTAAAGCTTTGGCAGCCTGTCTGGCCCGGATCTTTTCAAGTAACGCTTTAGGAACTCCTTTAAGGGCTGGATTGACTAATTCAATCGTAGGCTTTGTTTCTACGCTCGCAGCATCTGTCTGCTGTGAAGATTCGCTAGTTGATGGTTTCGCTGAAGAAAGTGAGCCATCTTTTTGCAATCCTGTGGCTTTTTGTTCTTCTGCAGTCAATCCTCTGACTTTAGCATCCGCCAGCCTTTGAAGAGCACGTTCCATTCTCGTGTTGCAATTAAACTTTTCTTTGATGTGTGCGAGAACATCCTGAGCGGTGGAGTAGCGCTCGACGTTGGGCGGCTGAGGCAGAGAAGCGCTCTCGACATCAGGAATATGTTCCAAATCAAATTCAGGATGCCAACGCTTCAGATCCATCTTGTTTATATGCATCGGGGGATCTAGAGATACGAGGAAAGCAGAGTGATGGTCTTTCACTTTTTCAAGAAGAAGATTGTAGAAGCTGCGTCGACGATCCAACATTATCTCTGGAGTCATTGTGTTATTCGGTGATCCCGTGACAAGGTTGACTAGATTAGGAACTAGTACCAAGACGTATTCATCTTTTTTTGATGTAGCGCCAAAGTTTTTGACTTTTTCTTGAGCGTATGAATACATGTGTGGTGAAATCTGTTTGATTTGAGCCATGTGTTTTTCGGAGACATTTCTGCGGAGCATCTCTTGAACGGCCGGTTTGATCTTGGTGAAGGTGATGGTTTCCCTGCGATTGTGCAGCAATGAGCTGACCGTCTCGATGGCACGGAATACTTCCGCCAGCCAGCGGTAGTGGTGAGGGAGGGTCAGCGTCGGAATCGGTGTGGCCAGGGAGGCAAAGCGCTGGTAGGCTGGGACCTATCAACACAAATTAACATTAGTTATACAATACCACTGTGAATCTTGACATCTCACTAAGAGCCAGTGTAGCCGTATAATAGGATTTGAAAGCAGATTCCTGCCTAGAATACTGGGTGTACGATGGTTTGAATTTATGAGGAATGATGAGAGTAAGTGAATGTGTTAGATTGCCAAAGCAGCCTTCCTTACTACAGTTGTTTAAGAGGCAAAAGTGGACCTAGTTGAGTAATGTGTTAAGGATTCCATAGCAGATCATAAACTAAATCTGCCTTTTCCTCAAGTCCCTAAGGCTACATACATTGAATGTACTTGCTGGAGCTGTTGGAGACAGAGTTAACATGGGATGAGGCAAACACTGCAGCTAACAGAGTTTTGTAGAGGCAGTTCGTGAATGCCATATGCTTCAGTTAGAGGAGCAAACATGGAAATAATGATACAATATGTCTATTATAAATGACAATGTGACATAAGAATTTATTTGAAAATCAATCCATGGAACCGCTCCCAGTTTAACATTTAAATAAATGTATTATAGAATCTAATTCTCTCTCTAAATTGTTCAGCTTACACATATAATATTTAATAATTGGACATTTAAATAAATTCCATTTTTTTTTTTTAAATAAGACATACAGTTATAGGTATTTTCATGAATGTTAATATATATGAATAACCTTTTGGGGGCTCTTGATGGGGCTGAGTCCTTCCTTCCTGGGCGACATTAGGACAGAGTTCAACGGGCTGGAGGGAATTTTGCATGGTGATTGCTTGCTGGGGCTAAAATATAAAGAAAAAAAACATGTTTTTAATACACCAAATACACTGTCACTTTATGTATTTAAAAATGAAAAAGATTACAGAAAAATATGATTTTTCTTGTAATTTCAATTGCGTAAATTAATGATGTATTCATTTATAACTCTACAGTTTTATTTTAAAATGGTATGACACATTAACATGTCAGAATTAAATATTTTTTTTGTTCTATTAAAAAATATTTAAACAGTTATCTTTACTTTTCACAGTCGATTCTCTTATTTTATTTTGGAGCAATTATCATAAGCAATTCACCTGAATTGCAAGACAGTTTTCTTGAAAATACTATTATAAATTATAACTGACTATTGTGTAATTAAATTAATGGGCTGAATGGAATAAATTCTGTTCACAGATGAAGCGAAGATAATTTATAAGTAGAAAATAACAAATGAAAACAAAAAATAACAATTATCTTATTTGCATCCACATTATCAACAGCAGTATTAATCTAAATCCAATAATGATAAATAAGCATTAATAAATGGGGGGGTGAAAAATTTCTCGTTAGGACATGGAAAATACTCAGTGGAAAATATTATACAAATATTCATTTACAGATATTTTTCCAACATATTTAAGGTATATACATACATGTTAAACAAGTTCTTATAATTTTTATACCGAGTATAAATATTTGTATCATAATTGTAAAAATTATTGTTAAATTAACCTTTGGATTAGAGAAAAAAATTGGGGTGAGAAATTAATTATTTCAGATTTAGGCGGTATGAACGTAATTGGGAAGCACTGGTCTAGAGTAGCAAATAATACAACACAAGCTATTGAACTAACCATCTGCTGACTGTAGGGACATCAATGTTTACTTCGATTAGAGTATTTACAATATTATATTATAAGTGCGACAAAGCATATGTTAAGATAATAAAAAATACATGAACAGTATTATATTTAAGGACATTTCAAATAGAGAAGCAATTTGTTCTTAGTATTCTGCTTTATAGAATAAATAATATGCTCTAATTCGCAGGTAGTGTTCCTAAATGCCACACTCTCACAATTTAAAAAAACATGTTGTTAGGATACACTTATCAAATGGGTATTGTAATTTATTAGGGCAATTCACCATACCTACTAATTAAATTATATGTTTACAACATGTTCTTGTACCATAAATTACTACTATTTTTTTAAAGTTAAAAATATATATATATTTTTATGTGAACTTTGTCACTGAATTTAAACAACAAAATACCTACTGATTAACTGAAATTCATTATAAAATAGTGTAACCGAAAATATTTAAGAAATATTACATAAATAATGTTAAATGAAATCAGCATGGCCACATTTTCACAAAAAATATTTTGTTTATATTAAAATGTAGTTTCAAAGGTCACCTGTCAAAAATGGAAAAAATTGTGTAAAAGGAAATACATTTTCCGGAAATTTTAAATTTGTTAAAAAATAATGCCACTTAAAACTACTATCTATTTGATTTTATAAAGCGAAATACAATAATCATTAGCTTTACTACATGTTACACTAACAGGTGTTTCGAAATTATTGTGTACTATTTTAAATATATACAAAATTCGCAAATTTTAGTTTTTTAACTTTCCATATATATAGTTTGAACATGTGGTCTCAACAAGCTGAAATTATCCATGCCTGGTCCCAAGATATCTCTACACCTGGAGGTCCACTTGGGAACATATCGTTTCCGACGACCGACAAGACAGGAGCCCAAGGATATGATGAAACGGCAGTTGTAGTATCTGAGGCTCATTAGGTAGTTTGTTGATCAAAATTTCGTGAAAAAAAAATACGTAATATATATCATTTATAAATTATATCAAATAAATCACCTCGCGGGTATCAGCAGCTCAATGGACTTGAATCCCTTGAGAGCGGCCGTTTTGGGAGGCGCAGCCTTCGCCTCGTCCAACTCTTTCAGCTTCTCGAAGCCTTTGTTCAGCTTCGAAATGTTGGCGCGGAGCTCATTAAGCCTGCTGCTGCGGCTCAGCCCCTTCTGGATATCTCCCAAAGAGAGCTCTTTCCTGGCATCAGCGACCCGAGCCCCCACATCACTAGCAGCCTTAATATTCTCTTCAGAAGCTGAAGACACTCCCGGCTGAGCACTCTTAGCATCACCTCTCGTCATATAAGAAGCGATATCCGCAGAGTTAATTTTACTTTTCTTTTTAGGAGACAACCCTCCGCACTTCTTGAATACGACATTTTTCTTCGTTTGCGTCCCATCAGGATTCTTGGTTTCAAAGTGCGCGTTGGCATCTTTCACGCCGTCAAATTGAAGCTTGATCACGGCTTTGCCGCGAGTTTTAACACCTTTAGGTTCACTGTTGATCACGTCTTTCTTGCTTGACAATAACTTGATGCCTCGAGTCGTTGGAAAACCGGTCGGGGTAAGATTTTCTACTTCCTTTGTAATAGTTCCAGTCCCGTCTGGTTGATTGAGGAGTATCACTTTGTTGGTTTGTGAGGAGAGCTCATCACATTTCCGTTTTCGTTGGCTGTAGAAGAAGTCTATCGATTGCTGAGACATGATGGCGAACAGTGAGCGTATGGCTCAGTCAGAATTGCGGAGAGATTGTAGAAGGTGTGAGTTGTAAGAGGTTATGAGCGTCAGCTCGTTAAGTCTTAACTGTCAGTTTGTTGAGAAAGTTTCCCTCCAATAATACTAAGCTACCAACATCAGAATCTTATCATAAACCATAGAGCCAGTAACATAAATAGTTTCACTGACATTAAGGTTATCAACTGACAATACTTGGTGAAACTGCATAATTTTAAATTAATTAAAAAAAAAAAAAAAAACTGATCTGAATACTTAGTGTAGATTCACATTTTTTTAAACGAATACATGTTTTGGCCACCGTGGAGAATTTGGTTCCCAGTATCCCATTATTAAAGATGGTCTCCAGAGAGGCCGAAAGATGTAGTCGTTTAAAACAAATTAATCAAAATTAAATATTTTTAATTTGTTAATTTTTTTATTCAAATTAATTTAAAATTAAAAATACTTTCCATGGAAAAAATGAAGGACTCGAGGTAATATGAATATGAAAATGAAAAATAATATAAAAAAAAAACAATATAAATATTTTTTATGTTTGAATATATAAAAAAAAATTAAAAGGAATCACTTGCTTTTTTTTTTAAATATACCTAATAAATAAATTTTCAATAAAAATTAAAATTAACAAATTCAAAACATTTAGCTTTATTTTTAAATGATTGTGCATGTTCATTCAAACCAGCGCAGGACCATTTTCAATAATCCTTCCTATGTGATAATAAAACGTTGAATATTCAAATCATGTATAGAGGTAAATGACTTAATATTAAATTATATTATCTAAAAAAAAATTAAATGGTCTTCTTCACTATATTGTGGAGGGCATGGTTGAGGGTAGAAACTGTAGAGGGCGCCCTAGACGGGAGTATTTGCAGCAAGTATTCGAGGACATGAATTGTAGTGCTTATGCTGAGCTGAAAAGGGTTGCGGAGGACCGAGAGGAATGGAGATCGAGATGCAAGATTCTGTTGCTGCAAACCAATCCACCGGATTGATACTACGAAGAAGAAATGAAGAGTCATTTTTTACACTAAAAGAATATATTTAAAAATATGTCATTAATCTTGATAAGTCACCTCGATGACAGAAATTGTATAATGTAATTACCTTTTATAGCTCAACCCCTTGGACTATTGTAGTTCAATCTTAACGCTGTATTACAATTGAATTTTATAAATTTATGGACATCAGTCATAACGAATCACTATAACATATTGAACAATTTTTATAATCTTATAGTAGGTAGTCAATGATTAAAATTTATATATCTAAATAATTGGATAAAATTGTACAATATTATTTTGAAATGAGTTAATAGTATTTTTTTATATTTATTTAATCTAAATAAAATAGTTTATAATTCACATTTATTTTAAAAGGTTATACGAATACATCTGAAAGCATTATTTTTTTAACTGAAAAAATATGTTCCATTTTCAAAAATACTATAGGTAAAAAAAATATCTAAAATATTAAGTGAATACCATTATCTATTGTAAACATTTTTATAAATCAAATTTATCGTTAAACTATTTTTTTTATTTACAATGGTCCATTAAATCATTTCATAAAGTCAGACTTGAAATAAAAACTTTGTAGTTCACATTTAATTTTTAAAAAGAATAATGATCGTTATTTACAGAAAAAAACTATTAATAGCTACATTATTAACAGTAAATTAATCGTAGATTTGTATTAGGGACATCGCATAGGGTCAAAAAATCAATTAACTTAGATAGCTTTGCGAAATAATATTTGGATGGATTATTGTAATGAGACCGAATGAATCCATTGATTTGCTGCAGCGGTTGCCGATGGTGACAGCAGTATGAAGTGTGGTGTGTGCTCGCCTCGCCTCGCCGCTTGACATATTGTGTCAGTCTCAGTGCGCGCGCTGGCAACACCTGCGAGCGCTTTTGTCCAACTGCGGACGGCAGCCATACTGAAACAAAAGCACCGAAATGAAAAGATAAATTTTAACTCGCCCCTATCCTGTCGAAAGCGTGCAACCGTTGTCTAAATGAGTTCAAAATCAGACGTGAACAGAAGAGTGCTCGCCATTCAAGCTAAAAAGAAGCGCTACAAGCTGGGCAAGAAGAAAGGCAAAGGAGACCAGCACGGCGGAGGAGGCGGCGGCGGAGCCGGCGCAGCGCCCCCTCAGGGCAACGGGGCCCGCGACAACCGCCCCCAGCCCCGCCCGGAGCCGAGCCACAGCTCCTCCGAGACCCTGGACCTCAAGGATGACTCCTCAGCCAGCGAGGACGAGGAGCAGGAGGACACGGCCGACTACTGCAAGGGAGGCTACCACCCTGTCAAGATCGGCGATCTCTTCCTGACGCGCTACCACGTCACGCGCAAGCTCGGCTGGGGACACTTCTCCACGGTCTGGCTCTGCTGGGACCTGCAGGACAAACGGTTCGTTGCGCTCAAGGTCGTCAAGTCCGCGCAGCACTTCACGGACACGGCGCTCGACGAGATCCAGATTCTCAAGGCCGTGCGCGACCGCGACCCTGCCGACCCCAAGCGCGGCAAGATCGTGCAGATGCTCAACGACTTCAAGATCTCCGGCGTCAACGGAAACCACGTCTGCATGGTCTTCGAGGTCCTCGGCCACCACCTCCTCAAACTGATCCTCAAGACACGGTACCGCGGCATTCCCCTTCCCAATGTGCGCACGATCATCCGCCAGGTGCTCGAGGGGCTCGACTACCTCCACACCAAGTGCAAAATCATCCACACGGACATAAAGCCGGAGAACGTGCTCGTGTGCAAGAGCGAAGCGCACATCCGGCAGATGGCCACAGAAGCAGCGCAGTTGCACGCGCTCGGCCTGCGCCTGCCCACCGCCCTCGTCAGCGCCGCGCCCAAGGAGCCGCGCCAGCCCACCGGCCTCAGCAAGAACAAGAAGAAGAAGCTCAAGAAGAAGGCCAAGCGACACTCGCAGCTGCTGCGTCAGCAGATGGAGCAGATCGAGGAGATGGAGGAGCAGCGCACGGCCAAGTCCGAGAACAGCGAATCCGCGCCCATGTCACAGGACAACGGCTCACCGCTCTCCCCCGATGCCGACCCCGAGCCCGAGGGCGAAGCCGATGAGCGCGGCGAGGGAGACGCCCCACCCCTCAACGGGCGCGCCGACTCCCCGGCCTCTCCGCTGGCCCCTGAGCCCGCGGAGCGCGCGCCGTCGCCCCCCTCGCCGCGCTCGCCGGCGCCCCCTCCCCACCCTCGCCGGCCTCGCCGGACGCTCTTTCCGAGGCGCTGCAGAAGGCCCCCGTGAAGGGCGCGGAGCCGGAGCGCGCGGACCCGGCCTTCGACGTGTGCGACGTGGAGGTGAAGATCGCAGACCTGGGCAACGCCTGCTGGGTCAGCAAGCACTACACGACGCATATCCAGACGCGGCAGTACCGCTCACTGGAGGTGCTGCTGGGCGCGGGTTACGGCACGTCGGCGGACATCTGGAGCACGGCCTGCATGGCCTTTGAGCTGGCCACCGGCGACTACCTGTTCGAGCCGCACTCGGGCGAGGACTACTCCCGGGACGACGACCACCTGGCGCACATCATCGAGCTGCTCGGGGACATCCCCAAGCGCATCGCCGCGTCCGGGCGCCTGTCCAAGATCTTCTTCAACAAGAAGGGCGAGCTGCGCAATATCACGCGCCTGCAGCCCTGGGGCCTGCAGGGCGTGCTGGAGGACAAGTACGAGTGGAGCACCAAGGACGCGACAGCGTTCGCGGACTTCCTGAAGCCGATGCTGGACTTTGACCCGAACCGCCGGGTGTCGGCCGCCGAGTGCCTGCGCCACCGCTGGCTGGCGGACCCGGTGGTGGAGGTAGGGGACGCGGACGCGGAGCCGGCCGACGGCAGTACGCTCAGTTTGGACACGATCCGTGACGACGAGTGCTGATCCATTAGTGACCGTAGACGATTTAGATTGATGTCCGATTTATATAAATAAATGAATTGAATATTGTAGCACGTCCACCGTTAGGCCGCCGAGCTCCGGCGATTACGTTATTGCATTAGCGACCCTGGCCGTGACCTCCGACAAGTGTGAAGTGTTTCTTTTTTACTCGATCCGTTTCAATCCGCAGGCATTTTTACCGCCGACTTGTAATGTGAAATTGTATTGCGAGGGAATCGGTCCCCCGCCGTCGTTTCAGTGTTTACCTCTCTTCGAGACATGCCTTTCGTATAAGAAGTGATATTACATCTAGCGTCGAGGGCGAGCCTCTCACCGCGTCAGCCCTCGATAAATTATATAAAATATATTTAGGATTCACTAACGGCAACTTGACAAATTTGTATTTAAATTATTATATACCCAAATTGCGAGTTTACATGAAATAAAACCTTTAAAAATCACAAATCTTTTTTTCAATTTCCCCCATTTCCCTGAATATAATTTGTTTCAGTCGCTTCCTCCCCAATTTATACTTGTACACTTAGCTTCATACCCCCTTGTGTTTATGTTTGTAGCTTACAGCTGGTTTCAGTTATGCCTACGTATAGCTGTGTGCCGTATATGTGTGTGCACATAAACAAGTATTGTTATCATTCTGTCACTTATATGGGTGAGGTCCATTTGACAAGAGTTCATTAGATTATTACATTCAGAGGAGGAAGGTGTAGCTCCACAGTCAACAGTCCGGTGAGTGCTTTTGTATTTGTTAGCTTATTAATTGAAGCATAAATTACATAATTTAGATTATTGTCTCTGTGCCAAATTTTGCTCTTCTGGGTGTGGTATTTAAAAATACATTTGTGCAGAGCTTTCTTTTAATAAACTTGCCAACAAATCATGCATAAACATGTTCTTATTTTATGATTCTTCCTTATTGGGATTTGCAAATAAAAAAATATTTTTAATTTAATTAAATAATTCACATAAAAATCAATTATTTTCTCCATAATCATTGATTTTAATTATAAAAAACATTGTTAAAACAAATGTTATCTTACCCATTGAAGATATATTTCTCTGGAAAGTTGACAAATTGAACATACGAAACTAAAAAATTATGTAATTTATACAAAATCTAAATATTAACTTTTCATACATAAGTTTCAATTCTTGACAAATTTCAGATAACATGAAAGCACATTTAAAAAAAAATACAGTATTCATAACTAAATTACTTTAATACTTTCAGTATATTGAATTTAAAGTTATAATATTCTTTTTTTGTATGAACTATTTATAACATTTTCATCATTCTTTAAGCCAAAATAATAACATTAAAAATACTTTTAGTAACTTGAAAACTGCAAGTAAATATTTATTGCTCATTTATTCAAAAATATCCTTAAATTACATTAAAATTATACATTTTTATACCAGATATTTGTATTTATTATTAATTTAATTTATTTTGCTAGCTATTGATTGATCTTACTGAATGAGTCTTGCACACAAAACATAAAATTGCTGATATATTTCTTGGAGTGCTTTTTTTATTTTTAAATCCATAATTGTCATAAATTTTACAATCATAAAAGGTTGACATTATATATATAACGATCAATATACTATGCAAGTACAAACTTATATAGAACTATGCAATCCTTTTCTTTCTGATAAAGAGATATTCACGTGGTCTCTCCAGGAAATTCCGAGAATTCTTCTGTACGACCACATCTCAAAGGCCTCTAGTCTTTTTTTATCACTTTCAGATAAGCACCATGTCTCACAGCCATACATTAAGATGCTTTTTCCTATTATACTTTTCTAAAGAAGAGTTTTAAATTCTTGTAAAAGTTTAATGTCAATAATTAATAAAGCCGTTAATTTGATGATAAAACAAATTAATTTTAAATTGTAGCAAATTTGCATTTCTTTTAGGAACACTACAACAATAAGAAATCTTCCATGTTACTTTGGAATGATTTTTTTTTACCTTATAACACAACTGGAAAACATAAAATTCCTGAAAATTTTAGTTTTAGAATATTGATAAATAAGGAGGAGGGCATGGGCCTGATTTCCATAGGAATTGACATCGTATAAGCAGCACATTCAAGACAATGTCTATGTCTGTCAAAGACTAATTTATCCTTATTATGTTGGAAGCATTTTATAATTTAGAATACACTCAACCCTCCTATAAGACATGCCTTTTATGATTTGAAACGGGGATTTTTCCTATAGTGTTCGCAGTAATTTTTCATACAACGGTCCCTTCCATGTTGTCATTTTGAGTTGCACTGCTTCTTAGGACTAAAAAGTCTTGGACTTGGGAGCATTGGGCTAATAATCCAATCTTATGAAAATTTTATAGCAGGGTTGACTTTAAAAAACAAAAAATAGTTTTTGAATATGTTCTTTTTTAAAAATTTAAATTCACAATAAGAAATGTTGCTTTTCTTTTTTTGCGTTAAGGGGCATCTCTGTGTGACATTCTAGAATATTTTTTACATATTTTTTTTTACACTTGTACTAATATTTATTAATTTATTATTTTTATTAATTACGATATCATCTGAATGATCTGTTCTGTTAATGATAATATGTAAACTGTTTTGCTCCTATCTCAAATCTAATGAAACATTGATTTTATCATCAAGTGTGCTATCTACAAGTAGAAGTCACACCTGACAATTAAAATATTATATAAAATTAATTTCATTACATAATATTTATGTTTATATTGTTTTATAAGCTGTAATAATTTTATGTTTTACATGTTGATTCGAAGAATCCAATTTTTTTTTTCTTTATTTTGTAACAGTTAGTACCAGTTACCAAAAATCATTAATGGCATTCACATGACAGAAATGAGATTAGTTTATTTATCTCTTTCCAAACACAACGTTGTCATGACAACCAAGGAATACAGGTCAATTTAAAAATACTTCTCATAGAACTCAAGTCACATTTGTATGAATGTCAATTTTAAAATCTGAGAAATAGTGCCAAATCATATCTCATCAAAATTAATCATTCACATTAAATTCTTTTTGGTAGAATTTTTAGAATATATTTCAATATTTTATGGATAAGCCTTCCATATTTGGGGCACGTTTTAAGAATGCCGCAGGAAAGCAAAAACTACAGCTTCCTTTTTATAAAGTTGTCGGGAACTAGATTGTACTCGGCGAAGCTGACATGGGATGAGGTGAAGACTATGGCGGATGAAGTTTGTGACGGCAGCTCGTGAATGCCTTACGCTTCAGTTAGGGATGGTCATGATGATGATGATTAGGATGTAGAGTAAAAACTTAATGATCAACTGCTTCCATCTTTTGTGTAGAAATCTTGCCGAGTCATGAGCGACGGTCCTAGGATTGGTATTGTGGGTGCGGGAGTGGTGGGGCTGACCAGTGCGCTGCTGCTGCAAGAGGAGTTGCGAGGAGCTCAGGTGAGCATCCTGGCCGACAAGTTTGAGGCCGACACGACCAGCCACGTCGCAGCCGGAGTCTTCAGACCTGGCACCAGCTTCTGCGGCCCCGATGACAAAACCACCAAGTATGTTATTGATTTTTTTGGAAAACTCTACAATAGCGCATATTAATTAAATCAAAACTATGTAACAAACGAAAATGGCCACTCGACGTGGCCGAAACATGTCCTCTACAAATATATTGAGGGATAAATTCTAAATACTCATCCTTGACCCTCTCTATGTGCGGTAACCCACTGACTGTGGGTCACGTAGGAAGGAATACCTTGGCTGCTATGTTCTTGATTGGTGCTACGTCGACTGTCCTGTCACCCGCAGCGACACATGGAATCACACGGTTCTCTCGTTGGCCACTGGATAGCAAGATCGCTACTGATGGTTTGCGAAAAAGATCGTGAAGTACGATGCCGATTGATCAATAAGATGGTGATGGCCGGTATCAATATATGATACTTTATTAATCCTTTTCTTCGTGTCAGCGACATCAAATTATTTTTGCCCAGAATCTGGCAACATCGATAGCCGGATGTGAGAGGTTGTGTGGATCTCAGAAAGCTGTTCCCGACTTCAGTCTGGGTGTTGGGGGTATCTGATTATACAAGCAGTGGGACGGTTGGTTGATTTCTTCGGCGCATATCACTTTGCGTCTTATGTCTGGTGGTCCGATACCAGCCAAGGGGTATACTTTATTAATGTAAAATGTAGATATTGGCATTGAATATTATTTTATGATTCTCGAGAGTGCAAAATTCATACCCAACATATATTACATCTTCACATATATTGACATTTAAAAAGACAGAAAAAAAAAAAAAAAAAATCTCGAAAATACCAAAGAAGAAGCCACATGTTTATGCTATTAAAATTAATTTAATAAATGATATAATAAATATTCATATTTCATAAATATTTTTGTATTTATTTATTTGGTATGAATAAAAAATAATATTTTCATTAAATTGTCAAAATTGCATAAAAATATTCAAGTGATATTTAAATGATTCCTAAAATAGGAAGATTATTGATTGTTATATCATGTATGAAATATTTCGCATAAAATTACATATGAGAGTGAAACATCCGCCCACAGCTTGTGGTGATTTTGAAACTAAATGTCGTCTGGTAATAACTAACATCTGGTGAAATAATGTTGATCTGGTGAATTAGATACTTTGTTGTAATAAATTAAGTTGTTTTTTTGTTTTTGTAACAGGACTTGGGTGAACAGTTCCTGGGACCAATGGAGTGATTTGCAGAAAACGTCTGAGGCATCCAATGCTGGAGTCACCCACGTGTCTGGATACATCTTCTCGAAAAAAAATCCCAGTGTTTGCCGGGTAAGATACAATATTTAAAATAGCAAAATACTTATAAAAAAAAAATAGCAGCGCGTGACATCTTGGATATTATGTATAGATCAATTGTACTAAAATAAGAAGTACGCTTACACACACTGAAACTAATGAAGCTTTCATTGATAGCTAAACTGCAGTCTTCTAGCAAGTGATTAAAACAGTGCTCAGGGTCATCCACGTTAAAAAAGCTATGAAATACTTAACTATTTAATAATCTGAAAGTGAATGCTTAGAATATATATAACAAGAATTTAACTTAAAAATATGACATGTGTTAATTCTAATGCCCTTGAGACTAAGCCACGACCAGGAAGATCAGTAATAACGGTTCAATACCGAAGAGGGACCGACTCAAACCTCGACCAGCAATGATCATCACAGTGTCAAGGCCACACAAAAAGCATACTTCTTTCTCGATCACTGTTTGTCGCCACAAGGGAGCGCAGTTTCATTCTCGATTGAGTGCTGTTTGGTTGACCATATTGTTAGTTCATAGGTACAAAGCCGTTCGACGCACTTGCTATGGTCGATATCAATATGTGTAATGAATTCGAGTCTATTATATATATAATATAATGTCTTGCATCTGGTAAATTGTACAAATTATTCTTAATGATTCATATTTCTTTTCTAAATAATGTTAACGTTACCCATAAACATATTGTAAAATGTACATGGGTAATAAATAATGTTATTTATACGAATTTTATTTTAATGGTCACACTAAATGGGGCAGTGTTTAATGAGAGTATCGCATTTCATTAATTATTAGGAGAGAGCAATATATAAATTAATGGCACAGTGAGTTGGTCATTAAATACTTAATTGTATAATTTTCTCTGCGAGCTGTGAACCATTCACATAACATTCAATGCGTAGAGAAATACATATAAAAAAATGTTAATATTGACCCCAAATTATAAAATATATAAGCTTGTACATCATATATCTCATTGTTAACCCTCGCCTTACGATGCTAAAAACTTCCGAGCGTTCCGATGGTGTCAACTCATTACACATTCTGATTTAAAGTGAATAAAATGAGTAGAAATTCGAAAAAATGAAAATATTCAAAGATATCGCTTAATTTTACAATAGTTGATGTCAATAAGCAGTAATAATTGACATTTAATAGCTAAAAACATGAAAAACATCAGACGAAGACCTCAAACGGCCAGACGCACCTTGTCGCGTAAACATCCGAGAGCTACTAACATTACTTGGCCTGTCGACATATGGATGAGCCGATATCATTTCGAACTAGGCGACGAACTGAGGTTTCCCGTCTCGCTCAGTCATATTAGTACGTCAGCGAGAGTGAGGAGTATAGATGCCGACGTATCTGTGTATTTTTTAATTTTATTTTCGCACACACTTCCGGCAGGTGCAATGATTCATAACAGTTGACGCGTCTTGATTGTAGTGGTGAATTTATTCCGGATTGTAGAAAAATATTTCCTGCTCCCGATGAGTGCCTATTATTATAAATATATTTTTTTTTTCAATACGTAAATGTATTAAGGAGGAATACCTAAAATCTGAACCCTGTGTGTATTATATTTACAGAGATATTTAAGTTATTACAAGCAATGTGTAGTCGATAGACATCATCGGGGAGGAGAGGTTAACAATGATAGTACATAAAATGTAACATTTTAATCATTTCAATATACACATATGTTCAATGTTTATTAAAGAAAATCTAAGGATTTATTTAATTTATTAGATTAATTTCTTTATTTTTAGATAGTGTCATAATATTCTTAAACAGTATCATAGTGAATCTGAATCTAATAATTGATCAAATAATGTATATACATTAAAATGATCAAAATGGTAATTGAAAGTTTTTGACTTAATCTTTAACATTATGCAATGATTTGTTGTGTATTGATTACAGAACCACTTGATTGAAGATATTGTTCCCATACACAGAGCTGCCACTGAAGAGGAGTTGAAAATCTGTGGAAACGACTGGAAATATGGAACCTTCTTCACAACGCTTCTCGTTGAAAGCAAATTGTATCTTCCGTGGGCTAAAAAGAAGTAAATATGTTCAAAAATTAATTTTTGAAGGATTATTTATTATTTAAAAAAATGGTTGAGATGTAATAAATCTATAATTACAATAATGTTTCAATTCCATAGTTTTTTTTTAATTTCAACATAAAAGATAACTCAAAAAAATATTTAAATCCTACATATTTAAACTTCTCAAAAGGATCGTTGAAAAGCGGTAAACCAAAATTAAACAAGTTGTCCTCCTGGCCGTCTCTCTAAATAAATTTATGAAGGAAAAGAGACCACACCCCCAAAGTAGAGAAAAAATTGTGAGCAAAAAAATGTGTTCATTTTACTTCTGCAAAAATATGTAAAAAAATTATATATTATTGCATTTAACCTATGAAATATCGCCCCTCAAATGTGTAACCCTGCCAATTATTGCTGGGATGGTGGTTTTGGCTTAATAATTATATGATAAATAGTTTTATCTTTGATGTGTTCCATGTTTGTATGTTCTGTAAATTAAATCATACTGTTAAATTCCAGATTTATTAATGGCGGAGGAATTGTGAAAAAGCAATCGATTCAGAGTTTCTCTGACATATATCAGGATTATGACATCATCATGAATTGTTCTGGATTGGGATCCAGAGAGTTGTGTAATGACATGAAATTGGTACCAATGAGAGGCCAAATAATTAAGGTAATTATCTATTAATCATTTTAATAGTTTTTAATTCTTTTCCAGCTTAACTTTATTTATCAAATCCAACAGAGGTAAGTAAAAATAATGAATAGCTATAAATTAATTATCAGTAATTACTCCTATACTTAGGGTCAAATGGGTTATCTTTTTACATTGTGTACTGGTGAATTAAATACTTTTAAATTTGCAATTTACCAAAGTTATAAACTTGACAACACGACGTGGGTCTCGACTTTTTGATATAATAGTCTATTACTACTTCATCTAGCTACTGTATCTGTGGCCTCCATATTGTTGAATATCAGTTAGTATCATTTTCTGAGCCTGTGGCAGTGCGGGAATTTAGAAAAACTAATTTGGACTAAATTGCTGATGTTCTAAAATATGGCATTCACATTTCCAACTGTAAAATCATTCTTTTAATTGTATATTGTTAAATATAGATCAGCCACATGCCTCACATAAATTATTATAAAATAATAATAACATATGAATTTTTTTTAATTTTTATTAGAATATTATTTTATTATTTCAATATTCTAATCTACTTTTATAGATCATTGACTTTTTTTTTTTTTTTTTTATTTAATCAAATATAATAGGATACATTTAAGATTTTTTGATAGTATTACATTCATTTTTTTTTTTTTTTTTGGAAATTCGCTTTCCACGCCACTTAAACACTATATTACAATATTATTATTACTTAAATATACATATACTATACATAAAATTCTTTTTTCAACGTATAGCGACATCTATCGTACGATGGTAACAATGATATAAATACTAGTTTCAACGCAAGTCAGTCTAGGCAGGGCAATGGCGTAGTTCGCCGAGCGGTATGAATACCTGGGCATAGTTGGTTTCCAAGGTCCGCGGTTCGCATCCCGCTTCTGCCGTTATTTTTGTGCTTGGATTGATGCGTTGAAAAAAGAATTTTATGTATAGTATATGTATATTTAAGTAATAATAATAATAACATATTTGATATATTTTACAGGTTAGAGCGCCCTGGGTGAAAACAGTATTTTACGGAGACTATGATGCGTACATTATTCCGGGATTCGAAGGAGTTACCCTCGGAGGCACCAGGCAATACGACAGCTTCAACCTTAATGTCTGCAAATATGACGCGGCTGGAATCATGGACAGATGTTCCGAATTGGTCCCATGTAAGTCTTAAAAATTATTTCATTTTCTATATCACATATTTTTTGCTTTCGATAGATTAAACATTTAATCATTATAAATTGCCACTTCACAGTTCTGTCAGCTGCCTTTATCTTTGCCTTGTCCCAAGTCATTTCTGTACCCGGAGCACCACAAGACAAAGCTTCCACAGATGAGTTTGTTAGTTTTACAAACTAATAAATAATGGAGGAGATATAGTGTATTAGTTCGTTAAGAAGTTTGCTCCTGGAAAGCTGAATCGCGACTCCCCGTGCGTTAGTGGCGCTGCGTTAGCGTGCTCTATCAGCGTAGTGTTTCCACAAGTAAATTGTTATTAAAAAATATGCTTTTTCAATTCAAATTAAATTATTTTAATTTGAATTGGAATTAAAACAATTAAACCGGCAAGGCGATTGTTTTTCCTTAGTGTTGCCTAAACTAGATCTGATTTAGGGCAGCTGTTGCTTAGGTGACATTAACTTATTTTTTAAATCTCATTAGTGAGACCTAAGGTCAATCTACAATCTCTTAAACCTTTCATTACGGCTCGGTTTGAATACAAATTATACTGTCAATTATAAAACTAGTATTTGAAGCATAAATGTACTTGTCTGGTGTATTTTCATATATCACATTGGTTTTTGTATCCTTTAGCTATCATATGATGCATAAAAAACTATTCTAAGAAAATAGCAAAACGATATATCCCGTCAACCAATGTCAACGGTCGGGGAATCCTATGACGGTATATGTCGACAACCGATGCAAAAGGGTTAAATAGTAGTTTTCATAGAATCAATCCATAGCTGAAATTTATCTTTCAAAATCTGTTAATATTCTGATATCTCGTGATTATAATACATTATTGTATTATTTTCAGCTCTGCGCAAGGCGGAAGTAATAAGACACGCCGTAGGCCTGCGCCCTCACCGCTCCCAGGTGCGCGTGGAGGGCGAGATCGTCCAGTTCCCCTACAATAGGTCCAAGATAGTCCACTGTTACGGCCATGGAGGCTATGGCGTGACCTGCGCCCCCGGCACAGCCAAACACGCCGTCAAGATCGCCAAAGACCTGCTGATGGCGAGGACCGGCAGCAAACTCTAAGGATCAAATATCCTTGTCATCGTAACTACTATTTTCGGGGTGCATTTTGTCTTTGTTTGGTTGTTGTTTAAACAGAGTTTTCCCAGATTAAATCCCATTTGCATTTAAATGATAAAAGACCTATTTTTAATGTTTTTTTAATTTTTCTTAATAAATATCGCTATGAGAGAATCAATCTTAAGTAATATAAATATATATTATAATTATGCAGTTTCACAAAGTATTTTCAGTTAATAACCTGAAAGTTATTAATAATTATATTATTTAAAATATTGGACAAGATATTGACATATTTGGTTTCTTATTGCTTCGGATTTAGTGCTGGTGAGGATGGATATGGAGTATTCGATGTTTGATTTTGTTACAGTAATGTCTTGTATTATTTGTGTTTCAAATTTTATGGACTTATGATGTGATTTTTATTGTTACGATTCCTGACTCGGCGCTCGGTATTGTGTCTCCACTTGTGCTGGACGTGAGGTCGTTGACATCAAATATGTCAATACTTAAGCATCTTTGATATCACAAGTACAAGAACTATATATATAATGTGTTTTTGCGCCATTCTCTGCTGATTTTGTTTGTATCCATTATTAATTTATTAATAAATGCATTGAAAAAGGATTTGGAGTGTTTATAAAGATAAAAAATAAATAATTGAATCTAAAGATCATTAACACAAACAATATTTAAAAGTAAATAGTTGAACGTTACAAAATTTAGTCATATTGACTAGTTCAGGGTTCAGCGACTAACTGCGTGTGGATTATGTGAAACTATCCTTGACGTCAGCAGATTGCTTGCAAAAATACTTCTTAAACATGATATTCATAAGTTTTTCACTGATTTGTACACAAAATATGGTGTGCTTATCATTATTTTTCAATCAATTAGTATACTATAGTTGAGAAAATCGTGGATGGTCCCTGTGATATCCAAAATTGTGACAAATTATATTAAGATGAAATTGACAATCACATCACAGAAGTAATAACCAGGCATTCCCACTTCATTCCAATGTTGTCTTCCATTAGCCAATAAGATACGTTATTTGTATATGTTTAACTTGCCCTTTGAGATTCTTTATAATATTAAATAGATAATACTTCCTACCTTGTTTTACCATGGATTACGTTGATCGCTTTTATGGGATTACTGAAATAATACACAGGGCTCAGTGTGATCCATGTTACATACAACAAGGAAGAAAATATTTATATGAATGTATTTTAAGGAAAATGCATTCATATAAATATTTTCTTCCTTATAAGGATAAGTACGTATTTTGACTAATACTATTATGTCTCTATTTAATGGGTCAATATCTAGTTTAATTTTAATCATAAAATCAAGCAAATGGTTAGCTAATTTTTTTTTTAAATACAATGTGTAAAGACCTTTATTTCTTTGTTCAGTAACTAATTCAAGGTTTTGGCAGTGAGTTAAATCAATTGGCAGTAAATAAAATTAATCGGCAGTAGACTAAATAAATTAACAGTATCCACTGTGTCAGTATGAATGTGGTCAGTTATAAAATTAAAATGGATGTAATACATTCAATATTGGTAAAATGTAATGTAAAATTAATGAATAATAAACCGATAAAATGGAAAACCTAACCTAATCTATTATGAATTACCATTCATTAATTATTTCCTGCCAAATTATTTTTCCATTGCCGATTAATATTTTTCTACTACTAAATGATTGTTTTTTACTTAAATTTTTAGGTATTTATTACTGACCGTTTGAATAATAATTACTGCACATTATTTGAATTAAATACTGTCAAAAAATTAGTTGCCTTCTGTGAATTATTTTATTAAATGTTTCAAAATATAGCCTAGTGGGTTAAATAAATTTATAACTGACTACTTCCTTAATATTTACTGTCCATTTATGAAAACAGATACTCAATTAGTTTGCTTATTATTGTTTATGAGTAAAAATATAAAATGGCTTTAATAAATAAATATTTAAAAATATTTTTGTAATATACAGTTTATTTTTTATAATATGTAAGTTTTTCTTTTTGGGTATATATACAGTGATTTTGGTTTTATTTTATTATCATTATAATTATTCAGCTATCGTAATAAAATAATATATGAAATATAAATATTCTTTTTAATTACATTAAGACATCATAGAGTAGCACATAAAATTTAGAGTACAAAAAGAAAAAAATAATACCAAAGCAATTGTCAGATTTTAAATTATTAAAAATATAGCTGGAGACATATTTTTTTAACAAGTCAACTAATTCAGGTTCAAATTTTACGGAGTATATACAGGTGACTTGACTTTGATAAGGGTCCTCCCAGCATCTTTGTTTCCTCCTTTTACAGTCTGAATATCTTCAAGAAACAAAGTACTCAAAACTTGCAATTTTCAGCATCCCACTGCTGAATTTCTTAGTCACCTGGAGACTCAAACCCCAAATATCAGTCACCTGTATATAGAAAAAGTGATTTACACATTTTTGAACCCTCAAGAGTATATTGGGTTTTTATAAAATTTTGATTAATGATGTATTATTTTTTAAATAAAAAAGTAAATATCATTTCGAAAAATTACAATCATGTTAGGAGGTGTCCTGCTTTATAATGTTAAAAAAACCGAGAAGAGTGGAGATCGAGATGCAAGATTTTGTTGCTGCAAATCAATCCACCTAATTGATACTACGAAAGAAGGAGTCTAAAATAATACAAATATGGCGGCTCTATATTTTATCCATGTGATAGATATACAATACTAACCAAGAGTACATTTCCAAAGTTACATTGACTAATTCTAGTATTTTAGTTTATACATAGACACAAGCATAGGGACGTCAAACTATTTTTTTTGGTTATTTTTTACTATTGACAACATCAAAGTGGATTTTCGCCATTTTTTATTTTCACTTTTTTCTAAATTCTCGGGCGTGATAACCAAATAACTAATATTAAAATATACCATAAAGTTCGATGTGTGCGCTTTAACCTTGCTGTAATAATCTAAAAAAAAAAATTGGTCTCATAAAGCAGGACAACCTCTTAATGTATTATTTCAAATGGAATGCAGAGCTTGGTCCACATGTTTATAATTAAAAATTGTTACATTTTTAAAAATATAACAGAACAAAATTTATTTTAGTAAATCAATGTTTGTTATAGGTTGTTTAGTGAAAGAAAGCACACACACAGATGCATTTCGTAAGCAGGTAGGCACTCTAAAGAGACAAAAAGACCCTGTATATTACAAATGCATCTGCTTAGTAATTTGAGTGTGTCTTCCTTCGATAAATATATATATATTTATAATCTAAATACTAATTAAAAATAAATTTAATCATGAAAAAAAACATTATGCAGAACACATAAGCAGATCAATCATATTTATAATATGGTTAACATTATAAAAATTGTTTCTGGACGGGGGAAATATAAATTAATAACAATGCATAATAAAATATATCTAAAATAAAATAAGCCTAACTATTAAAGGTAGATAATATGTATAATGCACATTAATTTAATTAATTTATGAAAGTAAAATCATCTTCCTAATCTTTTTCGGGATATATAATATTTTGGTACGAATATATAATATTTATTTACTCCTTCAGAAATGTTGTATGTAGCCATAAACTATTATACAAAACAGTAGGGAGGGACTTATGCTCTATGGATGAAAATATAATATCTTTAATATTTTTTTGTACTAACAGCGGAGGTATTATATATATATATATTTGAAACAATATTCTTTTGTGAATTTAATGGCAACACTGAAAATATTTCACATTATTAGTTTGCTTTATTTTTAATTTATGTGTAATACTAAGCAGGCACCTATTCTCAAAGCCCATTACATGGCTTTTGGAAATATGTTAGGATTCACAGCTGTAAAACATAATAATCATAATACAAGTGCTGTATAGACGATCCTTTCTTTTGATTGAATGTATACATGGTGGTTTAACTTTGTAAGAAATGACACATAAAAGAGCAGACACGGCAGCCTTTCATTGTACAGTTGATCAAGAGATGAAGATAGATCTGGTTGGGAAATGCTCTTTGGATGCTGTAAGAGAATATAAACAACATCTACTTTTTTCTTTCTTGGGACTATAGCTGTCGTCAAAGGCCGTTGGGAACTACACTTAGAATCTATTAGAGGAGCTCTGGGAGACTGAACTAACATGGTACAAGACGAAGACCATGACAGATGACATTTTCTCTCTATAGGAGGTAGATATGGAAAGAATAAGACCAACTAATATGCCAGAAAAAATGATTATTAGATAATATGTTTGACAAAAAAATATTTCATGTGTTTAAATGGATAAGCAATTGCTTAATTTGTAATGGATGATGAAATATAATAAAATCATACAATAAGAAATTATTAACCATTTCGCATCGGTTGTCGGCATATCCCGTCAAAGATTCCCCGACCGTTGACATCGGTTGACGTGATATATCGTTTTGCTATTTTCAGTACTCATTGTGACATCTACGGTAGGAAATTGGAAGTGCAGTCATTCCTTTTATCAACCTACATGTATTCTTTACAGAAATCTGTAAAGCATGTAAATAAATATCGGTAGGTATCGTCACAGGAGCGAGTTTTCTGTAAACCACATGTGTCGATGCCACCACATGTATGGAGTTACATAATGAACGTTTGTTAAATACAATAGATTTTTATGCATCATCTGATAGCTAAAGGATAGAAGAACCAATGTGATATATAAAAATAGGTCAGTTAAGTACATTTATGCTTCAAATACTAGTTTCAAGCAAATAAAATGGTTTGAAAAATTCACGCCGTATTGACAGTATAATTTGTATTCCTCCGAGCAGTAACGAAAGGGTTAAAGGGTGTATGAATTTCAATAAAACATGTGCAATATCTGGGCATGAAATTCTTTGAGGGGTAGTTTATCACATTGTATTTAGGTAAACTGTGAAATACAAAGATTATTATTGTAATATACCTAAGGTATGGTGCTATAAAATCCAAACAAAAAAACACATCCACCAAAAAGTGCAAAACGATACAAAACTATGGAGCGTTATACAATAAGAAATAATTAAAACTCGCAAATCAAATTAAACCCGACTCAATATAAACGTAATACATTTCATAGATAAAAAGTTAGTAATAAAGTAAAATAAAAACATATTCAATTTAATTATAAAAATTTCACTCTGTCATGTGTTTTCTGATTGACTTAATCATTTATAAAACTATTAGACATCTTCCACTTTATATTTTTTATATGAGGATCAATCGAGATTTTTCAACTTTAGATACAATTGTGGGGAAAATTATTTTTTGTGCTGTTATCCCTGAGATTACATCACCGAAAATTCCCACTTTAATATATAATGTTGTTTATTGACACGTAATATAAATAAAATAATAACGCTAGCCTTATTTAATATTTGAGACATTGTAATTTTGTTTTATTATTCCAATATAATTGATTCTCTGACTCTAATTATAAAACAAAACGAATTGTTTATAAAGGAATGTCAACATAATTATTGGAAAGAGTCACATCTATACATGGATAAAAATCAGTAACGTTGTTTTCCTACTATAATACATGTTGCAAATTGTTGTTCCTTCTTTTGATAATACTGAGTTTGTAAAGAGACACATTTATAACGTTTATTGTACCTGTACAGATGAGTCTTATTCAAATAATTTAGCCATTCCATAATCTGTAACGCTCTTATGGAAATGCCATTGAATTTATTAATCTTAATTTTTTTTAATTGTTTCATTAATTTATTAACTTTTGTAGGATGAAAGAATTCACTACATAATAAAAATACTAAATTACAAATAATTTAACAATTACATATGAATTTGGACTGACGTAGGAAAAAAATCCCTTAAAATCATGTCAAAATTGGGCAACATTATTTTATGTTATACCAATTTAAAAATATATAAATATGCGTTATGTGTATAAGTAGTAAAATACAAAATTACAATTTTTAGTTTTAAAAAGGCTATAAAAAATAACAGCACTACAAAATTAAATAATAGAAATGTTTAGGCAAAAATGGATTTGATTATCTTTTTCTATAATTATACC
This sequence comes from Glossosoma conforme, assembly GCA_022606575.1. Taxonomy (NCBI): domain Eukaryota; kingdom Metazoa; phylum Arthropoda; class Insecta; order Trichoptera; family Glossosomatidae; genus Glossosoma; species Glossosoma conforme. Next base: position 944,343 of record JAGTXR010000169.1, read on the forward strand.
ATAACTATTATAATACAAAAAAAATAAGTATATAAACTGCAGTATTAGTAATTCAATTAGAAGTGTAACTTTTATTAACCTTAACCCTTTAGATGCGGCGTGCATATATATCGGCATGATACTTTATTTCACTAGAGTGCGGCGCGCCGATATATAGGCAAGCCCGTAGAGTTTTATTGAAAAAAATATATAGTTTGTTTTAATTGATGGTTCATTAATAATGAATAAATGAATTCATTAATAGGGTTAAAAATAAAACGGATATAGGTGTGTACATATGTATAAAATAATATTTAATCATAAAAATAAAATCAAAAAAATATTTTTACATGGATTATCGACACTTCTTATGAAACAATGATAAAAACACCTAAAGGGTTAGTTTACAAAAATGGTTAACTAGAATATAGTATATATTTTTCTTAGAAATAATAAATAGAGCTACCAATGCGTTGACAACCTCAATTTTTTCACATAATTAAACCTTTTAAATTCTAAATGTAGAAAAAAAAAATTAATAGTAAGTACCTACTTCAATTATTGAAATCGATAATAATAATAGAGACAGACCGAAACCAGATTTCACACAAAACTTGATACAGAAATTTTAATTAGTCACTAAAAAAAACACTAATTTTGTGCATTATTATATATTCTACTTCTGGTTTCAATGTTTAAATTATTGATTTCAAATTGCATATTATATATTAATTCATACAACAATTTCTCAGTATTTTTCATCAGTCTCACTGATTACAAAAAATATAATGCAATTAAAATATAACAAGTGGTGTTTTTCTATGACTTCCTGTCAACTTTATTGAACCAGTAATTAAATGAAAAAAAGGTTAGTAGAGTTTGGGTCCAAAAATAATGAATATGGTTACTTTAAAAAATGATTTTTAACAAAAAGGTAGATTTCTTACCACAATTCTACTTAATTTAATAAATATGTTTTTTAAACATAGTACATAGTAGCAGAGTGTAGGATATTTTATTCAGAGTTAGGTAAGGTTAGGTTAGGTTTTTTATTTATTTTATTACGCTACTTATCCTCTTCCTTAACTCGAAGAGACTTAGTTAATTCTAGCATGCGTATAAGCCCATCGTACTTTATACTTTTTTAGTATTCCTGGTTTGTTCATGATGAATTTACACTCCGTTTTTTTTTTTTAAATGATAGGTTAGATTATTATGTTTTTAGAGTGATCTGTGATTATTGAAGATCGTCTTCAGGAAGGCCGAAACATGTAATCGTTAAAATAAATTGTGAATCAAAAGTAAATATTTTAAATTTATTAATTTTTTAATTAAAATTAATTCCAAAATTATAATGTGATTTCAAAAATAAAAATAAATGATTGTTTCTGCAATAAATTATACAATATTTAAAAATGAAGAGTCTGAATTTAAGTTGTTTATGTAAAATTTAATTTAAGTTATAGAAAAACACCGCTGATTATAAGTTTAAAGAAGTAATCAACAACACATACACGATGCCTAAAAATGTTATTGTGTGAGTAAAAAATATTCAAAGGTTATTCTGCTCGTAAAACATTTAAATTTGGTTCCCGTTCTTATGCCTCTTTTAGTATATAAACAGATATTTAATATCATTCACATCATGGAAAAAGAAAGCCCTAAAGAATTTATCAATGTTAACGTTATATTTACATAATTTCATGTATGTGCCACCTGGGCACATAGCGCACCTTCAAAATAAACATTTAAAAATCTCACAGGTCTGGAAAGGTCCAAAAATAAAATATTTCGTCGGAACACAAGCAATCCACACACACTCGGATAATTGCTGCGTAGAAAAAATATCATCTCTCGTAAACATAATATTATCACATATCAATCCAATATCTATATCAATGTATATATATTTTTTTGTAACAATACTTGATGGGGAATTTTTATAACAATCGAAAACATTTTACACATATTTTTAGTTTTACAGATCGCCATTACATTGAAGGGATTTAGACTCTTATATACTTGTAAATAAAATAGTGTATTATTTAAACCTGAAAAATATCATGGTTTACATTTATTACAGGTTACCTCCAATAACCAGGCATGGATTAAATATTTTCAATTGCATTAAAATATACTCAATCTAAATAGTACAGGGTAAGAATGTTTTTTTAAACTTTCGAATTAAGAATGTGAAACACTCATGAAGCTAACAACAAAATTAATAAACAATTTACACGTTCAAAAGTCGAATTAGAGTATTTCATAAAAAAAATAACATTAACCCCCAAATTATTGCTTATTGGAAAAAACATTCTGATTTTCTTGACCATTTTTATTACCCCCTTCCCTTCAAGTATTATTGCAGCATTGAGCACAAACTGATCACCTTATATCCTTAAAAAAGATCAAGTCCTCACCATATAGCCCTCAACACTGTAAGCTTGGCCAAAATATGTTCTCGAGATTTCTGAGGCTATATATTCCAAGTTGAGAGCATCGTAAAGTTGTATTTAATACTCGAACAAGCCTCTGGTGTCATTCGAGTATTATACTGAGTGTATTAGACAAAAAAAAACTAGGTGAGGATCTAACAAAGGTGTCTGAATTCAGTTTGTTTTGTGACCATACGCTCCAAATAAGGAACGTCATTTTGATAATGGCGCTCAAGTCTTTTTCTTAAATATATTCTGAAGATTCATTGCAGGTTTGGAGTGGAATATCTGCGTAACCCGCCTTCCTACCGACTCGGGGCTGCCCAGAATACTTGGAAGAGAGCTCATCGGAGAGTTGGCAGCGCTGTGACTCCCCGTCACATTATGATTTTCTTTATTGGAGGAATTCGACGTGATTTTGTGTATCAATGCTTCAATTGCCGATTTGTGCTCCGATGTTAGAAGACTATCCAGATGCTCAAGGTTTCTGAAATAGCAAAGAGAAAAAATCATTAAAGAAAGAAGAATATTTTTTTCTGCTGCGGACTGCGTGGTGTGTAGAATAGAGCAAAGGTGCAAGGCTCGAGGTTCGAATCCCGCGTCTGCCGATATTTTTTCTGAATGAATTGATGCGTATAAAATTAGATGTAGAATTATGTGTGTATTTAATTACTAATAATATTGAAATATAGTCAATGATCTATAAAATAAGATTACAGTATTGAAAAATATTCTTATAAAAATTAAAAAATCCAAATATAAATTATTATTTTGTACTAACCTCAATGCAGGGAGTAGTACATTTTGCACAAAGTGTTCGGTGAAGTCTCCATGAGTTCCGAGCTGCAGCGCTGGGAGAAGATCTTTGAGTAATTCGTTGATGGCGGACGCGTTGGAGGACGCAAATATCGGTGAGTAGCACAACATAGATAGATACGGCAACACTGCAATACATAAGTTAAAAAATAAATAACAACAAAGATACATAAGACAAAAAAGAACTGATTCATTCAAATCTTACTTATAGCACAAAAACGAGAGCTGACAACTCTCGACAAGAGAACTCATAAAATGTAGCTTGTGTAACGCGGCATGAAGAAATCTATTCATTACTTATAGTTTACACACTGGAGTTTCGTGTGCAAAATTAAGGTTGGTGTAAAAGAGCTGTAATTTTGAAAAAAATAGTTAAATTTGAATGACATTTGCGTTTTTTTGTAGAAAAATGATTTGTTTATTGTATATAACATGTCTTGTTACGGTTTTTTGTTTGGAAAATAAAAATATGATAATCGAATCTCAATATTTTAGAGGAAAAAAAAAAGCAATCAACCAACCGTCCCACTGCTTGTATAACTAGATACCCCCAACACTGAAGTCACGAAGCAGTTCTCTGAGATCCACACAACCTCTCACATCCGGGCCTGAAAATGAAAGACTCCAGCTCTGGCAACAAGTCACATCAGAGGATTTCATTACTCCAAAGGAAGGCCTCCCAACTGGCAAGAATCTTGACTGGCGGAACTGTAAATCCCTGTACAGATTAAGAACCGGAGTTGGTAGAACAAAAAACAACCTCGAGCGGTGGGGAAATCTTTGGCAGGGAGAGTCACTATTGTGCGACTGTGGAGACCTGCAGACCGCCTCATACCTAAGATCCTGCTCCATGTGCCCAACAAGCTACACATCTCAAGACCTAATACTGAGCAACACACAGACTATCGATGTTGCCAGACTATGCTCCTATCACACTACCTAACCTTATTGCTCGACATGAGATGAGTTAAAAGTGGTGTGTACCTTTGACGCTGTCTGCCGGCTGCTGGTGTTGGAGGGTCCCCCGCAGCGCTGAGGCCAGCGTGGCGGCGGCGCGCAGCCCGAGCGCCCCGGTGCCGCGCTCCTCCCGGGCCAGCCCCTCCAGCGACAGCCAGCACTTGTCGCGCGCTGCGATGGGCAGACCTGGTCGCACCACCGCGGCCCCTAAGCCTGCTATCGCCCTGCACTTTACCACCCTGAAAACATGAGCAATCCATCATAGATAATATAGTTTTGTGTAAATACAAGTATTATTGTAAGAAATGACAAAGTGAGAGAGCGGTCTCGCACCGTCTTGAAAAACCGTCGGGAACTATACATAGAACGTACTCGGCGGAGCTATGGGAGGCAGAGCTGACACAGGATGAGGTGAAGACTATGGCGAGTATCATATGCTCCAGTTAGGGGTGCGGACATGGTGATGATTATGATGATGAGATGGAAATTTAGCCACTATAAGGTTTTGTCAGCAGCAATGATTGACATGAATGCCAGCATGAATGACAATGTCTAAAAGTCCAAATTTTAACGTCTGAACTACTAACTTTTACACCCATGTGTGGTGTTGCTCACCAAAACCAGTTACTTGTATAACGAGAATGTACTCTGAAAACAATGCCTTGGTAAGTGCTCCCAAGGAGCGCAGGTACAAGGCGACCGGCCCGGGGGCCTAAGGCCCCCAAAAAAAAAAATAATAATTAAAAAAAAAAAAAAAAAGCAGCAATGATTCATACAATCAACAAGTTTTTTTTGTATGGAAGCTAGAAAAATAAAAAAACTGATCCATGGTTGAGATCTATTTAAATATTTTACTCTATTAAATTCTTTAAAACCGTTTTAAAAATAATAATATATATTCAATATTTTCTCCATTAATTATAGTACATATTTTATTTCACAGTAAAAATTTGTCAATGTTTATTTTTGTGTTTGAATATTTTTTTAATAAATATGGAATTTTAACCACACCCAAGAACACCTTAAGTGGAAGTTATCATAAATTATATTTTAAATTTGCAGTTTTGTAATGTTTTCACATCTCATCAAAATCAAATTATTTTCAAAAACTCAAAACGCTTTCTTACGCTGATGAATCGCTGACCAGAGTGACGATGGCAGGCACAACTCTGGCATTCAAGATGGCGTCCGTCAAGGTCGCGTGCTCTATCAGGTAACAGAACAGCCCGGCCACAAAACCTCGCACCTGCTCACTCGTGTGAACTACACCTGGAAGTTGAGCGAGAACATGTGAATAGATGCCTTTTGGGAGATTGATTAGTCTATTCAATCACATCTCCTTAAAAGTTAACATTCCATAAGAGGGAAGCTTAACACATTGTTGTCGCGTAATTTCGCGCATTGTTTTAAGTCTGGCGCAGGACATTTTTTTGCAGCCGCACGCGTATTTTTACATTTTACTACAAGAAGAAACATGGAGGATGACAGTTTTATATTCACTGGAAACTTGTGTTTATGTTGCACATAAAAGTTTTATAAAAATGTTTGTAATAAAAAATCGAATTAAACACTAAATAAAACTAAAATATGTCATATTTGGGATAAGAGGAATGTTTCAAGATTTTCAAATCAAGTAAAAAGCATGTATAAAGCATTTATAGTTCGTTATTAAACTTTTATGTGACATTTTTTTTAAATTATTTTTGTACGGTATAAAAATTCAATAGCAAAATTAAAAATAATACATTTGGTGGAACTGTAATAAATGCGACGATGAATAAAAAAATGTCTATATAAAATATCAAAGTAGTGACATCTAGCTAATGACAACAACAACAAAATGCAGTTCCAATTACACGGATAAACACGTGAGCCGACTTCTAGCAACAGACTACAAAACACGGATCTTTACGGGTCCCGCAATCCAGCAGCAGTTCCGCAAAAACGGAAAAATCCGTGTCCCGACAACAATGTGTTAATTTAGAGGAGCTTGACCATATAGTCACAGTGATTACTATTGTGAACTTACCCTTACATTGGTCCTTTTTTTACCTGAACATCGTAGGTATAACTCAATTTCAGTTTAAAAAAGCTCTCTATCACAGTTATCCCGTAGCCGCGGCAATGAAAGCAACTACCAGATACCTATACAATTTATTTTATACAAAAAATGTGCCAATTCACATGTTTTTTATCATCAAATTTTACTATATGTGACCCTATACAGCGTAACCATACAGTAACATAGACATGTCGGTCATAAAGAATTATGTATTTTTTAAATTTTATTACAGACGTATCATACAACATCTCGATTGAATACAGCTAGTCTTTTTTTAACCCTTTCTCATCGGTTGTAGGCATATGCCGTCATAAGATTCACCGACCGTTGACATTGGTTGACGTAATATATCGTTTTGCCGCTTTCTTAGAATATTTTTTTATGCATCATCTGATAGCTAAAGTATACAAGAACCAATGTGATATATAAAAATAGACCAGATAAGTACATTTATGCTTCAAATACTAGTTTTATAATTGACAGTATAATTTGTATTCAAACCGAGCCGTAATGAAAGGTTAAAAAAAAAACTTTCTTGCCTCTGGAGAGTTAAAAGCGTTTTGGAGCACTGCTAAGGAATATTAGGTGCAAGGTTACGGCTTCATAAAAATTGCATAGTGCATGAAAATATTAAGTTCATTAAGAAACAATTATTATTTTGATTTCTTTAGATATGGACTTGTAAAAATAGAATAACTTACTTTCCCATAAAGCTGAAAGAGCGACGTCTAGTAAACTATTTTTCTTTTGAGAGAACCAAACTATCGGGATTCCAAGAACAGAGCACGGCACAGAACACATGCCACTGCATATCGACCATCTAAAAATGACCACACGATTATTAACATTATGGTTATCTACTGACAATACTTGGTGAAACTGCACTGAAGCAACTTATTGAAGATGGTCTCCATGGAGGCCGAAACATGTAATCATTTAAAACAAATGTGAATCAAAACTAAATATTTTTAATTTGTAATTTTTTAATTAAAATTAATTTAAAATTATAACACACATTTATTATTAGCAGGAGTGTTACAATACTTGCATAGTTAGTTATCGATACATAGAGTCCTTGACTGTTTAATTATAAAAGGTGGTTTAACATACCAACGTAGAAGAGATTTTCATATGATAAATCGTCGCAAACACTATAAAAATTCTCCATTACAAATAAAAAAGCGTATGTTTAGGAGGTTAACTGTATATAATCACTTAGATAGAGAGTACCAGGAGATGATTTTTAACTTCCAATGGGGTCTATGACGCTTTGTTTACTCAGCATTAGAACTTCTGTTGCTTGTTTTACTTCTTTTCTTTTTCTTTAGTAGTTAATCATAAGTACTTATATATAATATATTGTTTTTTGTAATTTAGTACTTGTACTGAGTTTTTTATTTTTGTAAACAGGAGAATACCGACAGATGGTGATAGTAATTCTGAAGTCTCATCTGTGGAATTCTATGACGCTTACCATGGTGCATATGTCTAAGCGCTGCATGTGGAGTGTTGATCCGCCAACGTCATAGACTACAGCCCGAGATTCACGCATCATCCTTATTATTACAGTAATTTACTATGAATGGGTGGTCTTCACGGGACGACTTACGTATACCAACAATTTTAATTAATAGGCTATGACTGGCATTTTACAGGTGAGGGATCAAATTCACACAAACCAGGGACATTTTAGTGCTCAGAAATCGATTAAAAATCTTTTTTTTTTTAATCTCCATCGGGGATCGAACCTACGACCTTTGGCTTGCAAAGCAATCGCTTTGACTATTGAGGTATACCTGCCGGTTGTTGTTTGTATTGATTTGTATCAATTATTTCTATACATTAAGCTGTAATGTTGAAGCTTGTAATGTTGAAATTGAAATTGAATTTAAATTAACCAAGCTTTCTACAAAAGTCAAACCTTGACAAATATTAATATAATGAAAATGGATATCTGTAAATTCTCCAAAACAAATTTGAAAATGAGGCATAATATAATGGTTGACTGGACTGGACTTTACCCGCCTCACACCCGCATCACACCGGAGGACAGTTAAGTCTCCTTGATGACGCGCTCATTCAGATTTGATAAGTTAGCAACTGATAAGTCCAGGGGGAGTCCCCTCTGAACAATTGTGGCCACTGCACAGAAGTGCTAAAAGAAAGAACCCGTGAAAGAGATTAAAATCGCAATCATGGGTTGTAAAGAGATGGAGATGGAAGATAGATTCTCTCACCGAAAATACGAGCAAAGATTGTAAATGCGTGGAAATTTTTTTTAGTGGCCACAAAGTCTGCATGCCGGATAGGGCCGAGGCGATTCCCTCGAACTGCATCGAAAAGGACTCCTCTTTCTAACGAGAGGAACTGACAGTCCCAGAGAATGTGCTCTGAGGTCTGGAAGGGGCGCCACAGGGGCAACTAGGGTTTGAAATTAAATTAAATGAGTATAATCTGTCAAGCGCCGTGCCCGGTCATTATTTGAGTAGACCAGTGATCAGGGCTTATCCAATTAGCAGTTAGTCTAAAGTAAATGTCCGGAAAGAACAGAAAGGTAGTCCTACCTTTGTCGGAAGATAACCAACGTTTTTGCCATGCAGCCGTAAGGGCATCAGCACAAAGCTTTTTTATGGGTATGCAAGAAGCACTGGGCTGTAGAACGGTATCTCCGATCTTAGACGCACAACCGTGACGTAGGTTGTATAAAGCAGCCCGTCGCTGCACCTTCAGATCCAGAGGGACAATCCCTAGTAGAACCGGGAGGGCCTCTGTCGAAAAGTTTTATGGGCTTTGGCCATAGCCATGAGAGGGAACCTCTGCCCGCGAAGTAGAGTGGTACGCATAAGTTGACGGCGGTTACAAGAGTCCACCCAGCAACTAGCTCCGTAGCAGACGGAGCTCAAATAAATGGAGTTGTAGTACAGCTTAGCCGTACGGAAAGATACTCCCTAACTGGCTCTGGCAAGGCCTGCAGCCTTCTGAAAGCTTACCTTGGCGCTAGCCAGGGCAGACTTGACGTGCTCAAAGAACGTTCTCTTTTCGTCCAGTATAATGCCTAAGCATTTGATGCTTGGCTTAACCGGAATGTTAATAAAGTTTACTTTTATTGACGGTTTACTAGACAAAGAGCTTTTCATGAGCACGCTTAAAGTCTTTTCCGGCGCGAACCTCAGCTTGTTGTGGTCCCCCCATTTTAATATTGTATTGAGAGCCAGCGCAGAGTCTCGTTCAAGAACGCTTCTGGTGTTTCCCTGAATCAAAAGAATCGCGTTGTCGACGTATGCTTGAATGTAGCTGTTACCTGGAAGCGACAACTCTAGAAGGTCGTCAAAGAGGATATTCCATAATGGTTGACTGTACATACAAGGATAATGAATACAAACCTTTTGATTATATTATTTATATTTTGTTCCTCGTTCTCAAGAGTTGTCAGGACGGCCCCCAAATACACACTAACTATCACAGCACTGGCCGCTCTCTGAGTCTCCAACTTGGCCATCCTCTGCTCTATTTTTTGGATCTCCGCCTCCATGGTCGGCTTCACCACGTTCCTGGTGAAGCTGGTACCGAATATCACACACGTGGACTCAAACAGCTCGATGTAGGCATTCGTCACGGTGCTGTCCAAAGAACTCACACTGTTCACGAGCAAGTCTAATAAATATTTGAAACTGAAAAAGAAAAAAATGTACAAATAAATGAATAGGTTAATGATCAATTTTAATTATTTTAGTTATCAACATCATTGATACACATAAGAAAAAATGTATAAAACAATGTTTTATAAGATATACTCAGCAATTTGTACAGAAGCACAGCTGGCCCAGCAATTTGATAAATTTCTAATTACAATATAATAAAAGTAAAGTTCAGCTAATAATATACATGTATAATATTACTCACAATTGATTGATAAACCATTCCTTTTCGCTCCACGTAACGTCGGAATTGGTTTCGATTAGATCGTAGAATATATTGATCAGCTGGAACGGGTTGTACTCCCCGTCGTCCATCAGGAACTTGGGGTTGGAGAAACAGCTGATGTGGAAGTAGTCGTGGACTCGCTTGTCTGCGATCTCGTTGTAGGAGAGCTCGTTAATGGAGGTTTTTTCCCGCATCGGAGAGGAGTTCACCACGTAAACCAGGGCAATGGTGACGATGGAGTTTAATATCTTTAGGTAGGTTATGCAAGCATCGCTTTTGCTCTCGACACTTGCTCGTTTTAGTTTTTCGAGAAGGTGCAAGCAGAATTCTGTGTGGAAGACACCTGGAAAGAATATGATTTAAAATATTAAATTATAAGTTGTCAGGTTAGTTGCAGAATTAAAGAACAAGATTTTACGGTCAGATTTTTAAGGCCACCTTCGCCTCTTGATCGACTATAATATGGAAAGCTGTTTTGTCCACTCTCCTTGTCATTTCTCACAAAGTCAAACCATCATACCTCCAGTTAACAGAATAACAGTGTTAACGTAAAACAAGGTAAAGAAAAAATTGTAAGAGATTAAAAGGTATATGCTAAATATATTTATTTAATTACTTACGAAAGGTAAGTAGCCATGTGATTTGTTTATATTATACTTTAATGGGATTGTGGCCTACTTTGATCTAATACTCTTTTTGTATATCTCTATATTTTCAGCCGAACAACCAGTCCAGTGGTGGCCATGCCCTGTAAGTTCTTCTGTGGTTTCAGTCTGTTCGAGTCGAGTAGCTGAGCGCCGGAATGTTTGCCTAGTTGCTACAACACGATTAGGAAATCGACGCCGAAATTCACACAACTAATCCACACAAAAATTGATACAGTTAATATACGCTCTTGCGAACCTATAGCGCTTCATTGCTTGTCTGTAAACTGCAGCTGTTTAGTTCACAAATGTCAAATTTGAGTGACGAACGACGCCATTTGCAAAAATTATAACATCTTCTGATAGGGTTATTAATTTTGCACCACCCTATTACATATACTACAATATTGAAATATATTCTAAAAAAAAAACCTTTTTAATAATATTACCATTTAAAAGACAGGTTCTGGCCAAGACAGGCGCGAGCACGCTTATCGCGGTGGAGGCTATGGCCTCGTCCCGGTCCTGGGCGAGCAGCAGCAGCACGGCCAGGAGCTGTTGTAGCTTGCTGGGCGCCGCGGGGGCCACCAGCGCGGCCCCCAGCAGCCCCTGCGCGCGCACCGCCGCGTCGCCCGCCTCGCACATCGACACCACCATGCTCAGCAGCAAGGAACTCACCAACTCCAACTGAAATGTATCAATGACATTTATTTTATTAATATGTAGACCAACCTTCGAAAAAAATTGCGGCCCATTAATACTCAAATTGAAAAAATATTTTGTCTTCGGTTGGATAAAAAATAATTGTAATTTATGATACATACAACTATCAAAATGCATTTTTAAATGTAAATAAGCAAAGCTATTAAGAAACGATTAACTCAAAATGGATCTTAACTCCTTCAACTGCAATTAAATATATTCAATATTATTTTTTACAAGACTATTTCATTTTTTGAATAAAAATATTTTAGTAATATAATGATTACTTAATATCCACTAGTGTATTTCAATGTTTTTTTTTTAATGGTTGCATGTACAAATAGAGAGGAAAACATAAAATGAATGCATGAAGAAAATGTTCATGTTTCAACTTGCATTATTTTGCATCATTCAATGTCAAATACATTAGGCATATATTTGCGATGTACATTCGTCGGAAATAAATAAGTTTTATTTCACTTTGTCTATGATTTCATTACTATATAATTATAAAAGATGTTTGACCATTTGCTTTTCGATAAATAAAAAACAAAAAAATAATGACTTATGTATAAAATATTGAGTATGGAAATTTCCCTATGAGGGTAGCTCATGGTTGCAGGATATGTCCAAAAAAACGACCACGAGTGACATACGTGATTTCAGTAGAAGGGATTAAGTTGAATGCTAAGAAAAAAAAATAGTCTCACAGAAACATAGGGAGCCAGAGCGATAGACGCCTCAGCACCGAGAAGCCTTTTTTCTGCAGATTTGCTGTTCAACATTTCCCAGCACATCCCCAGCAGGTCGCTGTCCATGCCAGAGTTCACTTCCATGTTCCACTGCAGCAGGAGAACCAGCCCTGAAATATAAATCAACATGTATTCATTTCTTCTTGAAATAACTGTTTTAATTTCCCACATATTAACATTTCAACATTTGAAATTATTAAAAAATCCATGTATGTTCCCGGGAATCTCCAGGACAGGAGCACGAAAACTTGCATAGACTGTGGTCGGAAATCGGTTGATGAGCACGACGCTCCTAAGGCCTGGACATTTGTTTTGCCATTAAGAGATGACTCACCCCTACCGAGGGCATGTATAGAGCTTAATTAAATCAATATTAAAAAATCAAGCTCAGTCAGGTTATAAGTCGACGGCGACTGAATGACAAACAACCGCATTTTTTATTTTTATGTAAACACATACAGGAGAATACCGACAGATGGTGATAGTAATTATGAAGTCTCATCTGTGGAATTCTATGACGCTTACCATGATGCTAAGCGCTGCATGTGGAGTGTTGATCCGCCAACGTCATAGACTACAGCCCGAGATTCACGCATCATCCTTAATTATTACTGGAATTTACTATGAATGGGTGGTCTTCACGGGACGACTTTCGTCTACAACCAATTTTGATTCATAGGCTATGACTGTCATTTTACGGGTGAGGGATCAAATTCACACCAACCGGGGGTATTTTAGAGCTCAGAAATAGATTAAAAAACTTTCTCTTTTTTAATCTCCGTCGGGGATCGGACCCACAACCTTTGTCTTGCAAAGCAAACGCTTTGACTATTGAGCTATAGCCGCCGGCCAGCTTGCTTTACAGCTGGACTGTGCCGCCCGGATTTTCACTTATTATAAAACATTTAGAAGACATAAAAGTGTAGAATGTGAAAGTCATTTGCTCAAATTTCTCTACATAAGCTTCTATAATACCATCTGCTTAGAAATATGCGGTATGATTTCACCACTGTATATCACTTTTTCTTTTATTTAAATGACATGGAATCGTACCAGACACAATCAAGGCTCGGTCGTCCTTCTCCATCTTCTTCTTGAGGTTCAGCAGCAGCTGGAGGAGTTTATCTCTCTGTGACTGCTCGGGGTGAAGGAATATTGTGCACACCAGCAGGCCGATGACTTCATCTCTTTTGACCAGCAAAAGGTTCGGTACAATCTGTAATGTGTAACAAAGTGAATGAGGTTTCATTATAATTAATCAAAGGGCAAATACAATGAAAATGAGTAATGACAACTCCCTACCACAGATACATTGTATGCAGGAATCTGTAAAGCATGTAAATAAATATTGTTAGGTTTCGTCACAGGAGCGATTTTTCTGTAAACCACATGTAAGAATGCCACCACATGTATGGAGTTAAATAATGAACGTTTGTTAAATATAATAGTTTTTTATGCATCATCTGATAGCAAAAGGATATAAGAATCAATGTGATATATAAAAATAGGTCAGATAAGTACATTTATGCTTCAAATACTAGTTTTAAGCAAAAAAATATGGTTTGAAAAAGCCATGCCGTATTGACTGTATAATTTGTATTCCACCGAGCTGTAACGAAAGGGTTAACAAATATTTTGTAAATTGCCAATAGACGCAATAGTCATCATCATCAGTCTGTGTCTGTCTACTGTTGAATGTAGGCCTACCGCATGAGTCTCCATCCTTTTCGATCCTCCGCCCTCCGCATCCAGGCTACTTCCGCTATTCTTATGATATAAACAATGCTCTGTTTGCCAGTTCTTGGACGCCACTCTAACACTTTTCTTCCACATCGACCGTCGTCTCTTCGACAGATATGTCCTCTCCATTGTCACTTGAGTGTGACTATTTTTTAGGTACCCTCCACTATTTGAATTTTGTTTTTGATATCCTTGTTTCAGATTCTATCTTTTAGACACTCTGCAATAGTCATATTAACCTTTATCTGCCCAGCGATTTCCTTACGGGACGGGAGATTTGCGTCGTTCAATGCCCTAGCAGGCCAATGTTTGTAATTTTTCGTCGCACAACAGATTCTTCCATGAACTTACTTTAATACTGTTATTACAAATTAATGTAATCCGATTGTGAAATGAACCATAAGCACTCCTGTATGGGACTGTTGGGCATTAAACGACGCAAATCTGCAGTCCCGTAAGGAAACCGCTGGGCGGTTAAAGGCTAATAGTCAATAAACTTAGCGATAACATCACTGAGTATATCATGTTTTTAAAAAAAAAATACAGTGTTTTATACGCTCAAATTTCCCAGATTTATGATTTTGAGGCTTGGCTTTCTTGACCTCTTCAGCGACGGTATATGTTTCTATGTAGATGCTACGATTACAAATAGTTTAGTTACCTTTGGTAAAGTGGCGGATACAACATACACAAGGCGTTGCAACGTGACGGCCTGACTGTTGCCGGCGATGTCGCTCAGGAGTTCATTGTTGCGCGCGCGGGGACGTGGAAGGTCACAACACTGCATCAGAGCTGCTTTATATTCATTCGGGAGAGAGCTGAAACCAGGAACAAAATGTTGGGATATTCTAAAATTTAAATAAACAAATGACTGTCAGTGAATGATGATTAAATCTTGCAATGTTTTGGATTCAATGACGCCTCAATTTAATGTTCTTTTGAAAGATAATTTAATTGACAACGCTGAATGTAACATAAGCTCAATGTAATCACCAATTATCACATATATACATTGTTTATGTTTCTCGAAAGGCAGCTTTAATCATAGTTAAACCTATCCAGACTGCTTCTATAAATTACTCAAACCAAATTGCAGTCATTACAAAAGCAGTAGCACGACTCGTGTAGGACGCACCCAAATTCTATCACATTACTCCGATATAACAGCAACTTTATTGGTTGAGAATACAAGCTGTCTTTTAGCTTATAAGGCACTCCACGGAAGAACAAAAAGTTATTTAACAGAAACTATCAAGCCATCGGAAATAACTGCGCATGGAGACACTCAGATCAGCCAGAACAAATAATAACACCGTGCAGCTGACAAGAAGTAATCCTAGCACAGTATTTGCCAATCGTGCTTTCAGTTTCATGGCACCAATGTGAAAATTATAAGAGAGCTGAAAACAGAGACATCCTTAGAGGTAAATTCAAGACTCACCTATTTACTTGGAGAGGTAAAGAAGGGCTTTTAGAATGACCATTTAGTCATAAAAAGGTGCTTTATAAATGCCGATATAATGATAATAATAAGCCTGCCTTTAAGACAGTCAGATCTTCAAGACATAGATATAACGTGTTCTAAACCTCTCCTGTAAGCCATGGAGTGACCTATTATAGGCAGAGTGTAATGTAAGTACCTATTGATCCAAGCTTCTGTCTTCCCCCCAGCGATGCTCCCGTCCCTAGAAGTCTTGACGCTCTCCAGGAACTGTCCGCGCCCCCAGTCAGCCTCCGGGTTGTCGTTGAGGCTGAAGGTGTCCTCCAGTGTCGTGATGCTCTCCTTGCGCTCCGCCCCCCGCGCCCCCTCCGCCCCCTCCGCCGCCCCGACCCCGGCTCCGCGCTTCGGCGACACGGCCGTCTGCTCCTCGGACAAGACGGCAGGTTCGAAAGAACTCGTGTTTGAACCATCCTTTTGAGAACTACATAAAAACATAAAATTCGTTAAATTAAAAAAAAGACAGTCTTCAATAGTCTTACTATAATATAATAGGGGGCTAGAATTAAGTGTCGTATTATTTGTTCTCGTTCTTCTATGGTGAGTTGTGCTTCGCTTTCTTCTGTGAAGTTGTATCGTTAGCCGTGCATACTTAAAGTGTATTGTGAAGGTCAAATTTTTTAAAAATAGCCATATTTACAATGGAGGGCTTTGTACCAAATGAATAATTTGTTTGAAATATCATGTTATACTATTTTTTGAAAAATGAGAACACAACAAAATTATACAAAAAATATTTGTGTTACGCTTAGAAATGTGTTAAGACATTTGTTAATGTCAAAGGTGGTTCAAACAATTCAAATCCGATAAAATGGAAGACCAATTAAAGTGGATGACAATTTATTAATCAGTACAATCGAATAAAATCCAACGTTCACGATTCATGAACTGTCAGATAAACTCGGATAAGCGTGATGGAGTGCACTTAAGAACACTTAAAAAATTGACAAGATTCAGACAAGATGGGAAATTTTTCGTTAAAAAATGACACAATTTCAGTCCCTCTAATATTATTACTTATAATATCCTCATTTCTATGATAAAAATTTGTTCAACGATATATATATCAAAACAAGATAGAAGAATTTATCAATCATCTTTCTGTTAGTAATATTGTAAAAAAACCTGCATAAATCAAAAGATATTATCTAACCTTCCGCCATTTTTATCGCTGCCGATCATCTCGAACTGGTCGGGCGTGAGGCTGTTGGTGGACACGCTGCTGCCGTAATAGTTCTGTGTGGCCGACTGCGGCAGCGGCTGCATGTCTCTGTCGGGGGCCTCGACCTCTGACAGAGCTCGTAGAGTGTCTCCCGAAGTGGAGCTCTCCCCGAGCAGTTGGGGCTGAAGGGTGTAAAGTGTGGTCTCGGAGCTCGGCAGGTCGGAGGTGGGGCTCGACAAAGAGTTGAGGCTCGCCAGCGCCGCGTCGTAAAGCCGCTGATAGTTGACCTTGTCCGTCTCAAGTGCGAGGATCTGCTTCTTGAGCATCGATATCTCTTCATTCTATCAATGACAAGAAAGAATAATAAATGTATATGCCATGTGGATGAAATAAAACCTAAAAATATATGGTTTAATGTTATTGACCATTAAAGTCAATGGTTAATAAAAATTGAACAATGGTTATTATTAATTTAAATTTTAAAAATATACATTGTTAAATGTTAATGTTATTATTTTAATTTATACTGAGCATATTGCCAGAACAGAGAACAAATAAGAAATCGCCTTACATCTACACAATTAGAAGTTTCCTACAGTCGACAACGGAACTGGTGATACCTGAGGCCACCCTGCAGCTGAGCATGTGGAGAGGCGCTACTGAGGGGAATGCTTGGTTTGCCCCGAAAGAGGACCTAGGAGGTCCCTTAACAGACTTTGAATGGGAGTATGCAAGACGAGGACACAAATGAAAGGCTGGCAGTTTTACATCAGACCGACTGAATGTGACTGCGGTGTGGAGCAGACCCTGTCACACCTTCTGGAGAGTGCGCTGTGTCCGAATAGCTGCACCCAGGAAGACCTGATGATGGCCAAGAGTAACGCCATCAACGTCGCCCACTTCTGGGCAGATAGGATCTGACCCTGTTGTTTCCGACATGATTATATATATACACAATTAGAAAAAAGTTGTTGTTAGTATTACAAACTAATTGTTAATGCAGGAGATGTAGCGTCGTGGTTTGTGAGCAGTTCGAGGACTTTGTATCTTGAGGTCTGGAGCACGACCACCGTCCGTCGGTGGCACTGCGTTGGCATGCTCTGTCAGCATGGTGTTGCCACAGTGTAATCATATAACACAAAATTATAATATAATAATTTATAAACAAGTCCTTACTGCACTGTCCCAGTCAATGTTTTTATCTGAAACGGCCTTGTCATCGATGTCCATCAGACAGTCTGTATTATCAATGTTGCTGATGAACTCTTCGGTTTGCGTCTCCGTATGGCAGAGCTCCTGGGGGGCGGTGGAGGAGTCTCCCCGGTAGATGGAGACCAGCCCCGCCGGCCGGGGGATGTTAAGCCCTACGTCATCCCAGTCTTCAAAATCCTGCAAACATATTCAAATAAATGAAATATTTTTCATCTTTAGAACATTATCATTTTAAATTTAAACCATACATCTACTGCAAACCAACACGATTCTGTGCTAATCTGTATCATTAAAGGTCTCACTCTGAATTACGATTTCATACGTGGCAATACCACGCTAACCGAGCATGTCAATGTAGCACCATCAATGGACGGTAGTCGTACTCCAAATCAAGACAAAAAGTCCGCTCACGAACCACAACACTATATCTCCTCTATTAACCTTTTCTATGCCAAGCGGTTTTCGTATGGGGAGACCCCGAGGGCCGTCATTTTTTTGAAAAATCAAAAGCTATTTTTAAAATCGATGTATTATCGATAATTCTTGACAATACGTAGTAGCTAATTATTTCAACATGGCAGCAAGAGATGTCACTGTGTGTTCTATATTTTAAATTAACCAAAAAAACGGGACAATGATGACACAGAGGCTCAAACCAGAGCGAGAATACTCGCTCTTTTTCTATAGCCGGCCTGCTGGGCACGGCCAAGAATGCGAGTAATCTCGCTCTTGGCACAGAAGCGGTTAACAATTATTGTGGAAAACTAACACATATAAATTTGTGTGCATATTAATATATCAAGATCTTCCAAATAATTCGGAAGTAATCACACCAAACACAAATTAGTTAAACTAATAATGTTTACCTACAATACTAAATTAACATAGTTAATTTAGTATTAAAACATAGTTAAGTGCGAATGGGCCTTAGAATAAGTTTTCTATTTTTTTTTAAATACATTATGTAGTTGATGATCATAGAGAAAATAGCAAGAGCATGAAGAAGAAATTTGTTATCTTTTAAGGAAACACTCTAGTCAGTCTAGTCGAAACATGTACCACAAATCAAACAACGGAAAATAAGAGTCTGAACATAAGTGGTAGCCGGCTATCATAGAGATGCAATCACTATTGTTTCATTAAGGAGTTACCTATTAGAAACTAGCATCCTCCTCTCTAAGTTTGTAATTTAATTGTGTGGTAGCAGGATGCAGGAGTAGATCACAAAGCAAAAGAACTTGTTTTTGAAACACAAATCGCATTTATTTTGAATAATGACTTGATTTACTCGTCCGACCTTACATGGCGTTGCGCCGGGCCGGACGAGAGTTAACTGGCGACTGAGAGCGCTCGTAATGGGCTGTCGCCCAGCACCGCAAGTAACGATCTACAGAATCAATGGCGTCACACCCGGGACCAAAATGCTAATATGGCGACACATACATGTACGACAAGCGAACAGAAATAAGAGACGAAAGATTGTATATCGAGGTTTTCGGTACCAGTTAGCAAGGGTTATATCATGCTGATATCAAAACGAAGGTCAGAATTAAATTGGTAACCAAAGTCTATAACTGTAGTGTGATTAAATGCAAGTAAAAACTCATTTCCAAGTAAAATAGGTAAAATAAAATAAATGTAAATATAACAATGATATAAGATGATCAAATAAAACAATTTTTCAATTCTGTATTGTATTTGCATGATGATAAAAAACACTCTCACGGGAAAATTATGCCCACTGGGGAACCATTTTCCATAAACAATAATATTTCAGCGTGCCACACCTGGAAGGTTATTAGCATACTTTACAGCTAAACAACATGTAATATTATTTTTCGATTGTCGTAATAACCATCAAATAAGGCTGACTCATGTTTTATTTATACACATAACTTTGGGGTGGGTCACGTGGATATAATGGAAGACATAACGAGTCTGTCTGTTGGAAATTGATCACAATGATAATAGAATTATTTGATGTTTATGACTAGATAGATCCAATCATGTAACTAATTAATTATTAAATTATGTCTTTATTTGATTCCAGAAGTCTGTAATCAAATATACTTTATATATTTGTTAAATATATCAAATCATCAGCAAATAATACAATTTTTAAATGAGTAAATCATTCATTCACCATCATCTTGTTTTTAGTAAGAGATCAGCAGTGTTCTTAGGTTTGAGAGCCTTGAATCCCAAAAATATATGAAAATAACAATGTAAAATCAATGAACACAAAATTTTATTTTCCAAAACAATTTAATAGAATCGATTACATATACATACGCCAATAACATATTATTACAAAAATCATCAATATGATAAGAGATAATAATATGATTGACAACATTAAGGTTATCAACTGACAATACTTGGAAACTGCAATATTACAATTTTAAATTAATTAAAAAATAAACCAATTAAAAAAAAAAATGATTCATATTTATTTAATAAATGTGAATTATTTAAACAAAAAAATGTGAATCATAATCAAATATTTTTAATTTATATAATAATATAATTGGCAGTAAAATAATTTAATAAATAGTTTTTGTCACCTGTTGGGGTATTTCATCAGAGAAAGTAATGGAGGTCAACTTGTAGTCCTGCTGCATGAGATATTCATTAATGAGAAAGTTGAGCGCTCTCTTCTCGTGTGGCTTTATCGTGTCCTCGCGGATCAACCTCTCGAAACCAATATCTGCAGAGCCGGTGTCGAATTCTACAAAAAAAACATAGAAAGCAATAGTTTAGCTTCTTTGTTGAAGTAAGTCTTTTGGAGCCTTCATCACATTTATTTTTTAGTGATTGTTCGTGTTTTGGACCCGACCCAGTCCATCCTAAGCAATCAATAAAACTAAAAGAAAATATGATAATTTTTTAATTTAAATTAAATTAAAATGATATTAAAGTAATATAAAAACAAAGTGATCTATGAAATAGTACAATATTGAAGGCATTTCAATGGTACTAACCAGTAGCCTGTGTTAAATTTGCACGAAGAGAACTGATGGTCTCGCGGGCCTTGCGCAGTTCAAACTCCAACACGGCCACATCGCTGCTCCTCTCCCCGTCTTCAGACAGCCGCGCCAGGTCCAGGGAGTCCAGGGTTGCTTGACTCGGCGAGCGGGCTGAAAAAAACAAAAAAAAACAATGATGCAAAAGATATTCCCATAGCCTTATAGTTCACTCTAGTAGGGTTAGTATTGATACTGGCAGTTGCATGTGCGTCAATCAGTATCGTTCAGCATGATCGAAGCAAAAACTAACCGGTAGCGCCAATGGCAATTGGTGGCCGACGAGAGAACCGTGTGGTTCCCAGTGGTGCCACCCAAGACATAGTAGTCGAGGAAAGAATTGTGTTTTTCCTGATACAATCTTTATCCAATAAGCAAACAGAGCATTGGCTGATTAAAGCCAAACAGTATGTATAATCTTGTTTACAATTATTGTGTTTTTTGTATACAATTATCTACACTTCTACAATTAAATTATTTATGCTGTAACAATTGTATCAATTGTAAAACGAATCAAGATAATAAATTGACATGTGTTTGATAGGAGGCGCGGAAAACCATTAAGCATTGATCAACAGATAAATATTCAAAATTAATAACTTTTGGTTTAAAAAATGGCTTCGGTGATCCTGGTGATCATAATGAAATATGTTTTAATGAAACTATTTCGCCAACGACCATAGCATGTTGACACTGCAGTTCCCATCTGATCACAAGTGAACATGAAAGGAGAAAGGCAAGTCAAAATAATAACTGTTTTTTTTATTTTTCAAAAATTGTTTGGAATTCTTCTCATATTTGTATACGAAATAGGCTCGGAGTAAAAGGGTTAAACAATCAATTCAGCTTACACTGTAAGCCGTGAAAACGCTGATACGTGGTTATCGTTTATCTAAGAAGCTATGGCTTGCGGTTTGCCAAATTAATATAACACATAAAATTATTGTATTTTTTCAATACCTATAGGAAGAACAATGTCGATGGAAGGACGCTCAAAGTTTCCAGGATTGGAAAAGAATTCCTTCAGCTGCGGCACCTCTCTGCCAGACTCGACCAGCTCTGTGTGGAGCTCCAGGGCGGTCAGCAGGAAATTGTCTTGGAGGAGCTTTGCGGCCACATCGCTGTACGTCAGCCGTGGCGACGCGAGCTTGGCCCCCTCGGGCCCTTGCTCCCCGTACTCGGTCATGGCGGAAACGTCCAGAGTCGGGGGAATCCTTTATCACAGAAGCAAGACAGCTGAAGACATTCCTCATGACAGTGACATTTCTCGCTCTATTTTGATTCCTTGTTTTTAAATATTATATGTGGCTGTTACATGTGTATTGCGTCGTTATGTTGCCTGCGCTGGGGGCGAGTTAAATAAAAAATACCTACATTTTAAATTATAGGTATTTTCAAATTTAATTTCTATTTAAAATACTTCCTATATTCAATATTGTTACGTGAATACAATGATTTTTGTAAAATAAATGCCAAAAAGCGCAAACAAGTCTTTGTTTTTAATTTTGGAAAATAAATTTAAAATATATAATCCAAAACAGCAATGTTATTTTATTAAAATTCAAATTTATACATGTAAAAAGTTGAAAAATCGCTCATCAAAAACGAAACCACGGTGTAAAATATTTGAATACATATTACTAAACATGATTCATATTAAAAGTAACTATAATTAATTAATCTTCAACCTTTTTATTACGGTCGGTGAAATACACATACAAATTACACGACATATATCGGGTACCGATGTAAACAGGATTTTGTAAATTTAATATTAAAGTGAAAGCAAAAAATATTTAAAAAAAAACATCAAAATAAATTGTTGAAATGTTGTTGATCCAGCATCGTTTGGTCTTATATAAAAAAAATTGTCAGCGTTGGCGAAACAAGTGTGAAAGTTACAAATTTAATGGTAAATTTTAAAATCTGACGACCAATGAAATTAATATAAATGTCAGCTCAGTATCCAACAATTATTTTATAAATAGATTTTTTCGTACAAACCATAAAGCATCTTTACATTTTATAAAAAAATACAATTAAAAAAAGGATTTCGTCTTCTACTTGTGCTCTGAAAAATAATTAATGTATTTTTTAAAAATATTTATATTTCTTATGTTATCGAAATACCTCTTAAGGAGGAAATTTTGTAAGCTTTTTAGAGTCGGTGTTTACGTTAATAATCCGTTCAGAGATATTTGACAGATACTATCCGTTAAATTTTTGAAGGCACTTGACTAAAAAAATAAGGTTTTTGTATATTTTCAGGTTGTTTTACTTTATTTAATCTTCTATGAAGAAACTATACGCGCAAAAACATCATGTGCATAAAGTAGTTGATTACTAAAAACGTAAGTGATACTTTATATATAATAAATTTACTTCCTTTGACTTTTGACATTTAAAAACAACTTTATTTAAAAAAAAAAAATTAATATATTTACACACACGTTTAAGTATACTATATATAGATAAATGATATGTTGATTATTATATAGGATGTGTATCGTTATAAACGTAATGTTGTAACTGACGAACAATACTCCATAACAGCATATTTACAATAAAAAAATATACGCCTATTTCGACATTTTGAATGCTTATCAACATAACGACAATTATTAACCATAATGTAGTCTTTTCAAAATAGCTAAATATATTTGATTTACTTTTAGAATCATGGATGAAAAATACATGATGCTGCGTCAGCAGCTGAATGAGCTGGGATACTCACAGTGCTTCCTGCCGGAGTGCTTGCCGCTCGTGGAGAATCTCGTAGCCGACCTTCTGCACACCACCCGCAGCCTGCAGCACTACATGGGGCTGTCCAAAGAAGCTCTGCAACAAAGAGATGCCCTCCGAGCCACAGTTGAACCGCTCAAGTGCGACAACGCCAAACTCATCCAAGAAAACAACAGTCTCCATCTCACACTTATCCAACTCAAGGAAGACTCTGATCGCAACGGAAAAAATGCAAAAATCAAAATAAGAAAACGAGAAAATGAACTGGCGCTCTTGGAACACAAATATCTGAGAGTGAAAGCTCTCTGTAGAGAATGCCAACTTAAGAATATCTGTGCCGATACAGTCAGCTCGCGAAACAGAGCCGTCACCAAGCCGGATACAAGTCAAAAGCAAACTTCTAACTGCACCGAAACTTACACTTATGAAAACGGCGGCGCGGTGCTGGAGGAACAGCTCAAGGAAACAATTCAAGAGTTGAATAGAGAACGAGAGGAGCACGTTACTTTCTCTGAGGATATCGCATTCTTGAGACGGCAGCTCGATCTGAGGGATAAAGAGATTAACAGGTTGGGTAAACTTCTCCAAGGAGGTCGGCCGATAGCAGCTTTGAATAAAGATTGCGGATGTACAGACTTCGAGGGAAGGTTATTAGATTTATCTTCGGAGCTTCAGCAGTCCGAAGATAAAAATCAACTATTAGATTCCCAACTTAAAGAAGCGCTCTTTAAACAGCGTGAAGCTATGTCCCGGGCGGTTCAATTGGCTGATAAGAATCTTCTGCTCGAAAAAGAATTGCGTAGCGTCGATCAGATGGCTCTCAAGTTAGAGTCGGAGTGTAACAACCAGATTAAGGAAAAGCAGCACTTTATTTCCAATCTTAAAAATGAATCTGATTTTACCCAGTCCAAGATTCGAGCACTCGAAGCTGAGCTGGCCAGGGTTATAGGATCTCATCAGAAATTTGATGCGAACTTGGAATCAAACAGTAATGAAATTTGTGCCTTAAAATTAGCCCTGGACGCTTCAAACCATATAAAAGATAATCTAGTGAGGGAAAACAAAGAACTCTTGGAAGCCAACAGACAGCTAGAGATTATGGCGTCAAAGAAATACGAAAATTTTGACAGAGACAGTCAATCAGAAAAAAATATTCGACGGTCATCTAACCGTCATAGAGAAGAACAGGATAAAGAGACTTCTAGAACTTCCCCTCAAAACGACCGCGGAAGAATGTCAAAATTCAACAGAGAGGAACAAGACAGAGATTCTCTTAGATTTTCATCTAAAAACCACGCAGCAAGCATGTCGAGAGATGAATTACTTTTGTTGTTAGAAAAAGAAAGACATTATAATGAAAATAAAATAAAGGAAATACAAATGCAGATAAACGATAAAGAAACTTTGGATCAAACCGCAGCATTTAATAAATTGAAGTTGGAAAGGGACCATTATTATAATGAATACGAAAGCCTGAAAAAAAATCTGTGTAGTTCACAACCAAACTACACTGAATCTACTTCTCAATTACGAAATAAAATAACTGAATTGGAGCAGCAAGTGCAATTGATAAAGATGCAAAATGAACATTTGATCAAAGCGGCTTCTTTCACTGAGCAACTTGATCTGAGTAGGTTTCAGCAACAGAGGTATTCTTACAGATCTAAAGCTGAACCAGACAATTATGTCCATTCAATGGTAAACAGATTAGAAGAGGATCTTAAGAAGGCTCACGTTGAAATTCAAAATCTGGAACGGGAAAGAGATTCACTTCGAAATAAATTAGCGATGGCTTCTGAGAGTAACCAAAATAGTCAACAATTTGAATCGCTGATAAGAGAAACGAGAGAGAACTATAATGTGCAGACTCTTAATTGCATGTCACAATTTGATAGTCTCCGGCGTGAGTGTGAAGCCGCAAATGAGAAATTAAAGTTGTCAGAAACAGAACAGCTGCACACGAAATCATTACTCGGGCAGCTAAAGAACTTGCAGGTGGAAAACGATAAGAATATTTCCGACTCTCGTTCACAAATATTTGAATCGAAAAAAGAAATTCATAAGTTGGAGGAAATTATCAATTCTCTTGAAAAATCAAAGATGCAATTGGAACATGAAAATCAACTCCTGAGGTCTGATAAAAACTCCTTAAAGGAGAACTTGTCGAGAGTAGACCATGAACGTGATCAGCTAATGATGGGCATCGACGATAAAACTGAGAAAGTTTTCTCTCTTCAACATCAACTCCGTGCTAAGGATACAAACATCGAAATGTTGCAAAACAGAGCAACTGAACTAGATAGAAAAATAGAATTATTGAAATCTGAAAACGCTTCTATGGAACATAAAGTACGAGATGCTCAAATCTCCAATGAAGCTCTTTCAGCTGAGCTGGATAGCGTCACCAAGCAGAGGGACTGCGCTTCTATAGAGAACCGAAGGTTGCATAGCGATCTGACAACCGTAAGTAATGATTTGAGTTCAGTTAACAGGGAATATGAGTTGTCACGGAAGGAAGTGGAAGAGATGAAGCAGCAGCTGCAACACTACGTCGATGAAGTCAGAAGAATTGAGGACATTCTATCTAGAAAGGAAGCCGAGAGGACAGAAATGTTGGACCACTTTGCAAGTCTTTCTCATGAGGCAACAGTTTTGGAAACCAACAACCACTCTCTTGAGAGTGAAGCCGCGAGTAAAGGGGCTCAGTTGCAGTTGATGGTGGGAAAAATAGATGAAATTGAAAGAAAATTACAGACCCGAGAGTCGGTGGTAGAAAAGCAAGAAGAAAAGATGGCTTCTTTAATGTTCAAGATCTCAAAACTAGAAAACGATTTAGAACAGCAGACAGATATTCATAAAGTCACTGTAAAAAATCTGGAATACGCGAGAGAAACGTGCATAACTCTCGAGAACCAAAAGAAGAATATAATGGCCGGCTATAACGAGACGGACCTCGTCAAAAATAAACTCAACTTTGATTTGAAAACAATGACCGAAGAAAAAAATCGACTAGAAGATGAGAAGGCGAGACTCAAAGTGACTGTGGAGTCATTGGAAGGGCTTTTAAATAACAGCCGTCGGGAAGCTATCGAGGTGAAACTTTTGCTGCAGGATGCTATAGAAGAGACCAAACAGTGGAAGCTCAAGGTTGAAAATCTTCAAAAGAGGCTAAATATTACAGCAGGAGAGGGGAACAGCAGTCGGCAGAAAGCTGAGGATGCGGCCAAGCAGCTGCAAGAGCTCCAATGGCAAATGACCGACGAGAGATTTCAAAGAGTCCGTTTGGCTCAAAATGAAGAGAAATCTAAATTTCATTTCTCTGGCACTTTGTGAAGATAGTCTTTGATGAAAACTAATGACATATCAAATTTATAAATTCATAGGTTTATAAAACAAAGCACATACAATTGACTAAGAAAGCATTTATTTCTCTTCAAAGTGAAATGACAATCCTTTCAAACCGATTTGTATTTTTATCATTTAAAATTAAAACTGTCAATTCTTGCTAAAACTGGATGTTTAATAGTTGTTTTGAAAACTGTAAATATTTTGGCTGAATGCATTTCACTTGAAACAAAAACATCTCCAAGCAGTTTTCATACCTTTTTAAATTCCACGCATTCTGAGATAAACATTTCCAGTCTAAATAAAAATATTGTAAAATTAAACTTTTATATTTTTATCTAAACTGGATTTAAAAAATTATTAAAAGAGCTTAATTAGATTTGGGTCTTATAAACCATTGTATATTTCATAGGTTTGGTATTTTTATTGGTTGATAAAAAAAAATGACACATTTAGTTAAATAATAAAAAATTAGGCTGTTTAATTCAATGTCCTCAATTAGGTGAGTGATTTTAATTGTGTTCATATAGAAATGTTCAAAATATGCGTTTTTTAGATGTAATGTTTGTTAAGAAAACATGACAGAGATGTTATTTTATAATATGAATATTGTTATTAATTTAATTTTTAATGTACCATTAATGTTGTGATATTTAAAAGATTGACTTGTTGGCAGTGTCGACCAATTCAAAATTCATTGCCTTATTTATTGATTTAATTTTAATTAATTTGTAAATAGTTCTATGTTATATTATTCAATGCATTTTAAAATCCTCTGATACATTCCATGATTACCATTAAAGAAGAGAATGTTTCTAATGCGCAATATCTGAGATTCACAGCTTTATTCGATCATAAAAAGGAGCCGACTATACAGTGCTTGTATCGTCCCCATTCTTCTTTACTGTTGTGAATCTTGGCATCTCACCAGAAGCCAATGAAGCCGTATGATGGGTTTCAAAAATGTTTCAGTCCTTAATATATGAAAATTGTATTTATGTACTTACCAATGTTCCAGTAAATTAATTATTCCAAGAGTAATTGTATTTATTTTAATATTCCTTTTTTATTGTACCCGACTATTCTAATATAAAGAATGATGCTCTTAACTATGTGTTGATCCTGCTATGTCTACTGCATTATTTTATTTAATGTTATAAATATATGTGTGGCGATTAATAGCAGGTAATTGTTAACAGAATCTCATTATAAAATCTCATATGATCCATGAGTTAGGTGCCCCAAGACTAACTTTACGGATTTAATATGTAGGTTTAAAAAATAAACCATTATTTATGTTTTTATTATAAACACACAAAAGAGCACATGTGGAGGGTTTTGGTTCACGCAACTCAATGATGCTCAACAGGTTGGCTGAATGTTGTGTTAGTTCTACACTTTGTAGCCATAAACATAGAATTAATTTTTGGACCAAAAAAATATTTTGACATTCAACAAAATCATTTTGTATTAGAAATGATTTTTTGCATGAATATTTTATTGTATAAAATTGATTATTATTTTTATGTTGTCACTTCGAATAGAAGAGGAGTAAATTATTTAATATATCTAATGTACCATCATTGTGTGTTGCCATAAATAAGATAATTATAGATTGACATATTGTTAATTAAACATTAGAATACGAGCTGTGTATGTAAAACTAAAAATGAGAATTATTCAATAAAAAAATCATTATCATTGTTGCATTGAGACTTTTATTCATTTATAATATAATCAACAATAAAAGCAGCAAATATACTTTTATAGTAAATTAAAATTAATTAAAAATCATAGCATATAATACCTGAGTACCGCATAAATGAAGTAGACATTTTTTTATTTCTATGTTACACAATAATTATAATATTAGCATAGTTTATTTTGTATACTATAAACTGCAAACAATTATGCATTATGTATCACAATTAATATTTGATGTATTCAAAATAGTAGTCAATATAATACACATTATTTTTATTTCACTGCTAGTAAAATACACGTAAAAAATTCAGTTTACCAACCAAGTGGCGCGTAAAGGAGAACTTCTCATTGGGTATCTCTATCCTTGACCGAATTAGGAATGTGGTTATTCGGAGAAGTATAATTAGTATGTAGATGTACAGAGAACATGGAAGTGGGCCAGTTATGTATTCAGAAGATAAAATTGCAAATGGGAAATTAAATTTTCTAAAATGGCGACCAAGATTCGGACGCAGAAATATAGGCCCACAACTGGTGAGATGGGCAGACGACATTGCCAAAAGATTGACCAAAAGGATTGATTCATGAAGGCCTAAAACTGCTAAAATTGACAATCAATGAAGGAGACTCTCACCCAGCTGTGAGCATAAACGGTTTGAATAAGACAGTAAAAAAAATGTATGTCAAAAATTATACAAATTAATTTTTGCATTGATTCAATAATAGCCTGTCAAATGGAGCTTTGTATAAAGAGCATCTTTAAGCAAATAAAATTCATGGAAAAAAATTACTTCTTTAAAATTATTCCATTATGGAAATTTGAAGATGTGAGAGCATAATCAGCTGATCGCACTCAGATGGTACTTCTCACAAAGCTTTTGAACAATTGCATATTTTACGTAAAGAAACACTTGTTTTGTTTTAAGAGTAATATTCTCGCGTAGAAGTATTATGGCCAGTGGGAGTGGTATCAATCAATGAAACATACTAAAAATTAGTAGATTTGTAAATACTAGCAGTGAAAAATAAATGGAATTGATGCACTATGATTCTGAACTACCCTTTTTATTCTGCTTTGATGAAAATCAGATTTTTTTTCTCCTTTATTCAGATATTTGAAGTGCTTATAATACAATAAAAATTTAGAATATTATTTTCTATTTCTTTAAAATGACACATCGTAAAGGGTAACTTTCTATAAAATTAATTATGATACTGTAATAAAATGAATTGTATTGAAGCATGTGTTTGACCTTTTATGGAATTTTTTGGATTGAATGCTTAGAAAATACTGTACTTTCTACGGGTGATTTGTAGTTGAGTAATTTGTTTTTTTAAAAGTGTCGCAATTGAAAAAGTTAGAATTTAATTATGATTTAAAAACATTAATTTCACATTCACTGCTTGTAAATGCACCTCATTGAAATAGAAAACACATACATTGCAAGTAATAAAATAAATTAAAAATCAAATTAAATATTTTAATGTTTTATATTCAAATTCTATGGTGAATCATTGCCAGTTAGCAATTTAAATGTTAAGTAGGGAAGTCGGATCTAGGTGTTGCGTAAGGTAAACATTATTCATGAAAGAAAAGGTATTATAAATAATTATTCATAGGGGATGGACAATTTTTTGTTATACAGGTATTTATCTTGCAAGTGATAAGTATTTTTTACATTTTTTTCATAATTTTTACCTCATGAGTTTCTCTTTTATAAATATTTTTTTCTTGAATAATTATTAAACCATAGACAAATATCAATAGACTATATTTATTATTGATTATGTTTATACTCTTTGAAAATTACTATTACAGTTAACCTCAACCATACCATTTTAAATAAAAATTTGCAATTCATGGATTTTGGTACATGTCCATTAAAAGATTTAATCGAACTTTTTGTTTTTGTAATATTCAAATTAAGTTTACAATTATCAGTATTATCACATAAAATTTAAAGTAAGAATAAATGTTTTAATTTCAATAATGAAATTATTATTATGCTGTTTCATAAAGAACTGCCTTATACTATGGTTATGTAATGGCTCTTGTCATTACTAATATATAGAAATCATTATATAATTGGATTAACAATGTATTTGAAAGTATATACATGTTGAGAGTGCATTTAAATCCTTGATATATTTATATTTTTGAGTTAGAAATATAGTTGAATAAAAAGATTGACCATCAGTTCAACACATTTAAATAAAAAGTAAAGAAGGCTCTAATCATTTATATTGTCTAATAATTTAATTGATTATAAGTTATGTTTGTATCAAATATTATATTTAAAAATTATAATATTATATCGGTCTCCTTTACGACACAATATAAGAGACGGTTGAGAACACAGATTACTGAAAGCGTTCTACACAAGAGTTTTCACAACATGAACATGAACTGAGCTGGAGATGATTGTTTGCCTCTCAATGACGCATTTTCAAGCAGTTACAATTTAAACGGTAATATAAAAATTTTTGTGTATTGATAAAAGGTTGATTTTTATAATTTCAATATTATTATTATTTGAAATTAAATTAACCCAAATGATTAAAAAGAATCATCATTTATTAATTACATTTAACATTAAGTATAGATTGCTTATTATTACGTTGGTTTTCATTCCGCTCACATGCGATCAACAATCTCACTACAAGCTTTTACAAAAGTGGTTTCGTTTGATTAAAAATATGTTTCTCTCAAAGTTGAATGCTGTGTGAGTGTGTGGGTGTGGGTGTGTGTGTGTCACAGTCACATTCAAGGTGATAAAATGTTGAAGAATTGACATTGCAGTACTAAACACAATTATTGTAATTCAGTCATTTAATTCACTTATAATAAAAATGGGTACATGTCAAAACTACCAACGCCACTCGATAACAAAACCTATTTTTAACCAATTTAGAAATAAGTCAAAAACATACATATTTTCAGTTATTTCACTTCAATTAATACAAAATTCATTCAATATTACTTTTTGAATAATGTTTATTTAAACATTGAATGAGAAGTCAAAAGTTTGGTCAGTCAATTCTCAAAATAACAAAATCCAAAAGTGGTAGCATTTTCGAAAGGTGCATTCATTTAAATTATACCTTTTTTATATTTTATTATTTGCAAATTTGCCGATAATAAAATATTTTCATTGTTCTCGTATTATTTTGAGAAAATAATTTATTTCACATATTTCTTTAGATGTAACATTTATCGATCTGTTCTAAATTCGCAAACAACTAATTAACCTTTTAGATGCCATGACCCTAAATAGATCTATGCAACACCTCATGGATTATCGAAGATTTGAACCCCTATATGACGTCCAATTTAAATTATTTTTTTCTTGGGCAGATGATAGATGTCGCTATGGACCCAAGCTATAAAATTGACCGAAAATATAGTTCACACGGCTCTGGCGGGCTTCCTGCTGTGGACCCATATTTGGGATCATGGCACCCATACGGTTAAATATGTGTCATCTAAAAATTTCATACATTATAAAACCCTTGAGATAAAAAGATCTTGGCCCTTCTATTTTTAAAGTAAATGTTACTAATTTCATTATAATATAATTCACGCTTGATTTTTTGTTTTTTTGTTTGTATAATATATATTTCAGAGTGGCGCTGGTGAAGTCATCGTATACCAAAAGAGTCAATTAACATAGTTCATTTTATTTACATGAAAATAAATAAAAATAATTATTACACTAAAATGATTAAAGATGTAAATTACATATATTAGTACTCTTTCTACTGTTACGAGGAGTCTTAAAACATTTTCGGAATTTAAAAGATGCAATTGCGACTCGGTTGTATGAGTTGTACAGAATTAAAAAATAATTATTGAGGCTTAACCTATTCTATGCCAAGCGGTTTTCGTATGGGGAGACCCGAGGGCCATCATTTTTTTTGAAAAATCAAAAGCCTTTTTTAAAATCAATGTATTATCGATAATTCTTGAAAACACGTAGTAGCTAATTATTTCAGCAACATGGCAACAAGAGATGTCACTGTACGCTCAAAATATTGAATTATTAAAAATATTCAAAATTGGTTAGATATTAAGTGTTAAAGTGGAGCGTCTTTAGACGTGATTTTTGTATGGGCGGCCTCCCATGCACGGTATTATAGAGTGTCTATAGACGCTTGTGGCATAGAACCGGTTAATGAATGGTTCATGAAGCATCTATGACATTGCTGAATTTAAAAAATGTGTTAGAACCTACTTGATATATAATAAAAATATAAAGAAGATATAAGTACCATTGGTTCACTTAAAAAAAGATTTATTTGACGTATATTAAATTTTTAATACAAAATTATATAATATATACATATAGTACTATAGTGAACTCACAAATAATATTACACAGAATAAGATTTATAATAAAATATTTTAGGTTTTAGATTTAGTTTTGATGTCATAATTTTAGATGCAAGATTCATTATGATTCGGCGAGTTTGACTGATCAATTTTATTCAAGTTACATCAGCAGGGAATGCTTCCAAACGTAACCGGATATATATAAATCTTGGCATCGATTAATTATATGATAAATTATCAATAGAAATAGCCAAAAAATGATCCCAGTCACTTAGAAAATACCACCATAATACGATGACCTAGGACTTGTCAATGTAAAGAATATTGGTCAGATTATTATTATGCTTGCCGCTTATTCGATACAATCTACAATAATTACATATTTACACTGGAGCAATTAAAGTAACATTGAAGTAGTCGCCTAACAGTAGAAGCTGCCTTTGTACAGGCTTTGGAAATTTAATTATGATATTAAATGCAACTCTACCTTTAATTAATCGTAATTAAAATTGGTTTGAATTATAAATTATCAACGAACACAAAAAGGTATTCCTTACACTTTTAATTATCATGTATGACTATTACAGATTTTTAGATGATACAATAATTCTTTATAAAATTTAAAATATTACAGGTTAGTAGGTACATTAAAAAACAATTCATTACAGTTTTGTACAAATCAATGCAAAAATCTTTATAATATGTGAGCTAGTTTACACAAATAAATTATTGTTTTGTAATTTATTATTAATTTCAAATAATATTTCAAATTGAAAGAAGAAGGCTAAAAGGATTGTACATTCAAATAGCCTTTTGCAAATTTATTTAATGTTCTTAAATGAGTTTAAAGTAACAGTTTTATAAATATGTTTAATAAAAAAAGTAGTGAAGGAAAGAAAGCATTACCAGTAATAAAAATAGTAATTAGACATTAAATTATTATTGTAATTATTCAAATATTTTTACATAGTATATAATTCTACTCCAATATTCATATTCATTACATGTGATACTTTAGGCTACCGTGGAACTGATAAAATTACAATGCGTTTTAATACACAAGAAATATTCACAGAATGAATATATACATTTATAACAATAATTAGGAGCAACATTCACCAAAAACGTTCTAATTTCATTATCAAAAATATCAGAAAAATAATAAATAGCTATCTTAAATCTATTTAATATAACACAGTTTTTATTCTAATAATGGTAAATACCGCTTTAGCTTTGGGGTCCACCGATACATTTCTACTTTAGACGATTTATTTATCATTCATTTGATTCATGGTCAGAATAAATAGTTATTTAGATTATGCAAATAACACACAGAATAATGAGCAGTCGTTTGGGAATGTCTTCCCCAAATGATTATTTTATGTTAGATTTATTTCAATCTCACCACGGTCTCGTTTGGTGGAAAGCATTAGGAAGGACATAAAGCCCAGGATTACTATATTCAATGTAGAAATGTAAGCATAGACCTCTTGCTAATTTGCCGCCGAATGGTTTGATGTAAACAATTCATTTTCAAACACGATCTAACCTGTCGTGTATATGTTGTATACTTCGACAACGCGCTCTTTTCGCTCACAGCGAGTCGCGCATTCAATTTTAAGCTAATTTTGTGCTATTATCAACACACAAGGCAAGCTTAAAACGTATTTTCATACAAAAATAATCAATTTCGCCGACAACATTGTTCTCACTCTTATTTCACCCGACGTGGAAACATCCCTCTCGCAAAACAATCTCTTTTCTTCTCAACCTCGTCGTGAAAATATGAAATAATACAATTCTATTTACTTAATTATTATACAAGTCTAATGATGGAATACACGATTAACATTTTTACACAGATTAACTTACGGATAATTGTATTGATTATATTTGAGGAAGCAATCGCGAATTTTACTAAATAATTTAAAATTAACTAATACAGGAGTGCCATGGAGAGCTGTCATTGAAGAAATTATTAAACCACAAAGTGAATTCAATGTAAAATCATTATAATAACAATTTCATTAAGAAATATTTATTATTCCACAAAATTTAAATACTTAATAATTTTTTAAATAAATCACTTTTATAATTATGTAGTTTAACCAATAATATTTGACAATTAAAATTATTAGTTTTACAAGAAGTATTAGGAAAGCAGATAATTGAGCAGGTATGGATTTCTGAACATAATAATTCAAATCAAATAGAGAAATTCGAAATTATTGAATTTAATTTCGATTTTACGTCCCCTCATAATTTAGAGCATTTGGCTACCACAAACATAGCCAAAACAATACAGAGACATTGAAATGTCACATTGTTTCGAAGTACTTGCATTGAGGGCATAATCAACTATTACAACATACTTTTTGTAAAGCGATTAGCCCAACGCTTTAATAAAAGGATATAACAAAAAAATCTAAATTATTAATATGTATTTTTTCATGTTCAATTGCATAGGAGCTAAGATTAGATTGACATATTTGGGCAGTAAATGCTTCCTAGTGGCATTTGAAATTATTTCACTGACCTTCGACGCATTGGCTAAGTGTAAATAATCTGCCAGTGAAGCATAGAGTGAATAGCAACTGGGACCAAAGAAGCTGATCGACTAAACACAGCTTTATGAATAAAAAATGCAGCATTTATAGGCAGTTATGAAATATTTGCGGATTTAACTAATAAAAAAAATCTTTGGTTGCTTTGTAAATATATTCGATAAAACTAAATTGATAAAACGAAAACACCAGTTAAATTATAATAATTACAAATACTATTTACATTTGATAACACATTCTGACGATTAATATTATTAAAAATTTCTTGACATAAAAGGAATAAAATTAATTAATTATAAATTTTTAAATATTTAGCAAGAGATATTTGTCAAGAATCATAATTATGACGTATTAAAACAATATTCTATTTTTTAAAGTTAATTTTTATATTGTTCTTAATCAGAAGTTAAAAATTTGAAAAGTAACTCGTACACGAGAATAGCATTATAAGTATTTAATTTTATAAGTAAAACTCATGTATTATATAAAATAACTATTTTTCACCTAACCAGTGCGAATTGTACATTAAAATCATATTTAAAACACGGATATGGAATTCTACCGACTAAATGCCATAATTATTCTATAGATTAATATTTCAAAAACAGACAAACACATCTCTAACTTAAAATAATAACAAAACAGTTTTTTACGAAGAATTTAAAAAGATTACGTTTTATACTGAGATCATTGTT
Organism: Glossosoma conforme; assembly: GCA_022606575.1. NCBI lineage: Eukaryota > Metazoa > Arthropoda > Insecta > Trichoptera > Glossosomatidae > Glossosoma > Glossosoma conforme. The sequence continues at coordinate 980,629 of JAGTXR010000169.1, forward strand.
TTATACCCTGTTTCAATTAATATTATCAAAACTAGAGAGACTTTAAATATCTTCCGTGTTTCAGAATCTTACAATCTGTTAATTATTTGAGTAAAATTTCTGAGCAGATGTTTGTACACAAAATGTAAATGTAAACAATTAATTATTGAACTTCAGGAGCAGTCGTATTGGTTGCCTGGCTTTCAAGGCCATAATTATTAGTGTCGCTTAGCCTGGATGTTTAGCCTCATTCAGGTAGGACAACAGAACCTGTGTATGTTGACGATGTATCAGAAACTCCTTCTCAAAACTATTTGGAACTTAAGCATTTCTGTATTTAATGCATTCTTATTGCCTTTATGATCGTTACGTGTTGAATTTTGAGCTGCATTGCTCATTTGATCGTTTGATCGTTTGATCAACCTCCCTACAAACAATGTGGTTGTTTACGTTAACACACACAGGAGAATATGATGATGCAGATGGTGATACAGAATCTCATCTGCAGATTATATGCAGCTTACCATATAACATATGGCTAAGATATGCGTGCGGAGAGTTAATCCGCCAACATCATAGACTACAACCCTGACATTCATGGATCATTAATTTATTAGAGGAATTCACTGTGAATGGGTGGTGTTCACAGGACGATTTTCGTCTACCACCAATTTTAATTGATAGGCTAAGACATATTTAACAGGTGAGGGATCAAATTCACACTAACCAAGGGTATTTATAGAGCTTAAAAATCAAATATAATTCTTTTTTTTAAACCCTACAGGGATCGAACCCACAACCCTCGGTTTGGTATGCAAACGCTTTCACCGCTAAGCAATGTATGCCAGCATGTACCAGCTAGACAGTTTTTATTTTAATTTGTCCTAAACAGGCATGACCAATATTTTAAAATTATTTTATGAGTAATGTTTAATTCTATTTATCATTTGTGACTTATAAACATGCTGATAATACTCAATACAGCTGAACTGTGAGCTAAATTGTAAAACCGATAGCAATAGAACATAATGTATTAGTACTTATAATAGATAACTCTGCACTTAACTTCCTTGGGTACTTGTTTATCTGCCTTTGAAAATAAATCAAATTGATAAAAAAATAATGAAATAGTGTGTTACTGCAATTTAATATTAATTATTTTTCGGTTAAAAATACATGTATGTTTATAATACTATAAACAAATTAATGTATTAAATAAATTATTGCACGAATAAAAACAAAAACACAAAAAAGAGAAGAAAAAAATTAAAAGATTTAGACAATGCATTGGTGCAAAATTCAAGAGTAAATAATAAAGATATAAATCATTTTAATGACAATTATCTAGTCAAAGTTCATTCTCTGTGAATTCTATGAGAAAATATTATTGAAATAAAATATATTTACAGAATGCAATTTGTATGGCAATGCTTTTGGAAGGTCATTTTTTCATAAGTAATTATTCAATTTTAATTTATTAAGTTAACATTTTTTGTAAAACATAATGAAATAAATAATTCCTTGACAAAAAATAACACTGGTATTGAGTTAATGTAATGTACGGTGAGTCAATGTAAGCAAGTATATTCATTTGATTTTACGCAACAGCATGTCTATAAACTGAATATATTGTTGCTTATAAGCTTATGAATTATGTACCAGTAAACCAATATTACAATTTTTGATTTACTGAGTAAATGTTTTTTAACACAGGAACTCAAGTGCAGGTTTATCTTTACTTATACAATGCCTAAATAATAATTTGTTAATTTAATTCGACTTAATTTGAAATAATTGAGGTAATTTTTTAAATAATAAAAGAAAGTGTATTTTATATCTCTCTTCTATAACAAATTAGAGCATATTACCTTCACACACCACTGTCAAGAACCTTGATTAGCTACGTTTTGATAATACATCATAATATGATATATAAATATATATATAAATTAGTTTTATTTATAGCATTCACTATAAGATCCATTTAAAATATTAAATAGATAATTATCTTTTACTTGTTTTGTTTTAACAAGTTAATTATCAATTTAATATAATGCCTTGGATGTCAATAAAAGAACAAAATATAGTTTTGATGTGTGTATTCTTGCATTGATTGCTATGGATACGAAGGGCGTAGCTGGAAGGTCCAAGGTATGAGACAGTGTGGGGATGTAATTTATTTTATTTTATATGATGACTATGTCATTAATTTGACAATCCGTGGATTGCATATGGAAGATAAAAATTACAATTAAAGATTAATATGATTCAACACTTATCATGGATGACGACACAAAAATTATATTTGAAACATTAAAATTATTACAAAAGAGGTGCTTGATTAAATAAATTTTTATTAAGAATATTTTTTCTATATTCTTTATACTTAAAAAACCAATAAAGATTTATGGACATAATCAAATTATTAATACATGTACAGATCCAAAGAAAAGACCATCATTTATAGTGTTAAATTTATTTTATATATTATTTTATTTGGATGGTGAAATGATGCAGTTGCTAACAGGAATATAATAGGCAGGACTTGGGTAAATTGTTTGGAGTTAGGTATCAGGTCTACCAATTCATCTTCTCTGATTAATTGATAGACATATATGTCATTGGATCTGTATGTGTATAAATAATTTGAAAAGATACATTTATTTAATAACAAGATAATTATGATTGAATACTTATCATAGCCGACAACACAAGAACACGGATTGCTTCCTCAACACACGGCACTTAACAGATTGTAACTGTTCACAGAGCGTTCACATAGTAGCTAGTATCCTGGTGAAGCCCACGCAGGCGCTCATGGCTGTCTGTCCCACTCCCCACAGCATCGCGTTCACCGGAGACATTTGCATCGAAGAAGCTCGGTGAACGAAAGCTATAGCCGCACTGCTCAGAACGCCAGATGTGGTCGGCACGAACACCCCCATCACCAGTATAAATATGGGAAAGAACTTCCCAAACTTGTGTTTCCGCAATGTCGCAAACGACACGAACGCCGCACAAGTGTGCACAAATATCGAAGAGAATAGCGACCACAAAAACACTTGATACCACATCTCGGCGAAGGTGTTTAAGGGATCAGCAGGAGTCAAGCTGATCACGTTCGCTATCGTATCCAACTCCGATGGGTGGAATTCAGAAAACATGCTATACATGTTAGACTGCGTCGCCCCGCTGCGGGGCCCGTCGTTCGCTTTACAGCATACTCATCATAATCCTTCAATCGGTGGTTACATCTCGGCCGACTCTTGATGTTCGTACGTCCCGAAACCTTCAACCTGTCAGTTGGCTTCCACGGTCAAGCGACGCATATCAATTGTGTCGCAGTTTTTTTTTCTTTTACGAGCGGTCTTGCGCGTCCGCACCGCTCGCGGGGCCCCAGGGGCGCAGCATTCCCGCGATGGTCCGCTAGTCCGATACGTCACTTCAAGTTATTTCTCTATTTCGACTCGGTTGCGATAACCTGGAGTCAGTAAAATCTGTCAATTGTTTGTTTTTTAAAAGGCGTATCAGCTGATCGTTGGTATTTAGCAGCCAGCAGCTTAAAAAAACATCACGATAGTATGTTAGGTATAAAATAATAAATGAAAAAACTAAATCATTTTAATAGGTGCTGACTTAACCTGATTATTAAAAATCAGTTTATCTTACATAATAATTAAAAACAGTAAAACTAATTGCAAAATATTAAATTACTAGACTTAATAAAAGAAGGTGTCCAATCAAATATTCATACAATTCTTTGTCATGTTCACGATGGAAAGCATTCCCATAAATCAAATTTCTTTGTCATCGTCGGATGACAAAGATATTTTCCTGTATATTTTTATGCGAAAATCAAGAAATTATTTAATTTCAAATAAAAAAGCTATAAAAAATAAAAAGCCAAAAGAAATGTTGAATTTAGCAGCAAACTAATTCCCTATTTTATGAATACACATATAAATACATTTTTATGTATATATATTTAAATAATTATTTTATGAATAAAAAATATTGTAATTTGATATTAAATAAATAATTGACAATATATATGATGAAATAAATTGCTACACAAAATAAAATTCATGATGCAAAATAAATATGTACATATTAGGTATGTACTTACTTTCCTGTTATACCTACCCAGGTTATACAAAAACTATAAGCGAATAACGTCAGACCGTAATTGAATGATCTGAACATAGCGGCGCTCCTCAGCTGGACCGGTCCTTCTATTGTGTACAAATTTATGTTTTTAATTGTATTTTACTTCCGAATAACTCCTGCATTCACATAGAAGACTCATTTGACCTACAACAAATTCACAAATTAATTTCACAGGGTAAGTTGTTATTTAGTTCGGATAGTGTTTATTTTTTATTTTATTTGTCTCCTTAATACGATCAAGGAGGCAACTTAACGGGTCGAGATTCTTTTAGTCAACGTCTGATCAACGGTAGCACGTGTTTGTTGACAGTCTCCTGCGGCTCTGTATTTATAAACGTTTAACGATGGGAAAGACGAGGTCGTCGTCGGGGGCCCCTCGCAAGCAGGGGCTCAACAAGTCGGCGCACTCCATGAACCCGGAGAGGTCCACGGAGGGCCTTAAGGGAGTCGGGAACCCCCGAACCAAGTCCACCATCAAGAGACTTCAGATGTACAGGAACTTTAAAGCCAAGAGAGATAAGTCAGGACACATCATCACACCCGCGCCTTTCCAAGGCTGGGTGCCTTCAGGAACCAGAGCCAGAGTGGAACCTAACCAAAAATGGTTCGGAAACTCGCGTGTCATCTCACAAAACGCCTTACAAAAGTTTCAAACCGAACTCGGAGTCGCCGTCAAGAACCCTTATCAAGTCGTCATGAAGCAGACTAGGCTACCGATAACGCTTTTAAACGAAACCGCCAAGAACGCAAGAGTTCATCTCTTGGAAACGGAAAGCTTTCAAAGGACATTCGGGCCAAACAAAAACAGAAAAAGACCTAACCTCAAGTTTACCAATTTGGAAAATTTGTCACAGGCCGCTGATGATAATTCCAATTCTTATGAAGAAGAAAAGGATCGAGATTTAGTTAAAGAAGACACCGGAGTCAAAGACTGTAAGAGAGAGTGGATCTTCGGTGCCGGACAGAGCAGGAGAATTTGGAACGAGCTTTACAAAGTGATCGATTCATCAGACGTGCTGCTGCAAATCTTAGATGCCAGGGATCCTCTAGGAACGCGGTGTCCTCACATTGAAAATTTTCTCCGCAAAGAAAAGCCGCACAAGCATTTAATTTTCATTTTGAATAAAGTGGATTTGGTTCCAGCGTGGGTAACGCAGAGGTGGGTTTCTATCCTTAGCGCTGATTACCCGACCGTCGCCTTCCACGCGTCGCTCACTCATCCCTTCGGTAAAGGATCACTTATTAACCTGCTCAGACAATTCGGAAAACTTCACATTGATAAAAAACAAATCAGTGTCGGGTTCATCGGATATCCGAATACCGGTAAATCATCCGTGATCAACACGCTCCGATCAAAAAAGGTTTGCAAGGTAGCACCGATAGCTGGAGAGACTAAGGTCTGGCAGTATATCACATTAATGAAGAGGATATTCCTTATCGACTGTCCCGGAGTCGTGTATCCTTCGGCAGAAACGGACACGGAAAAAGTCCTCAAAGGCGTCGTCCGTATTGAGCTCGTCCAAAACCCAGAAGATTACATTGAAACCGTTTTGCAAAGAGTCAAGAAGGACTATCTTGTCAAGACATACAAAGTGGACAATTGGGAGACACACATTCAGTTTTTGGAGAAAGTTGCAGCCCGCAGCGGAAAACTCTTGAAGAAAGGGGAACCTGATATCGCTTCAGCTGCAAAAATAGTCCTGAATGATTGGCAACGAGGAAAGATCCCTTTTTATTGTTCTCCGCCTGGTTTTGAGATCCCCATCAGTCAAGTGAAGCCCGATGTAAAAGCACCCGAAGAAGCAAAATCAATAGAAGTTGCAGCGGAGATCAAAGAAACTGTCCAACAGCCAGAAGAAGATTTGGAGATGACCGAAAGAGGTAAAGAAGCTCTTACGAAGGTGGAACAAGGAAAGACTTTCAAAGTGCTGCAAGACTTTGCAAAGATCAGAGTCGGATTGCAGTATGACAACCAAGAAGATGTGCGACCTTTGAATGCTTTGTCTGTTGATGAAAGCAATGCGGAGGCAAATGAAAAGGCCACCAAGAAAGCTAAAAAACAGGCGAAACTTGACGAAGGAAATGAGTCTTCCGATTTCAGCGATTTCTACAGTCACAGTGATGAAGATCACAGTGATATCGAAGATAACTTAGCACCCAATGCTAAACCTTCCAAAAAAGAAGCGTCAGCCAGCGGTTCGTTTATCGTCACAGAAGTCACTCCCGGAATGGAAAAGAAGATCAAGAAGGTGCTCGAGAATCCGGATAATATCAAGAAGCTCACCAGCAAGCAGAGGAGAGCCATCGATAGGTCCCAGAAGAGGAAAACGGTCGGAAGCAATTTCTACGAAGTGTCCAATGTCAAGAACAGAAACAGAAACAAGAAGAAGAAAGTCGTCTGATTATGTCTATGATGGCCTTGTTTTAGTTTTATTTAATTATTGACTTTAATAAATTTTATTTCAAAATAAATTGTATTTAAAAAATTAAGTTATATTTTTTTCTTTCCTTTTAAATGTCCTGTCCGTCAGTATAAAGTAATCTTATACCAATTATTCATTAGGTAAAGCAAAAAGTAATTACCATGGTTTTAGAGCGCTTTTTCAAATCAGTTTGCGCTTGGCTTCCGTAAAGTAGGTATGTCAATATTGGTATTTAATTGAAGTTCCATTTATCCTGTTTTGGTTTCAATACATTACAAAAATTGTTACACCGGGAGATCAAAGATATGCGCAATTGCTTTGATACAAGATAATTCTTGCAGCACCTTAACTTGCAAAGGAATAAAAATCTATTTTACAAATACTCACTCATAAAGTAATATAAAGAAATGTAAAATTACTGTCAAATCTGCTACCTTTTAATTTAAATTTCAAGATTAAATTCCTTGAACATTTTTGAACATCCACTCAGTATTTTAATTACATATATTATTTATAAAATTATTACTCCATTTTGTTGTGTAGAATTATATAAAGTAATTTTATAATTTGAAATTAATTTTTATTATAAAAATATTTTTAAAAAAACAGCGGTCTAGGAACCGGGGTAAATTACCCCAAATGGGGTAAAAATGTGTTTTTTTGGGGTAATAAGGAAATTTTTCTAGTTTGCTATTTCATAAAACTTACTATTTTCATGTAACTTTTTTTTTATTTTCCATATAAATTAATTCAATAAACAATGTTTATTTTAAATATACATTAATTGTCTTCTTTTCAAAATGGAGGGAAAGGGTAATATCGACTTACGCAAAAATATTTTGGGGTAATGGTTAAAAAAGTTCCCCGACCGCTGCTTTAGATGAAATATATTTATCATTTAATTAAAATGCAGAAATATGATTCTTTATTTAATTATTTGCAGCAATGGATCTGCCCTCCGACAGTGATGAGAGCGATTTTGACTTTGTTCCCGGTGGAGAAGTCTCGGCGTCTGAAGAGTCTGAAACAGAAGCTGACAGACAGCTGGAGGCGCAGTACGAGGGAGAGGTAGTCTTGAAGAAGCAGAGAAAGAGACCGTCTAAAGGGTCTACAAAGAAAGTCCTCCGAAAGAAGACAAAGAGAGCGAGTGATGATGAGAAGGAGTCTCCTGTTGAAATCAAACCTCCAACAGAGTCCGAAAAAAAATATGAAGATGATCTTTGGGCGTCTTTTTTGGGTGATTCGCCCAAAAGCAAAACTATCAAAGATACACCTGTAAAGGTTGTAGCTAAAAAAGATTTAAAAAATGATGCTACGACAATTGTAAATGATGCTCCCTGCGTCAAGTTAGAGAATAATGGAAGTACGCATGAAGAGGAATCAATTAGTCGACTCTGTGATAAGCCTTTGTTTGACATTGAAAAGTTTGAAGACATAAAGGAGGAAAAGAAAATGCCCGAGGAATCTAAAGGTACATTTATTTGTATTTTCACGAATTATAGAATCATTTTGGCAGCATGTGTCACAAATGAGTTATTCATTTATTTTGGCTCACATTGTTGTGAATTAATATAATTTTTATCCGACATCAATTTAAAAAAAATCCAATACAGCATTTTATGCAACATGAAGTTGTCACTTTAACATTAAAACGCAAACCTTTAAATATCTCTGAACAAATGAAACATGACTTGCACTACTTTCATAATCATAGGCACATTTTTCAAGCAACCTTTAGAATTTTTATAACTTTTAAATAACTACTACATTTAACTGTTATTGTGCAAAACGTTGTTTTAAACATAACTATTTGTATTAATTCTCGAAAGTAATTGTTATAATCAAACTCTTTAAATTCATACAGTCAGGGATCAAAGTCCAAAATAATAAGTATCAAGGAATTTGCGGTGTACGAAATTCTATGTATTTATTAATTCTAATATGAATTAAGGAATGCTTACAACATCGATACGGAGCATGGGCCAGCCCAATAATCTGCCACTATGTGTGGATTGAAGGGATCAAGGTCCAAAAACCGTATCGAAGAATGTGCAGTGTATGACATTCAAATGTATTAATATTATTTTATAACTGCTTACTCATGTTGTAAATTGGGGTGTAAAAGGGGGACTCGCATTAAATAAATGAGTACCAACTCATCTCCGGTCTTTGGTCTTACCCTCAGTGCCGGATACTTGGTATTCTGGCATCACCATATAAGCTGATGCTGTTATTTTCGGGGCCGCGACTTTCAGTTCCGGAACAGTTATTATAAACAACACTATTCTAAATTAATTCAGCTGTGAACGAACACAGGCTGATAATGAATGCCTGCATTCCTAATAATACTAATCTTTTAAGAAGACCATTATATGTATTATTATTTTTTCAGATAAAACTGCATTTCCGTCGAGCTCCGGACCAGTTAAGGGTCCTGTCGGAATCGGAAGTGCCCGTGGAGGTGGGTTGTCGTCGATATTGAGTAGAATTGGAAAAAAATCAACCCTGAGCACACTGGAGAAGTCCAAACTTGATTGGAACTCGTTTAAGAAGAACGAAGGAATCGATGAAGACATTCAAGTGCACAACAGAGGAAGAGGAGGGTAAATATCTTCATTGATTATAATTTGTAATGTTACGGGCCGAGCCGCTCATTAGGACAAAATAGTCCATCCGATTTCCTTAAAAAATCTATAGCTGCCACTTTTTCAAGTACTCGGACTTCTGGTCTGGAGGTTGTCGGGAACCATATATTTTCCCAATTGAACCTTCAGGTGCATATATATCCTTGAATGAGGAACAGACAGTGGCAGCTGAAAGAACTAAGTGGCGGAAATTTGTAGTTACTTTATGTTTCAGGTATGGAACAGATATTGGAAGAAGAAGAATATTTTACTTAACATGACCTAACCAAACCCTCACATAAAGATGAATATCTTTCTTTTGTTACTGACTAATTGTTTCATTTGTCTACATCAAGTTTATGTTTCTCGCTCATAGATAGCGTTAGTTAGATGTTTCACTTATTACAGCCATTTTTTTTTAAATTACTTCTTTTTTATTTGTTTTAGATACATGGAGAGGCAAGACTTCCTGCAGCGCATAGATCAAAGGCAATTTGAGATTGAAAAGAACTTTAGAACAACGAAACGGAGCAACAGATAAACTACAATAATACATCAAAAATATGTGAAAAAAATAATCGTCTAAATAATTACATTTAGCAAAATACAATTGATATTGTTGTCTATAAGAAAACATCTAATTGTTTAAATGTTAGAAGATATCACCATATACTGGACAGTATATAATTGATAACGCTACTATATATCTCTCTCTCTTTTTATGTTATTTGAAGCTTATGGTCATAATGAACTGTGTTGTTAAATATAATAAAATAATTTTAAATTGATGGATAAAAAATATCTATTAAAGAAAAATTCTGATGACGAATGACACTGTAGTCTAATAATGTTGACAGATAAAGTCCACATACGACGCTTTGTCATGTTCCGATTGACAAGCGTCATAGAATGCTCGGATGAAATTTTTTCATCACTGTATGTGTACACATATGTGTATACATAAAAAACTGATTCTAAAATAATTTATTAATTTAATTTAACAATCGCATTCCATAAGTTTATTTCATGAAGTAAATTGAAAATCTCTAACCCTGCAGGGAGATTTTTACTTACTATGAACTGAGGAGTAATGGAAGAATTATTGATTACATTCTTAGTGTTCTTGAAAGCTCAAGCTTAAGAAGAATATGATTTGAATTATGGAAGTCTGCCGCAGATCATTGATCCCCATCTACATGAAACTATGATTTTATTTGTGTTTATGTGTCCTTAAATTTAAATAATTAAGTAACTTGTTTGTCAATGTGATAGAATGATTTTGTTGAAAATAAATGGGTATCAAATTTTAACTGACGTTTTCATTCATGAAGTTATATAAATAATTATCCACCCTATTATATTATTAGATGCAAACAGAATATCTGAAGTTATTTATATAAATATGTGTGTGTAAGTGGATCATAAGTTTAAAAGATAAGGTCTTTGACACAAAAAGAGACTGAATCACTTAGATATGGCTGTATGTTATGTAAGGACTCGTTAAAAGACTCATTGTTTTGATTAAATGATACAGCCTTTGGAAGTCAATGTTAATTAATAAGTATGTTCTACCAGTTACAATTAGAACATGGTATCTAATGATTTTGCATTACAAGGATGCTGTATCTGTTTTTAAAAGTGTCCACAGTGAGACTTGTCTTTGGTAATTGATAAGACCTCTAAAGCAAAGTTTTTTTTTGTTAACATACCAGTATGTTATATCGGTACAAGTACATAAGTACATTAAAAAAGTAACAATGTCAATTAAAATTAAATTATTATTTTTAATTAAAATTGCAGGTTGTCAGAGTTCTTAACCCTTTCGCATCGGTAGCTGATATATATATAATAGTTTTTTATGCATCATCTGACAGCCAAAGCGTACAAGAACCTATGTGATCTATGAAAATAGACCAGATAAGTGCTTTTATGCTTCAAATACTAGTTTTATAATTGACAGTATAATTTGTATTCCACCGAGCCATAATGAAAGGGTAAAGAAAACGGACATGTACTTTTTAAAAAAAGGTTCCACCTCAACAAACTCGAAGTTTTCTTTCTGGAAATTCATAAATTTCAGTCCGCTAAGATTTTTTTTACCGGATGGGTACCAAAAATACCGAACCAGAGTTAACAACCTTTCTGTATAAAAAACACATTTTAAAACATCGGTAGAACCACCACACATTTTATGAAAGCAATTTTATGGTTTTACATTTTTAAATTTATTTTTTAAATTATTTTAGATTTTTTTAAATTATTGTCACTGGCAAATGGTAGCAGGCGAACACAAATCGGCAAGTGGTTGGTGATTCTTGGGTTAGAATCTGGACATCTGGCAGCCCTACAACAGATAATACTAATAAACTAAAATTCACTAATTTACTATGGTACCTAATCACTAATCAGGATTGCAAATTTTCGGAGATTATTTTTTAGTCGCTTTCGTCGCATTCTCAGTTATGAAAGATATCCATATAAAATGCTTAAAGTAATCAAATAAAATAATTAAGTCATTCAGACCACCTCTCATTTTTTGGAATCTCCAGTTTATGATATTCTAAAAATTACCCTTTACATTTTCAAATATTAAAAATACATGATGGATATTTTTGCACATATTTTTAATTGTTGGCCGAAATTGATGAAATAAAGTCGAATTCAAGTGTTTATTTAGTAGGTAAAAATTTAATTGTAAATTAAATGCAACTATCGTGTAGAGAATTAATTAGAGTCTATCTTGAATGCCCCTCGTATCCTACACCGAACAAAGTAATATCAATGGAGATATCTACGAGTATATTGCTCAGTAGACTCGTGTACTTACCTTGTTAGCGAACTGGTGTGAAAAATCAGAGTAGGTTTCAAACAGTCCTACTCCAGTTTTGACGCAGAGCATACGTATTTATATTCAATATTGTTGCGAATAAATAATTAAAATAAGGTGTAAGCTAGATCATTACGTTAAATAAACTTTTAACTTAATTAAGTTAATAGCTGTACGTAAACAACTGCGTTTTGATATAATTATATACATACCTACTGGTCTCAGTAGGTTAATTAAGTTTTTTAAATCAGTGCTATGGCTGTTATGTGATATTATTTTTGTCGTGATTAAATGATGAACTTGGATCATAATTGGGTAAGTTTTTAAAATTATTTTTTCAAAATGTATACAGATATACATTCTTATTTTGTAATTATACCTATAATATGTATAGTCAGAAAATTACATTTTTGAGAAAAAAAATATGAAAATTAGATTATGCACACGTCTTTGAAACAACAACATGAACTATTATCCCCAGAACAATGTATTTAATTATCAAATACGGCCAGAAAATAACCACAATATTTTTTATCATCTGCGTATTTTCGCCTCATCCCAAGTTTACTTTGCATCCGTAAGTACCACCGTGAAATTATATGTACGTATTATCCTTTAAACGCCTATTGGTCCCATACGGTACCGCAAATTTGCGTCGTTCAATGCCCTAGCAGGCCAATGTTTGTAATATTTCGTCGCACAATAGATTCTTCCATGAACTTACTTTAATACTATTATTACTAATTAATGTAATCCGATTGTGAAATGAACCATAAGCACTCCCTGTATGGGACCGTAGGGCATTGAACGACGCAAATCTCCGTCTCGTAAGGAAACCACTGGGCGTTTAAAGGTTAAATATTACCCATTTAAGAGTTACTTACTTAATGTTATTACATACTTCACGCCATAACACGAATAAATTGTTAAAATCATCAGCTATATTATTATTTACCTAGTAAAACAGTCAACTGTCCTATAACGTTTGCGGCAATTTTTCATAAAATTTCGCTTCTATGTTGTTTTTTGGGGTTTTACCGCCTCTTAAGAATAAATGGTCCAGGCCTCGGGAGCATCGAGCTAATCATTCGAGCTCATGAAAACGTTATAGGAGGGTTGACTGTATACAAGTATCAATATTCAAAAATAGATATCACATTGTTAATTTTAAGAACCTTTTTTATTGAATTCCACGAATTTAGCCGCCCAAATTCCTCAAAGCATTGCCATTTAAAAAATGTTTGAAGTTTATTTATTTAACAACCACAATTTTGGCTTATTTACGTCGTATCCGATTTCAGCACTGCATCATTACATTTCAATTTGAAGTGCATATCTTGCTTGTCTCCCACGCACCTGCGTTTCCTCCGTTTCCCGTCCCCAGGTGCAGATGCAGACGATGGAGTACAGCCTCCCACAGTCATACAGACTGCATGACTGCATCGATGCAATTACCGAGGTGTCTCTTGGCTGAAAGTGAAGTATGGAGTAGATGCATTATGGTTTGTTTCCTTCTAAAACCTAATACCTGCAGACTTTAACAGTATTTGAAAGAAAATATCAATATAAATTACGAAAACAATTAAATAAATAAGTGTTTTACACTCGTACATGTCTAATAGCTGATGTTAGCTATATTTTTTATGTTGGTGAATTGTCCAAATTTAATGAAATCTCGAATTAAAAGTCAAGACATTTGAAGATCTTGAAATGTTAAAAATATGTTTAAATACAATATTATGTTGTATAAGACTATTATTTCATATCAGATTTACTATTATAATTTAAAAATGTCGTTTTTACCCATTTTAAAATAAATTTGTCAGAAAAAAAAACTATTAAAGATATTAATTTCGTATTAAAATTACTTTCTTTGTACGTAACAAGGTATTGAGTGGTTTATGTTACATTCAATGTAATCAGCATGGCGAATGGGTTACTAAACATATTAGTTTATTTTTAAATTAAAACTTGTGTTTCATTAGAAAGTCTACTGTTAAAAACAAACCAGGAATCTGTGAAAAATGGCATTTTTAATAGCGAAATAATCCATTTGTTATATCGTAATTTTGATTGTAAAAACCGTGTTGTGTCTTAAAAATGTTTTAAAACATTACAAAAACAGTAACGTGTTGTCTTATGTAGTCGTATTAATTTACCGAATATTTCAATCACCAGACTTTTGATTAAAGTATATTTTACTGAAAGTGATTGTCAATTGCTCGGTGCAGAAGCAATAGGCATCTACTATCCAGATACCACCCCGAAGGCGGTTCTAGATATATTCCGATACTCCTTGGAAACTTGTTCATTCATGAGAAGAGTGGGCACTGTATCTGACACCCACAGACGGTGAAAGGAACACAATAAATTTCTATGCAGTTTACGCATCGATATTAATAAAACAGGATTATCCATATATAATGCCATTAAAAAAGGATCCTAACTGTTTGACGGGAATATAACTTTCAGAAACTGTTCAGCTTTGACAGAAGCCATTTTCTCTGCCCACAATCGTCCGACTCGATAAGCGGTATTTATTATCGATTTTGCGAAAATCACAGTGGAATTCGAGATTCATATTTCAAAGCCAATTTGATTATACGATACCAGTTATGTTTATATAGCGGGTTCGTAATATTTAATTAAATTAAAATGTTCTATTGTAGTGCTTTTTAACGATTATTTATTTACACTTTATTTGTATTCCTACTTTTTTCACTATTGGAATGGTCGAATACCACAAATAATACACGCCACACAAAATTTCCCAAAAATTGCGTAGCAATGAAAAATATACGAATAAATTTTTTAAATTATTGGTGTTACAATACTAAGTCTTGACCTAGGGTTTTAGAGTAAATAAAACATCCAATAAATAATATAATTGAAACATAATTTTATTTAAAAAAAATTGGAATGAATGTCAAATTATAAATAGCTTGTAATTTTTGAGCATATCGCCACCATTAATTGTCGCCATGAAATATAACCAGGTTGTTTACTTACTTTTTAAAATTAATTTCACAAGGCTCCGATAAAAATGTTTATTTAAATATTAGCCCAGTATACCTCCTGGCTTTAATAAAAGCTAGTGAACATTAATGCTACGTTATCTGCTGCTTAATTTTACCATATATCAACTATTCATTCTGTAAACTTGTTACTGCAAAATGAATTGACATATAATTATAATTTTACCTTCTACAAAGACACATTGCTCGAATATTTTCCTTAAAAGCATACATAAATATATTTCTAATAGATGAAAGAAACAAAACATTGAGAAAAATATACGTTTACTATTTTATTTAAAATTATCAGTTTTTTGTGATTTATTGTTCCTTCGCGGAGTTTTTCAAACGAATCTTAGTTCAATTAAATGCCAACTAGCGCTGAAGTATGAAATCTCGTGCTCCCATTGGCTGGAACAATACCACCGAACGGATGTACACAATGTCAGTTTACAAAAACCTCGTGAGCGAGAGGACGTGCGTTGAGTTCCCGCTATTTTTTATTTCACCCTGTCCCTATTTTCAAAATTTCTGAATTAAATCTTCCCCAAAAACGATTCTAATATTATTATTTTAAAATTTGTGATGTATTGCGTTTTGTTTGATCATTCGATCATGTGCCACCGTTTGTTATTGAGCCGCTACGTCTATGTGAAGATTGTCGAGTGCATTATTTTGAGTGGCGCTAATCTGTGAATTATTGATAAGTGGAATTTTTTGGAGGTGTGAGGTGTTGTGACCTTTAATCAAGACTGTTGGAGGATGACGATGCCGATGGCGAGGGAGACTGTCGTTCCTAAGATAGCACCGGTGAGAGTTTTTTATACCTGAACGTATCGATTTTAGACAGTACGAAAATCGCAGCCACGAGCCATCTCTACGAGGAAGGGCAATGTTACGCCAAATTGTGCCCCTGAAAAATATAACCTCAAATAATTTTTGTTATT
This sequence comes from Glossosoma conforme, assembly GCA_022606575.1. Classification (NCBI taxonomy): domain Eukaryota; kingdom Metazoa; phylum Arthropoda; class Insecta; order Trichoptera; family Glossosomatidae; genus Glossosoma; species Glossosoma conforme. The sequence goes on from JAGTXR010000169.1 coordinate 996,610, forward strand.
TTTTAAATTCTCATAGTTTTTGCTATGCGCTACGGTAATCTATAATCTATAACAATATATATTTTATTAACTGGATTTTAAAAATATTTTTTTATGCTAATAAAAGAAAATATCATAATCATTTCAAACACATTTTTTATCGATTATTTTATTGTAAAGTATGGCGTCCATTATTGACATTAACTACCTTTCTTTTAACAATATATTTTTACGACATTATTTTTTACGTAATTAAATATTTTGACGTTTATTAATAGGATTATAAAAGCATTTTACGAATAAAAAAAAGTCCTTGAGGTTTCTAATGTAATTTTTTTTTGCTGTAAGAGCTTAAAAAATGCGATTACGTTTAATATTTAAAACGAAAAACGTATTCGTAAAAATATTTTCGGATTAAATGTACTGGTTTTATATTTTAATATTATTATCACCTTATAAGTAGTTTCAAGATAAAATTAAATTGTATATATGATAATTTAATTGAAAATTCGCTTGACATTTATATAATTATATGGCTGTAGTAGATTATTCAAGGAGATCCTCTGCTATCAATTTGATGTGTTATCGTATTAAAATATTATATTATGTAAATCTTATAACAAAAATGTATTCGTGAATTCAAAAATAATGAAGAAAACTCGGACAGTCTGCTATAATGTCAATTAAATATAAACGTAAATTGATAAAACTGAATCTATCGAATTACATAAATATATTAATGTTTATTAAAGTGGATAGTTATATCAATGAACTAATGACAATGAAAATTGTAATACATCATGTCCGTGCAGCGTTTCGCTCGTACGCTATTCAATTGTGGATAGCTATCAATACTCACAGATCACGGCAATACAAGTTGTTTCATCTCTTGTTTACACTATAGATTGAATAACTTCTTAGGTTTTCACGGTCAGATTTGATGTTGTGGCTTTTGGATTGAGCCGTGTGTGGTGAACCTGCAATGGCGGTCGAAATATTGGTTGAAAAAAGTTCACCACACGGCTCAACCCAAAAGCCACAACATCACTATAGGTTGAGTTTGCGGATCTTATTCGTATTACGATGCGTTCTAATTGCTTAAAAATGATCGTATGTATAGTACAATAAGAGTATAGTAGGTACTTGTGGTCCGCTTTGGAAACGCTGAAGCGTCTTTTAATTCCATGCGCAATATCTGAAACACGCAGTTTTTTCGATCAAAACACAATGCGGCGACTATATCGTCACAATTCTCTGTGAATCTTGACATTTTATCAAAAGCCAATACAGACGTATAAATGGATTTTTGAAAGTAGATATCTGCCTGCATAGAATATTGGGGATGCTTTGACTGGTAAGGGATGACGAGGTGAGAGAACGAACATCGCTGCCTTCCATACTACTGCGGTAATGGGGATAACGATGGTACATTATATCTATAATGATTGTAGATTTAATATGTATGCTCGTTTAAATTCATGTTCGAATGTTATTTAAATGTCATATTAATCATAACGTATTAATTATTTATCCATAAAATATACGTATAGGTGTAAAGTATTGTGAAACATTAGATAATTCTGTTTAAATGGATCTTACTTTATCGGCACAATCAAGAGCAATATGTTTATTCATGTAGATACCTATTATTAATGTTTTAATGAAAACATTTTATATGGACTTGCGATAAACTATCAATGTACCTACTGTCACCTTTGGACCGTTATCTTTTGTGCAATAAACGTTTTTATTATGTTTTTATTTACAAAAAATAATATTTGCATCGGTTTGCTTTATACGCTCCATTTAAATCAGCAAAAATAATGTATACAAGTAGATTTCTTGTAAATTTGACACTGTAATAGTAATATTATAAATAATACTTGAGCCTCTTATTTTTCAACGTTATAACTTGAGTATCGTGGCATTAATGTGCTTCAATATAAATCTTATTTTCATTTCTGCTTTGTTGAGAAAATATTGTTATGAATTAACAATGCCTTCCTCACAATAATAGTTGTTATTTTTCTTTTTTCTATATCTATATATATGACGAGTAAAATTTACCGCCATATTTTTATATTGGCTGCCATGAATCTTATATTTAATTTAGAAACTCCCCCAAGTACTTCCGATGGCCTTCCAGGATGACGAAAACCTGAGTTCGACTAATAAATTAATTTATGGTTTATTTTTTGTTTGGTGTTTCATACTATGGAACCTGCCATGTAACTGTTATATCTTGGTTGGAATCGATTGCATGACCCTTTGCATCTTTTCTTATTTAATTTTAACAATTTGACGAGTAAAAAAAACAATTTTCACACTTTCCCTGGCACTTTTGACAGCACCAACCGACGTCAAAAAAGGTTGAACGTCAACTAGTATTTTTGTAAAACCAGTCACCGTGCTGGTTTAATTTAACCTAACAATACCTAACCCTATATATAAATATTGAATTTTAACAATGAAAAAAAAATTTACTTCGAAATTTAGCTCTTATAGGTATTTTATGTTTGATTTTGCTATGGAAGTCGCCATAAAAATTGTGAAAAAACGGCTATTATGATGAGAAAGGTGAAATTCTGACGTTGAGATATGAGAACAAATTGTCGTCACTCAGTTCTGTCAGTTGCCACTTTCTATGCCTCATCCCCAGACATCTCTACCTGGGAACATATATGGTTCCCGACTAAAGCAGAAGCCCCGGGACTTAAAGAGACGGCTTCTGTAATATTCGAGGAATATATTTGGTGATTTATTAATCCGATTTTAGGAGGTTGGATGATTATCCCGATGCTCCAGTTTTTTTTATTACATACTCGTAGTTTCAATTTCATTAAGTTCCGGCGGTCATAGCTCAATGGTCAAAGCGTTTGCTTTTGCAAGCCAAATGTCGTTGGTTCGATCCCCGACTTAAAAAAAAAAAAGTATTTTTAATTGATTTATGAGCTCTAAAATACCCCGGTTGGTGTGAATTTGATCCCTCACCCGTAAAAAGCCATTCATAGCCTATTAATTAAAATTGGTGTTAGGCGAAAGTCGTCATGTGAAGACCACCCATTCACACTAAATTCCTGTAATAATAAGGATGATGCGTGAATCTCGGGCTGTAAGCTATGACGTTCGCGGATCAGCACTCCACATGCAGCGCTTAGCCATATGCAGCATGGTAAGCGTCATAGAATTCCACAGATGAGACTTCAGAATTATACTATCACCATCTGTCGGTATTCTCCTGGGCTTACATAAAAAAAAGTTCATTCACACACAAGAATTAAATCGACTTGTAAAATGTATGTTTATTGCGATGTAGCGCTGCCATGAGTAGGTATCATGAAAAATACCATAAACAAAAAAACTAATCTCTCGCGTGACGTCAATCGGAACCCCCACTTATCACGCATATGGCAACATTTCCCGGCCGCTCTTTGGCCATAGTCTTTTTACTTTTCTCGAAAAATCATTACTATTCATCTCACATGCGTATTAAAGAGAGTCTTACACCGTAACTCGCTTTTAATGCACAATGGCTCATTCTAATGGCGTTTGTATCCCACTTAAAAAAGGATGCGGTCGTAAATAAAGCCACGCTGCTCAAATACCTAATCGAGTCTACCACCTGCAGTGGGACTCTAAACCCAACCCTTACGCCTTTTTAATCTGTAAATGTTGACTTTTGTGTTTAAAGAAATAAGAATACACAAACCCTCCGATGTGGAGATATATGTAGATTGTATGATGATTGTCATTTTGAAGATGGCATAACGTTACAGGCATGTGGACTGTTGATATGCAACATCATTAGACTATAGGCTTGCGTTTACGAATCGTCAGTTTTAAAGAACTCCAATACCACACCGACTGCATTGGTTGAGAGTTTCGGCTAGAATCCAGTGCAAATTATGCCTCTTCGCTTATAAGGCACTCAATGGAACTGGACCGGGCTATTTAACAGAACCGATCAAGCCTTCAGTAATAAGCGCGCGTGGAGAGAAACTCAGATCAGCTAGAGCAAATAGAAGCACCCTGCAGCTGACGGAAGGTAGTCCTAGCACGGTCTTTGGGAATCGGGCTTTCAGCTACGCGGCACCAATAGCCTGGAACTCGCTACCGGAAAGCATAAGAGAGCTTAAAGCGGAGGCATCCTTCAGAAGCAGACTCAAGACCCACCTTTTTACTCAGAGAGGCAAAGAAACGCTTTTGGAATGATCATTCGGTCATAAAACAGCGCTATACAAACACTAATATAATAATAATAATGAGGCTTAAATGTAAGTGGGCAAGTTTTGTTCACTGCTAATTTTCATTAAGGGACTGAAAACGTTATTTTTACAGTAATGAATGCCGTTATTTAATTATCTTTTTGTATTCGAATATCTTTTAACAGCAAAGATTGATAAATGGAGTTCAAAACTAATATCAACAGTACAACACAATCTAAAAATATAATAAAAAAATAAAAAACATTATTTATATTTACTGAGTATTTATGATTAATTAATTAATTATTTTATTTTGTACCTTCACTCAGCACAGGAAAACTAACTAGAAAACTCCTAGAATTTTTAAAATTACAAATATTATTCTTATAATTCCTTGCCTAATTGACTCAACAATGGCTACCGTCGTGGCCGAAACATGTCGCCCCCAATAAATATTGTAAAATAATTTCTTAATAATCTTTTAATAATATTTGATAGTATACATACATCTTACATGAGTATGTAATTTTATTTGGGATACAATCTTGTATATTATAATAATTGATTTGTTCATAATTTCGAACTTACGTACTCGAATGCATATTATATTTTTATTATTTTAAGCATCGCAGTGTATCGAACCCGTTATCTATCGCACGCAAGTTGCGCGATTCACTCTTTGCCATACCCTTAGATTTTTTAATCGGTTTAGGGCAGCGCATAACAATGTCGCTTGAAGTGTGGACTCTAGTGTTATCTATGTAGGACTAGACCAGGTAAGGTGACGAGGATTAGAGGTGGTTGGGTTACCTGAGTTAGGGTTCGTTAATGAACAATTAAAAACCCTTTAAAAAGGAACAGGTAATGTTTTTAATTTATGGTATATATTTAACATTACGTAATGTAAAAAGAAAATGATGTAACCCATTATAATTACTTGTATAAGGTGGTTCATAGACGAGTGCATAGAGATCATTAGGCGCCTAATAAGGTGAAATCTATTGAGAATTTTACAATCTAAATGGCATTTACATTTATTGTTATCTGTTTTATTTTGGTAAAACTGAATAATTAAAATATAATATCGCGATTGCAATTTACGGATGGCTAAGTGCTACACGTGGAGTGTTGATTCCCTTTTTTAATTAGACCATAGCCCATTATTAGTATCTATGAATGGGTTACGTCATTACCCATTTCGTTACGACTCGGTGGAATACAAATTATACTGTCAATACGGCGTGAAAAACCATTTTTTTTTGCTTAAAACTACTATTTGAAGCATAAATGTATTTATCTGACCTATTTTCATATGTCACATTGGTTCTTGTATCCTTTAGCTATCAGATGATTGATAAAAAACTATTGTTTTTAACAAACGTTCATTATATAACTCTACACATGTGGTGGCATTGACACATGTGGTTTACAGAAAAAACTCTCCTGTGACGAAACCTAACGATATTTATATACATGCTTTACATGCGTTCCTGTAAAGAATACATCTAGGTTGATAAAGGAAATGACTGCAGTTCCAAGTTCCTACCGCAGATGTCACAATGAGTACTGAAAGTAGCAAAACGATATATCATGGCTCCCGATGTCAACGGTAGGAAAATCTTGGACGGCATATATCGACAACCGATGCTAAGGGCTAAATTTATGTCTAGTGTTGCCCTTTATATGAAGATTTACAACGGCCAATAAAATAATTAACTTCATCTATCGCTACTGACTATAGTAATCATTAATTTCCAATTATCGCATGGCGACTAAAGACACTGCACTAAAAGTAACTGTGTCTCGAGTCTCGACATCGCTGTGATTTATATCTGGAAATTTCTCGCAAGCAGCCAGTCGATTACGCGCTTTTGAAGTTAAAGGTTAACCTCTCGTGTCCGTACATGGAACTACTTTGGGTAGAAGCAGTACTTGTAAGCTAGTACGGAGAGGCCTCGTACGACGAACGTATTATAAACTTTTCTTACCATGAATTAATAGTTACTTCTTCGTTTATGGTGACTAGAAGGACTTGACCAATCTCTATCTAGACAGCCGTAAATCAACGAATAACTCCGAAGTGTGACCAACAAAACAAAACGATAATGTATTCAAACTGAGAAAACAGATAATAAATTATATTAATTGTAAAATATAATTTAATATCGTATCGAATATTTGGTTTTTCATTTACCTGCATTCTTGGAAAAATTAAAACTCCAAGAATTTAACTTGCAATCGATCAAATATGAAGCTTTGCGTGTAATGGTGCATTTAGATCAAACTACGAGTATCAAACACACATTCTATCCCTAGTACTATGAACTTAGAATTTGCTTGTATTAAACAGTAAAACGTTGCTTTTTCAACCTTTACTGCAATTTTCTTGCAAATTTGTTGTAAACGCTGTATAAGTCACACGTTAAAAGAACACTTTGCACTAAATTTACATTATTTTTCGTGTTTTAACTGTGTTTATTTGGTATAAATTTTCCGAGTTGTAGCCGTCCTTGCGTTTGCACAAACAAGTTTGTCTTCGTTCAAGTTATTAGGTATTTGAATTGAAAATAGTATTCACATAATCTATAAACATACAATGGTATCTCAAAAAAATAATTAAACCTATCTCAAATAAGTGTCGGCTTAAGCCAGACCAATAAAAGAAAAGTTATCAAACTAAGAATGTCATTATTTTCAAGCATGAAAAAATGATTAATGTAGCTGACGTGTCTTTTACTTGTATTTACTACTCTGCAATATGAAATTGTATTTTTTCACATTTACACACTTGAAAATCGATTCTTTGACCGAATCAAGTTCGCCGTAAGAATACTAGTAAGTTAGTGGGGCTTTGCCTCTCATCGAAGAGTTGTAAATCTTCCAGCAAGCATTCTCCACTAGGCCTTATAAGGGATTAGTTCTGAAATATCTCGATTGTTGCCTCTTTAATCTTATCAGTTCCCAGCGAACCGTTCTCTCTTTCTCTCGTATTTTAATGTAAACACTTAGATGAGAATACCATTTAATGTTAATAAAGGTATCTACTTTGTGAATTTATATGACTCGTGCCATATTTGAGGATTTGTAAGCTCTGTATGTCTGGATAGTAGATAGCTTTGGGAAGACTTTTGTCACCAATTTCGATTAACATGCTATGGCAACCATTTTACAAGGAAGCTATTAGATATATATTACGAGTATTATGTATTTATGAACATTTAGAGCTTATTAATTGATTAAAAATCATATTAAATTTAATGCTTCGTCAGTGGTCGAACCGTCTACTTTTCTTATGACATTCGAATAATTCAAACTTTTGGCCATACACTTAAAAATAAAGTATTAACCATGCGATATTCAAAGAGTCGCAGAAAAATATTCATTTTTTTACTTTATTTACAGCATTCACTCTTAGATTAATTTCAAATCTTCAATATGTATTAACATCCTCCTCTCTTTCAAAAAGCTTGTGATTCAGTCGCGTGGTGGCAGGATAAGGAGCAGGGTAATAACACAGACTTTTTCTGAAGCACGTTGATATATATTTACGATCAACTGTACAAACTTATAACCCGGACCTAGTCACAATATTCGGTCGGGTCAAAATACTATATGCTCTCGCCGACGGTTGGCACAATACTCCCGCGTTCGTGACGGGCTGTTGCACAACGCCCGAAGCGGCGGTCTATATAACTAACGTCACACCCGTGATCGGACTTGTCCTAAATGCCAATATGGCGACACATCATGTTTGACAAGCGAACAGAAATAGTTAGTAAAAATTTTCGGTACCAGTAAGCAAGGGCTATATCATGCTGATGTCAGTATATTTTATCTATTTTATTTGACATGTTATCACATTGATCAACCGTCGTTCACAGTAAAGAGATCAGAGTTTCAAGCATTTTTTTGCACATTTTTTCACCTGAAAAGAATTATTCGATGTGACGCTATTTATTGTATGTTGTACGACATCAATAATTTGATTAAACCGTTTGTGATTCATTTAAAAGAAAGTGTAAATGACACTATACATAATTTAAATATTAATTATAGTGATCGCGAAGGAGGCATAATCGAAAATCCGATGCGACCCACTTTTTTAGCATCCGGAAATTACATAATAAGTTTTTACTTACCTGTATGTACTAGAGGTAACTTGCGCTATAGGTTTGCAAACTTAACATCTTACCTGGTTCACACAGCGAAAGTGTTACTGGTTGAACATTGTGTTAATTAGTGAACAGAACACCTCCTAGCGAGAGCCTGTATTTTAACAGGTATTACATAAAAGATACGTGAATAAATGTAATATTGTTTTTATATATTTTTTGCCAATTTTTACGTCAATATATTATGTATTTTCTTCTTTCGTCATCATCATCAGCCTGTGTCCATCCACTGTTAAGCGTAGGCCACCCGCGTGAGTCTCCATCCTTATCGATCCTCCGTCCATGCATCCTGCCTACTCGCGCTATTTTTCTGATGTCGACAATCCATTTTGCAGAGGGTCGGCCAATGCTACGTTTGCCAGTTCTTGGAGGCGAATTCAACGATTTTCTTCTCCATCGACTATCGTTTCTTCGAAATTTATGTCCTGCTTTTTACCATTTGAGTGTGCCTATTATTTTTAGTCAACGTGAATCTATAGTACTTGCCTGAGCATTACAGCGTCCGTGTTTTCATACGAGTCTTTTACATTTATATGGCTAATAAGACAGACAGCAGCAGACATGTAACATATTGTAGACGCGTTTCTTAAAATGTATTTAAAAATTCATTATTGGCCATCACCGACTATTTGGTAAAAATTCAATATGCTGAACTCTGATTTTGAATTAACCCTCCGAGACGAGCGTGACCGTATGGTCACAGTGAACACTATTGTCTATTTATCCTTACTCCGCTCCCTTTACTATCTGAAAATGGTATCTTTCGCTCAGTTTCGGTTAAGAAGTGTCTCCACCACAGTTATTCTGCAGCCGCGGCAACAGAAACAGTTACCAAGTACCCTTGTGAGATATTTTATTTCGGGTTTAGTTTTTTTCTACAAAATGCATATTTCAAAAGAGTAAATACAATTTTCATTATTTAAAAAAAATATTTACGTCATTTTTATTAATTAATTTCGTAAAACAATATGTTGATCTAAGAAGGTAATATCATAAATATTTTTAAATATTTTCGGTGTAGCTGTATTTTAACCCCAAAGGCTAGCCAAGGTTCATACAAAAAACAAAATAAAGAATAATGTTTCATACAAAATAAGTTGTCAATGGTAAGGACTAGCGTGGCCATACGGTCACATAGCTTTTCTACAAGAAGGCATCGTGTATTTTTTGTAAAATTATTTTTGCTAAATGAAGAAAACTACATGCTGATAAAATATAGCTTAATACTTTAGTTTTTATCAAAAAAAACTTTCGTCTCTGGAGGGTTAATCGAATGTTCTGCCTGTTCTTTGCGATGATTGGAAGTGGAAAAGGTACTTGACCTTTATAATTGTATCTTACTTTACTTTGTATTTTTAAGAAGATTCGGGGCCCTTCAAATTCTAGAAAATGTACGAATTATGTTCATCAAGTGATACAAATGATGTGTCAAATAGTTAGTTATTGTTAGTTGTATTAATCATATGCTACAAATTATAAGCCGATATATGTATGTATCAGCTTATAATTTCAAGATTAATCCCTAGAAAATTTAATTCAGAGCTCTTGACAAAAAAACCAAATCATATTTCTCTACCTTCGAAGAAATCTGTTAATACTTCATCCATTTGGCATATCTTTGACTTCTTGACTCTCCTATATCATGATTTACTGTTTAAGTTTTTTTTGCTATTTGTTGTTCCGCACGAACTTTGTATGTGACCTACCTAGCGTATATCCTACAAAGCGCAAACAAAAAACGTGTATCAAGCATTTTTTTTACACTTACATAAATAATTTATCACGTGTATTGATGTTTGTATACACGGTATTGAATTAAACCTTCAAACATAAATTTAAAACCTCCGCTGTAGGTTCGAAATTGATTCAATAACAGTCCACAATTTCACTTCAATAACAGTCATTAAAATCTTACAGATTACACGTTTTGTACTGTAATTAATTCGAAACTAATCTCGCATCAATATATCTTGGATGAGTAACAGGGGCATATAACGCTGAAGAGGTGTCTGGCCCGCAGACCAATCTTTGCTATGCATCTACGAGCAGCTTGCTTGACAATGGCCGAAGAAGTGGACTTTTATAGCATCGTAAATAAATTATGCTCGGCGGTTAAGTTAAGCTGAGCTTTTAAAAGGAGCTAACCGCGACTTTATATCTTGAACTAATTTCATGAGTGTCGCTTTTTTTATTTATTTTTATTTATTTTTATTTTTTTTGTCTTTGGGTCTTTCTTGTGTGAGCACCAATGATGCCGTACGAGTAGACGGGACTACTCCAGTTATTTTCATTTGTTATCTTTACACAAAGTAAATAGCACAGATAGCTGTTTCTATTTACCGTCTACACCGTTTTAAATTTTTCCAAAAACGTTCCATATCTGGTACATGATAATCTCAAATTGTCGCCTGTCTGTTCTGTCAAATGCCCATTATGCATTGCTCGTCTCAAGACATACCTGCACACGAAGGTCCATGCGGGAACATATATGGTTCCCGAAAACCTCCCTCAAAGGACTTGAAGAAGGCATATTTTTTGGTGATTTATTAATCCGATTTTTAAGGATTCCCCAGAACTCCCAAGACCTAGACTACTAAATCCTAAGGAGCGGCTCAATCTTACCAGTGACACGTGGTTAGTAATAGGCAGTGACCTATCCAAGTTGTGGTCCGCGTCCAGTGTTGCTTTAATTCGGTGATCTAACAAGAACCGCGCTAACAATGTGCTATTATCGCTGGACGACTGTACACCGCAATACGTTCTCTAAAAAAAATCGATTTCTAAAATTTGAATTTATTACAACGTAGAAAAGCTATTTACATTAATTGAATCAGGGCTACCAGTGTTATGATAATTATTCATGTTTCATAATTGCCTCCCCTTGTTTTTGTCTATTCTCACATTATCTATTCCATACCTACGGGACATGACTCGCGCTTTCGCCTTTTTTGGTTTAAACGCGGCATTTAAGGACGAGCCCCAGTCACGCCCAGTCTGGGAATTAATGTATACACCTAGGAGAAAACCCTCGAGGGGCGACCATTAGTTGGACATATCTCAAGGATTCAAACAAATACTGAAGAAGTGTTTTTCGAAGCATTTTTCCGTGTTTTTTTTTCTAGTCTAACACTTATTTGAATATCGTCAAAAAGACGGAAAAAATCAACAAGTTTTAGCCCCCTTTCTCTGTCTTCATCATCATCGTTATGGCCGCTCTCTTAATTGAAGTTTCTAGACGTTACAAACTGTCGCTAGCGAGACTGTGTTATGCGTTTATTAAGCATTAGTACTTAAATTGATCGAGTGATTAACTTATTAATTAAAGGAATGTTTAAATAGTACAAATACAAGCGGACTAGATTTTCTTTCAAGACTCTACCAGTGAGCAAATTTTCCAGTGAGGATTCTTCTCGAAGGATTATTTATTAGTTATAATTAATAAAAAGTCTAAAGAAGACTTTCGTCGATAAAATTCTCTATTTTATCGTTCCATTTCGTGGTCACTCGTATGCGTACGAGTTGCACAATCTCCCGATCACCTGAGAGATTAAATTGAGTGTTATTTTCTTTGATATAATAAGTGAGAATAAAGGTATGTTATGCTTGAAGGTCTGGAAATGTGATGAAGAGGGCCCCTTTTCTAACGGCCCGTTATCGTTCCCGTCCGTGGTCACTGGAGTGCGCCCCAATCAGGGCCCCTTCTTGATCCCCTTTGAAAGATAAGTCGCCATTAAGTGGGACTGTTATTTTCTCAACAGCTATTTGATTGCCGTCGACCTCCATCAGTCTTTCAGATCATCTTTAAATAGTACCAAACAGAACGAAAACCAATACCATTTGCATCAAATTCTAAGTGAGAAACCGTAGAACAAAACGTGCTGTTTTTTATGTAAATAAATTCAGGAGAATACTGTTGCATCTTGATAGAGAAATCTCATCTATGCATTTAAAACGACTGACATTTTTTGATTACCTACAGGATTGTTGAAATGCAAACGTTATCACAGCATAGCTCGGCAAAAAATACTAAATATCTTTTCTAGCTGGCACACAGATCATTTGCAAACTGCCATTGGTGCTTTTTGAACGATTTTTAAATCGATTCGGCGAAAGGTATCATTACCTAATTCGGTTATATTATTCAAAAAATAAAACATTTTGTTTAGAAAGTGTTCAGCGATCGGTAACGAAATTATATTGTGAATAATATTATGTTCTTACATTTAATGCCATACACTTATTTAACATAACGGTCAATAATACAATTCGAGCGTTCATATTTGAATTAGGGTAATGTGCATTTTCAATTATAGTGTGTTGCCATATACATTTTTTTTTCATTCGTTCAAGACGTTAAATACCTACTGCATTAATCAACTCATAAAAGCTTTTATAGTTATTAATACCTACGTTAATATTACGTAATTATTAATATTCGTTTATACAGTTTGATTGTGATTATTCAAAAAACTATATTTTATTCTACATTATGGAAAAAATACATTTCGTAATTATCTTCATATTGGTACCCATTGACTATGAATTGCGCGCTGCTAATTGATTTATTTTCCCTTTTAGAGTTTTCTATATTTGTATATTTAGAAATTTAATTATGAATTTCAATATATTCGGTTTCAAATATCGTCTATTTTTAGACTCGTTCCACCTTCTAAATATGTATTATTTTAAAAACCAATTAAAAAATAATGAATATACGAATATTTTATTCTTGTTACAATTATTGAACAATTTAATACTTTTTAAGCAATCACATATTTTCAGAACAATACCGACAGCGGCTGGAGGTTTTTTTATTTAAAATTTAGTTTGTATTAAAAAATTTAATTTATTAATTATTATTTAAAATTAAAATTAACATGCAAATAGTTATTAATATGTCTCTAATTAACACAGTTTTACCCAAGCTAGAAGAAATTTCATATCAGAAGTTTTTAAACTATTAAAATCACGTATCTCATGCTATATAAAAAGTCACCTCACCCAAGGGCACTGTCAGTGGTGAAGTAATTAATGAATAGGTACCAGGACGGATATTAATTTCTTCACTATTTTTTTTATGTTAACACATACAGAAGAATACCGACAGATGTTGATAGTAATTCTGATGTCTCATCTGTGGAATTCTATGACGCTTACCATGGTGCATACGGCTAAGCGCTTCAGTGTGGAGTGTTGATCCGCCAACGTCATAGACTACAGCCCGAGATTCTCGCATCATGCTTATTGTTACAGGAATTTACTAAGAATGGGTGGTCTTCACGGGACGACTTTCGTCTATAACCAATTTTAATTAATAGGCTATGACTGACATTTTACGGGTGAGGGATCAAATTCACACTAACCGGGGTACTTTAGAGCTCAGAAATCGTTTTTTTTTTTTTTTTAATCTCTGTCAGGAATCGAACACACGACCTTTGACTTGCAAATGAAACGCTTTGACCATTGAGCTATACGCGCCGGCATATTTTCATCATCTTGGTTAGTTGTTTATCATATTTGTCGATTTTTTATACATTCACAATGCACAAATACACGAAAAATGCATATCATGATTGAATTTGAATTTGTGCAAATAAAAAAGTGAAATTTACTTTCAAGAAATCTTACTCATTGAACACTGGGTCTTGTGCATGAAACACAAGGTTAGACTATAAGAACGTAACAAAAAATGCATTAAACACCTCTTGAGTGTTACGTACTGTAATATTCAATTACAGGTCGTTAATTGTCTTCTAAATTGCGTACAAGAGTCGCGTTTGTCTCAAATAGATACGCGGAACAAGCAATTTCGAGTTGGGACGTTCAAATTTGTTAGTCCTTTCGCAGGAATGTGAAATTAAAGCTTCTCGCATACAGTACTGTGTTATTTAAAACAACGCTCGTGCCGGGGAGTCCCTCAGGATGCCTCCGTGAAATATACATCACCGTACACTCTGAACTTACAAAATCCCTGAACGCATTAATCTTGAATTTAAGAGTTAAGGCGTGCCTCGGCGATATATTATTCATCTCAAAAAAGTACTCCGAATGATTTTCAAATAGTTGCCAGGGAATCATTTTTACCGGCGGATATAGCTGAGTGGATAAAGCGTTTGCTCACCAACCAAAGGGCTAAAAAAATCCAAGATTTATTTATTTATTACACAGAACCGAAGTTCCAAAATATAAATACATACAAGGATAATAAAATGTAAAAATAACATAAAAGAAGAAATAGATGACACGTGTCAAAGATCATAGAGTTCTATGAGAACAATACCATCGACAAAAGAGGAAAAGGATGTAAGAACAGGATCGAGGTGTGCTGGTAGGCCATTTAGGAGCGCCATTGCCGTTGTACCAAATTGAGTGCTTGAAGCTCCACAAGCATCAACTGGGATCAAAAACAATGGATGGCTCTATAAATATTATACTCCATTTCCCAACATAACCATTTTCTCATTCATTCCCACGTATTTCGTGGTTAGCAACGTGACATCAAATAAGGCAATTGGAAACTCGCTGTAGTATACTAATTTCGCAGCTTAAGATTGAGGTCTATTTGACATCTAACTTATGCACCTAGAATCACGGGAAGGCCTTCAGACACGCTCTAACAAGTAGCTTTTTGCGTGCGTGCAGTAACGGGTCCCCATCTGGGTCTCCAAAAACAAAACGGGACAGGGAGGGTTTTCACCAAGCGAGCTCTATAAATGCCACCGGTTGGTGTGAATTTGATCCCTCACCCGTAAAATCTCGGTCATAGCTTATTAATGAAAATCGCTTGTAGAAGAAAGTCGTCTCGTGAACACCACCCATTCATAGTGAATTCCTGTAATAATTGGATGAGGCGTGAATGTCAAACTGTACTCTATGATGTTGGCGGATCAACACTCCACATTCAGCGCTTAGCCATATGAAACATGGTAAGCGTCACAGTCGTCAGATAAGACAATGAAGATGTACATAACTTTTATATTAAACTACGAGTATGTATATCTTAGTAAATACTTAAAAATATATTATATTGATTTCTTATATTAGTAGGAAAAAATACTTATAAATTAAAATATTTACGCGATCAAGTGACTAATAATACGCATGCATCGGTAAACTTAAACAGTATTGAGATAAGATTGTGTGTTATGTACCAAAGTTCAGTACCGGCTTTAGACCCTTCGGCGCCCTAGGGCATTTTTTTGCTGTCGCCCCATATGGTTAACATTAAATAAAAATCTTTTCAAGATTGGTTGCACTCGGCGCCCCTAGCTTATTCGACGCCCTGGGGCACCGACCCACTTCGCCACCCCCTAAAACCGGCACTGCTAAAGTTCTACTAACTTGATTTGTGTAATATTATATGTTCATCCTTGGCTCTATTCTATAATATGATATGTCCGTGGCCTTAACCGTTCGTCCGCATGCTTCAGCTAACGCAAGACTGAGAGCTTGGCATAATCTATTTCGTTATCGATGTCAACCATCAATATCACCAGGGAGTAAGATCATCTATGGGCAGCTGGCAAATAAGTCTTGCCGAGATGATGAGATCTATAGATCAGTTAAGACGAGGAAGTTACAGCATGAGTATTAAAGCGCCTTGGGGTCAGAGCCTCGGTGGTCGGCGATTCTTCGACAGGGCGTACCGACAAATGCCCGCGGAATATAAGCGCGCGGAATACAAGCGCGTCTTAGTTAGGATTTTGTTATTGGCTGTTTGTTACTGAGTATATCTTAGAACATTTATGACTGTTCATTAGACTAGAGGCCTTTGAGATGTGGTCATACAGAAGAATTCTCAGAATTCTCAGACGAGACTACGTCACGAACAATGAGGCTCTCAGGAATAATCAAGGAAGATAGGTACCTAATAAGAACCACTCAGAGAGGCGAGCCCGATGGATCGGTCACATCATGCGCCACGATGGTCTTCTTCACGACATTGTGGAGGGTATGGTTGAGGGTAGAAACTGTAGAGGGCGCCCTAGACGGGAGTATTTGCAGCAAGTGTTCGAGGACATGAGTTGTAGTTCTTATGCTGAGCTGAAGGGGGTTGCGGAGGACCGAGAGGAATGGAGATCGAGATGCAAGATTCTGTTGCCGCAAACCAATCCACCGGATTGACACTACGAAGAAGAAGATTCTCAGGTGTCGCATCATACAACTAATTAATATTATGTAATAGAAACAAAAAATACAAGTAAACATAAAAGTGGAAAAAAAATGTATGGCAACTTTATGATCATTCCCTGATAGACACACCACTACCCTCTCTCCTACATAAAATGGGTTCGACCACTTATGAAGTACTATGCAGCTCAGTTGTCTCTTGACAAGTGATGGATTGAGAAAGACTACGAGTTAGTCGAAACGCAGTCTCCTAAACAGAGAACATATCTAACGTGATCCGTGTAAAAACAAGGTAAATAAATAAATATTTATTACTTAGAATGGATTGGAAAAATGAGAATAAGCCATATTGTTTGTATCCAGCAGAAATTCTTCATGGGTTGGTAAACAATACTGCAAGTAAACCATTTAGCCGAGTTGAAAAATATGGAAACGTCATATAATCCACATATGTAATTTTTCCATCACCATCTGGCAATATTCTGCAATTGACGTTCCTTCCTTCCTGCAACATTTTGAATCTGGTCGCTTTTGTCGGCGCGCTTATTGTCCGCGCGCTTTTGTCGGGCCACCCTTTGACAGTTACCTGTCCCATTTATCGAGTTAGCGGCCGCGCGTTTTGCATGATTGAGAGGTGTTCCGCTCAACCTGTCTCCTCATAACTGATACTAATGGCGAACCCGAGAGGCACCGACACTGAAACCGTTAATCGACCAGCGCCAGGTTGCTTTTGCAGACATTTACCGGGGTGGTCTGCCGTTTACCAAGCACCTTAATGTCTATCATTTGGTTATTCAATATACTGTAAGAGAAAAATGCTCTCTATGACGCTCAGCCAGGGAGGCGGGACGCTGCATGCGGGAAACGTGTGTTGTGTTCGTGTTTGTGTGTGGGTTGGGGATATTGCAAGAGTATATGTATCTGTTTCTTGAAGAGATCCAGATTGTAGGAAGGAGGTAACACAGACGCTGCAAGAGCATTCCATAGCTTACCGGTGGCATTAAGGAAGGAGCTTTGGAAACTGCCAGTTCTTGGTCGACACATAAAATATTGGAAACAAGTAAAAATAAAATATAAATTCATACATTTTGAAGTGAAAACATATTTGCCGGCGGTCGTAGCTCAATGGTCAAAGCGTTTGCTTTGCAAGCCAAAGGCCGTGGGTTCGATCCCCGACGGAGATTAAAAAAAAAAGGATTTGTAATCGATTTATGAGCTCTAAAATACCCTTGGTTGGTGTGAATTTGATCCATCACCCGTAAAATGCCAGTCATAGCCTATTAATTAAAATTGGTGGCAGACAAAAGTCGCCCCGTGAAAACCACCCATTCATAGTAAATTTCTGTAATAATAAAGGATGATGCGTGAATCTCGGGCTGTAGTGTACGTTGGCGGATCAACACTCCACATGCAGCGCTTGGCTATATTCACTATAGTTAGCGTCATAGAAATCCACATATGAGACTTCAGAATTACTATCACCATCTGTCGGTATTCTCCCGTATGTGCTTAAATAAAAAAAAAAAAATGTATTGATTTGAGAAAGCAGTGATTCGAGTTGTGAACTCTGATACGAACTGAACGATACTGAACTGATACGAAAAAATTTAACTTGTAAGCAGACGTTCCACAGTAAGTGTTTTTTTTTTCTCTTTCAAAGTGATCAGATTCCGTGCTCACAAAGAAAGAGAAAATGATGTGGAGACTGCTCTCTTCAAGGTTGATGACATTTAGCGAACGCTGGAGAATTTTTACTCCAGTCTCGAATAAAAGACTCGTGCGCCATGTTAATGCATTGCAGTTTAATTAATTTTAACGCGGATTGGTGATCATCATCAGGAATTTTAATAATAAAACGATTAAGCAATCAGCGGATACTTTTTCTTTCCGCATCGCGTCATCCATCGCATTCCAAAAAAAAATTCGAACAATTTAAAATACATTTGGATCATTTTCTATTTTTATTAGAATATTATTCAATATTATAATTTAATTTTATGGATAATTGATCTCTATTTCAATATATTATATATAGGTGATCTTGTGCCGTCCTGAAAGGCCGTCGGAAAGTATACATAGAATGTACACAGCGGACTTTATGGTGTCTCTCTCTTCTCATGACGACCATATGCTCTAGTTCTTCTTCGTAGTAGTATCAATCCGGTGGATTGGTTTGCAGCAACAGAATCTTGCATCTCGATCTCCATTCCTCTCGGTCCTCCGCAACCCTTTTCAGCTCAGCATAAGCGCTAAAATTCATGTCCTCGAATACTTGCTGTAAATACTCCCGTCTAGGGCGCCCTCTACAGTTTCTACCCTTAACCATCCCCTCGACAATATCGTGAAGAAGACCATCGTGGCGCATGATGTGACCAATCCATCGGGCTCGCCTCTCTGAGATGGTTCTTATATGCTCTAGTTAGGGGAGTGGATATAGTGATGTTTATCTATTTCATCTACCTATTAGTTACCGATCTCGTTGCCTGATAATAATTACTTGCCAGTTCAATGCTATTGTAAAATAAAAATGTTCACGTCATATTCTAGCTACTATATTCATGGTTCTTCTTTGGTAGTGTTCCGGAACCAAGGTCACGGTCCCGAAATTACAGCATCAGCTTATATGGTGATGCCGGAATACCAAGTATCCGGCACTGAGGATAATACCATAGATCGGAGATGATTTGATACTTATTATTTTGGACTTTGATCACTGACTGTATGAATTGACAGACTCCATCTAAGATAGAGAGTTGATTATAACAATTACTTTGAAGGCTTAATACAATAGTTCTGTTTAAAATAACGTTTTGATCAGATAGTGATTTAGCATATCGATGCTGACGTTTAAATTTTATCTCAGGTGAAGTTTGCGGTGGCTTTGATAAGATGCATGTCAAAGGTTATTAGCATAGTTGCCGGACTGGATTTGCGACTATAAACAGATCTCTTCGATGCACTTTTTTGTTGTATTTATTATTGCTGAACGTCTGCAAAACTGGAATAACCACTCTGAGTATATTTTATGAATCTTTGCATTATGGCTGAACAGTGCATGCTATCTGTCGTTCTACGTGTTAATGTCCTCAGCTACCTGTATGCCAATATATCTAAAACTCTCACCCATTCAATCGTTTGTTGACCATGCGTGGGTTCCATTTCCTATGGAGATTAAAATGAAAAATCGATTTCCAAGCTCTATATATTCCCCTAGTTGGTTTGAATGTGATCCCTTATCAGAAAAATCCCATTCATAGCTTTTTAATTAAAATCGGCGGTAGACGAAAGTCGTCCCATTCGTAGTAAATTCCTGTTAAAAACGACGCTGGCGGGTGAACATTACACATGCAGCGTGTAAGCTATGCGTAAAATGATAAGCGTCATATAATCCACTTATTCGAGTCTTCTCTACCACCATGTGTAGGTATTCTCTTGGACAATTATTTTTGGACAATTATTTATTTATTTCCTTCAATAACATTACAAAATATTTTAACATCTTAATTCATTATTGAAGTATTTACATAAAAGTGTGGCCCTGTAAATTTATTGACACATTTAATGTCAATGACCTCACACCCAGAACAAGCGTTAGGAGACTAAATGCAAATAGTTGACTTGTAACAACAAAAATCCTGTTATAAGTAAATCATGGATGACCCACAAATAACATGGCATTATTGTCACAACATCAAACTTCCAAAATTTCGCCTTCGTCAACACTAGCACTGAATCTGAAGCAATATAACACTAAATATGTCAATATCTTCACTTAAGTTGGTTTCAACCACTGTTCATTGCGATTCTTTCGTCTTGCACGTATCCAGGGTTGAACGATGGTCTTTTCAGGCCACACTTCAGGCTCCATGAGAGACTCTAGCGAAGTCGCGATGACCCCGACTTTGAAAGAAGTTGACAGCGTCCGTCTGCTGATAATCCTCCTGATGGTCATCCAAGAGGGATTGAATGCAGCGGTCACTGCCAAGAAGCTCTGCAAGTCATCAGCTGTTGTATCCGGGTGAAGACCCTTGGCGTGAAGATACGCCATCTTCACTCCGGTAACCTTCTCCGAAGGAGCTACAGAACCGCGGATCACCCGACGTGCTTCTCTTGTATGTCTTTACGTAAAAAAGAAAAATATATGACTCGATCAATAATTCCGATCAATAGATACGAGTATAACAAAAAAAATGCTCAAGTAAATGCTTTATTAGAGATAAATCTTCAAATGGTTATTTAAGTACTTCTAGGCTCTTGTATCAGAGATTCATTGCAACATAAAATAAACCAAGTTATAAACTCATACATCTGTCTGTGTTTCAAATCAAACATTTGATATTGTATTGTTTCATTTTTAATTTATCTTTGATTAAAGTTTAATGGGGCCAGGAGCGTGTGATTACAAAATTGTTATGTAAATCATTTAACTTGAATGAATTATGGATGTCGTGGAAGACACGAGATGTATTTAAACCTTTTGTGAGATGGTATAATTACATTTTTTTTCATGCAGAGAAATACAGAAGAGCCGACAACAGGTTTAACCCTTTAGTGGAGTGTCTACAATCTTCAGGTGGGTCGGATAGACTGCGCGTAGGAGAAAGATGCGTATTGTTGAGAACGTGTCAGAAAATTTTAAGTACTTATTAATATTATTAATTAAATATACATATACTATACATAAAATTCTTTTTTTTAACGCGCCAATCCAAGCACAAAAATAACGGCAGAAGCGGGATGCGAACCGCGGACCTTGGAAACCAACTATGCCCAGGTATTCATACCGCTCAGCCAACTATTTAATAATAATATTGTAATATAGCCAATGATATATAAAAGTAGATTAGAATATTGAAATAATAAATAATATTCTAATAAAAAATTAAAAAAAATCATATACTTATTAATATATTTGGCAAATTAATTCAGATTTTTTTAGGATGGAGGAAACAAAACATACATGAGCATTTGGCCGGCGGGTATAACTCAATGGTAAAAGCGTTTGCTTTGCAAGCCAAAGGTCGTGGGTTTGATCCCCGACGGAGAAGAAAAAAAAAGATTTGTAATCGATTTCTGAGCTCTAAAATATTAGGTTGGTGTGAATTTGATGCCTTACTCGTTAAGTGCCAGTCATAGCCTATTAATTCAAATTGGTGGTAGACGAAAGTCGTCCCGTGAAGGCCACCCATTCATAGTAAATTTCTGTAATAATAAAGGATGATGCGTGAATCTCGGGCTGTAGTCTATGATGTTGGCGGATCGACACTCCACATGCAGCGCTCAGCCATATGCACTATGGTAAGCGTCATAGAATTCCACAGATGAGACTTCGGAATCACTATCACCATCTGTCGGTATTCTCCAGTATGTGTTTACATAAAAAAAAAGTGTAGATCATGAGAATACCGCCAAAGGATACAGATGAACCGATGTGTGTGGATTGTATGAAACATGCTGTTTAATATTGACTGGATGCTGCATGCGGAGTATTTATTGACTGTCAACGTCAGAATTGAGCTCTGCCCATTCAAATGTCGTCCACTCATTTTTATTCTTTGAGTCCTATAACCGCGCTACGACATGTCACGTGACATATTTTTTGTAGAATCCTGATTTCGTGTTGTCAAGTTAAGTCCTGTATCTTGTATGGTCATATTAAATAATTATATTATTGATTTGGTAATAATATTTCTTACTGATATTATGTATTAAGAATCTAATTTTATTGCATCTTTGCACGACCTTTCAGTATTACGATTCTGATACCTGAGGCCACCCTGCGGCTGAACATGTGGAGAAGCGCAACTGGGGGGAATACTTGGATTGCCCCGAAAGAGGACCTAGCCCCTGGACATGACCAAGGGTGGAATATATGGAGGTCCCTTAACAGACTTCGGACCGGAGTATGCAAGACGAGGACACAAATGAGGGCCTGGCAGTTTTACAGCGGACCGACTGAATGTGACTGCGGCGTGGAGCAGACCCTGTCACACCTTCTGGAGTGTGCGCTGTGCCCGAGTGGCTGCACCCAGGAAGACCTGATGATGGCCAGAAGTAACGCCATCGACGTCGCCCACTTCTGGGCAGACAGGATCTGACCCTGTTGTTTCCGA
The DNA here is from genome assembly GCA_022606575.1 of Glossosoma conforme. Classification (NCBI taxonomy): domain Eukaryota; kingdom Metazoa; phylum Arthropoda; class Insecta; order Trichoptera; family Glossosomatidae; genus Glossosoma; species Glossosoma conforme. The sequence goes on from JAGTXR010000169.1 coordinate 1,019,209, forward strand.
CACGATTATATATATATTACGATTCTGAACTATACTATACTATAGACGGGAGTATTTGCAGCATGTGTTTGAGGACATGAGTTGTAGCTCTTGTGCTGAGCTAAAGAGGGTTGCGGAGGACCGAGAGGAGTAGAGATCGAGATGCAAGATTTTGTTGCTGCAAACCAATCCGCCGGATTGATACTACGAAGAAGAAGTATACTATCTTTCTGATGATATATTTTAAAAATATTATATATTGAAAATAACTAAATTAATTCAGACACTTATACATGTTCTTTCTAAGCATCGGATAGTCGTAGGCGACAATTTTTATAATTATATTTATAATCAATTATACATTAATTTAAAAAATATATGTAATTCTTAGAAAAATTACGATTTCTAGAATTATGGGCTGCGACTCAAAGATGCATGAAACGTACATTGAATTCTGGTTGACTTTCGTTTACTATTTACAAAATACGATTGAAAGACTATGACAACACTTTGTACTGATAATAAAATCAGTGAGACAGCAACAGTAATTAAAACAGTTTAGATTTTAAAAATTACGCTTTGCAGAGAGTAGAACTCGAAAGTTTGCCGACAGTCTAGCGAACAACCATTGTGTCATTCTTATCAGAAGCTTTTACCCTTTCATTACGCCTCGGTGGAATACAAATTATAGTGTCAATTATAAAACTATTATTTGAAGCATAAATGTACTTATCTGGTCTATTTTCTATATCACATTGGTTTTTGTATCCTTTAGCTATCAGATGATGCATAAAAAACTATTCTAAGAAAGTAGCAAAACGATATATCACGGCTACTGATGCCAACGGTAGGGGAATCTTACACGGCATATATCGGGTACCGATGCGAACAGGTTAATAATTAATGCATGTGTCAGAACACATAAGATACAATATGTAAGAAGATAAGGTGATTGAATAATAGCTGCACATCAACGTCAATTCCGAACACAAATCAAAAGGTATTTAAAGGTATTTACAAGCAGTTAAAACGCCATTGATATCTCTGGCGGGCGTAGTTGATTTTCTTTGTTTCTTTTTTCTCTTCTTCTCGGCGTGGCTGTGGTAATGATTATTATTCATGTTTCGAGGCGATATTTGGATTCGAAAATGTTGCCGCCTCACTTAATATTGTTCGGGTTGAGCTCGCGGTCACGTGTAGCGATGGACTGCTACAATTAAAAACACTGTAAACTTCAAATACACAAATAATTTCTACCTTGTTTTGACATGGATAACATTGAGCACTGTTTATTCACTTGCTGGACTGGAATACAGCAGATTCAACCTCAATATATATATAATCGTGTCGGAAACATCAGGGTCAGATCCTGTCTGCACAGAAGTGGGCGACGTCGATGGGCTACTCGGGCATAGCGCACACTCCATAAGGTGTGACAAGGTCTGCTTCGCGCCGCAGTCACATTTAGTCATTCCGCTGTAAAACTGCCTGGCTTTCGTTTGTGTCCTCGTCTTGCATACTCCGGCCCGAAGTCTGTTAAGGGATCTCCATATATTCCACCCCTGTTCATGTCCAGGGGCTAGGCCTTTTTTCGGGGCAATCCAAGTATTTCTCTCAGTTGCGCTTCTACAAATGTTCAAATGTGGCCTGAGGTATCACCAGTTCCGTTTTCGACTGTAGAAAACTTCTTCTTGATTTGAGCCGTGTGGTTATCTTTTGATACCCAAATAGATGATAGGGTGGAGTGTGTAGCAACCCACGACACACTCGACATCAATTAAACTCATCAATTGCCTCTCCACGTGTATAAACTTAGTGTGTTAAGGGAGAGGTTGCCTTATCTCTCTTAAGCCTAACCCATCCCTTCTTTCTACTTCCTCCTTACATACTTTCCCATAAGTGACCAAACTATTTATACACTTAACTACTGTATATTCATTTGCTGAAATTCCTTAGTTTTGCCTTCAATTAAATCCTTATCAGTTCTTCACGTGTATAAACATAGGGAATTAAGAAAGGGGTTCCTTAACTCCGTTAAGCTCCGCCTACATATTCTACATTCCTACTTCCATACATACCTTCCTATAAGTTTGTAAATTATTTTATACATCAGTATGTTGGGGACTGATGAAGCTTTCATTAAAGGCATAACCGCAGTATTTCAGTAAGTAAGTAGACACTTTAGACAGTGATCAGTGTGGTCCGTGTAAAAACAAGTAAGGAAGTATGAATTGATACGTATAAAAAAAATTGATGTATAATTGTATGTGTATATTTAATTACTAATAATATTGAAATATAGTCAATGATCTATAAAAGAAAATTAGAGTATTGAAAAAATGTTGTAATAAAAATTTAATTCCATGTAATAATGTCACTTTGAGACAATATCAAGAAGGTAATATTGTTCATCAGTAACACAGGTAAATGAGTGGTTGTAAAGTCCGAGTAGGACTTACAAGAAGTTGTTTCTCATCCATTCAATCTATAGTTCGGTTCGAGACCCAAGTGGTACGGAAAGTAATAATATACTATTTAAAAAAAAAGCTTGTGAAGTCATTCTCAAGTATACGCTGTGACACGAAGTCGAAACATTTCGAAAATAAAATTGTGTATTTTATTTCAAAAGATCCTTTTTCATCATTGAAAATATGTATTCCAATATTTGAATCGCGAATATTCCCAGGCGTACCAACCGCGTTTTAATTTGTTTCGTCCGTCAAAATGTGAAGTCCTCTTCTTCTTCTTCGCGTGCACACCGGTCTGACGTGATCGTTTAGCCGCCCATATCAATTATTTATGTTCGTGGCGTTTCCATTCCGACACAACATCAACTGCCGCACACCGCTGGCCTGAAACTCATTAAACGGTGGCACTTTGATGATGAAAAAACGACCCAGCGAAATGCGCAGCGCCATCTTTGTGATGCAGGCCACGTACCTACTACTACCCACTACCCTCCCCAAGGCAAATCGTGATGGATTTTTGTTTTGTTACACTTTTTAAGCTGTTACACATGTTACGTTTGTTGATGGGTGTGGTCCAGTGGACAACGCGCTTGCCTACCATGCAAATTTCCACGTGTTCCACACACAATAAAGCCCAAAAACAAATATAACGCTCCCCTAACTAGGACTTATGATCGTCACGAATTACCGACATAAAAAATATCTGCCAGCCGCCATGGTTCTCAGCTGTGCCTCCCACAGCTATGTCAAGTACATTCTATGTATAGTTCCGACTGACGGAAGTCGAAATGTTGAAAAAAAGGCAGCTTTGGTTTATGCTTTCTTGGCGACCGAAGTTTCCCAACCAGGCGCAACTTCGCCTCTTGACTGACTATTATGTGAAAGGCTGCCTTGTCCGTTCTCTCACCTCGTCATTCCACAAAAAGGCAAACCATCGTACCCTCCGTATTTTACACAGGTACCTGCTTTCCAAATCCATTATTTTCCTTCCCCATAGATTGTTATATCTTTTAGTAAATGTGTCCAATACATTGTCACTTAAATATGCATATTCTTTTGGTAGCATTCATTACTGTTCTTCTTCAGATATCGTAATATTGACTCTTCTTTGGTTGTTATATGAAATATATATGTTCTTTTGATTTTGTGGAACAAAACGATAAAACAGAAAAACATGCTGACGTTACATTTTGCCATCGTACTACCGAATATAATTACAATTCAAAATCTACATAATTATTCTGTTTGGCTCACAGAGTCTTGTGATTTCTTTATCTTATTAACTGTGTGTATACATAATACGTAAATGCACTTACATGTCGGCGCTGATAACTGCTAAATAAATAAAATGTTAATAGATTCCATAAAACGTCGTCATGACTTCATATAATTTTATGTAACATACATTCCTTTAGCAGCATCGCGTAATAAGTGATAAAAACAATTCAAATAAAAACCAGTTCCCGAGAATAATGTTTACCTGTATACATAGTTGGAAACTGAGGATAATGCATCCTTTTAGAGATCATTGCTCCAGGTGTATCGCTTAATGATCATTCTACATCAGTTGAAAAACATCACTGAACAGATTGCATCAATATTATTTGTCTCATTTGTTTCCCTTAATTTTAGAACTTGTTTGAGCAAGTACAATTTTATGTATAATATCGGTAAGATTAATTTTACTATCAATTCGGAACACATAATTTACGTGCTTTTAGGTCATGTCTTAATTTGGTTCACATTGAGTATCTTTATATTTTAAGACCATGGTTTTGTGTACATGATTATTAATGCGTATTATTTTATGCCATTTTCGGAAACGATTTTTAGTAAACTGTTAAATTTCTCTAATGTTACATCTTTTAATTTCTTGGATGCCTTCTAGAATCTTTTAAGATTGGTTTAAAAATTATACTATTTTGAAAAATTGTTAGATAAATTAAAAGTGTTCAAATAATTTTAGTAGCCACTTTTGGTACTAAAAATCTTTTCAATTTGAAATGTGTTTCCACTGTGAATAATAAACGATCTTTAACCCTTTCGCATCGCTTGTCGGCATATGCCGTCATAAGATTCCCCGACCGTTGACATCGGTTGACGTGATATATCGTTTTGCTACTTTCTTATAATAGTTTTTTATGCATCATCTGATAGCTAAAGGATACAAAAACCAATGTGATATATGAAAATAGACCAGATAAGTACATTTGTGCTTCAAATACTAGTTTTATAATCGACAGTATAGTTTGTATTCAAACCGAACCGTAATGAAAGGGTTAAAACCTTCATTAAAATGTATAGTATGACTGTCTTAATAATTGACAGTCGAGAGAGTTGTTCGAATCTAAATTAAAGTTCTTGTCATACACTTAATGTCATCCACCACATAATGATAATCTACTGATTCAAATGGGTAATATAGAAGAACTTAAAAGAAATTTGTTCATCAAATTTCCCAGTGAAATTCTAATATACATATCTTTATTTTATTGTTTACGTATTTCTGTTTCTATGTTAATTAAGCGATAAATTTTCAAGCACTGCAACCATGATATCGGCCGGATTAACTTCTTAATAAAAAATAAGTTGTCCGGGGCAATAAAAGCGTCACATTCTAAGCCGAAGCGATCCCCGGATTACAAGGAATGTGTCGTTAGAATGCTCACTGGAAGCCGCGATCTAGTGTCTAATCCCCGGACCAGTGTTCACAGAAATACGAAACTTTGAATTAATCAGCTTCGTTGGTGTCAAGACCTTCTGCCTGATCAAATTTCTCTTCATTAAATTTAGATACTGATTCAGCTACTTGCCGTACGACTTATATTCATGACATCTAGGTCTGATGTATTAACGAGATCGTTCCATTTGACCCGTTTATTTAAATATCATTAATTTTACTGTCAAATATTTATTATTCTACATGTAATTATTTTATAAATAAATGCACAATTAAATCTAGTATCCAATGCAGTGAGTACAGACAGTCACTTTATACATGTATCTTTGATACAGTGCCGGTTTTAGGTGGTGGCGACGGTGGGTCGGTGCCCCAGGGTGTCGAATAAGCTAAGGGCGCTGAGGGCAACTAATCTTGCTAACATTTTTTAAATATAAGCAACATGGGGCGCCAGAAAAATAAATGCCCTAGGGCGCTGTTGGGTTTAAATTCGGTACTGCTTTGATATTATCACTATGTGCATTGCTTATCAGAATTTTACATATTAATTAATTCTGCACCTTCACAACATCTATGAAACCCGTGTTATTCATATTTTTTATAAATCTATCTTCATTACCTCCGGCTGGCTTTGGAAACTCTATTAGCCATTGCGTTACTCTCTCTAACAAGTTAAATTTGAGCATATTTGAGAGAAGCATATTATTTAACACTTGTAGTGATCTTAAGGAGTTACTTTTAATTTGGCATCGCGTTACTATGTGACGTGAAACAGCTGTACTTCAATTGATTAATTTTGGTATATAATACTGGAAAAATATGCTAAATTATAAGGGTTTTCTTGAGGTATATGGCAGTTACATAAAAAATCCGTAAACGTCAACAAGAGCCTATTTAGATCATAATATCCTAATTTTATTGTGCAACAAAGGCTTGACTTATCATTTAACCCTTTCGCATCGGTTGACGTGATATATCGTTTTGCTATTTTCAGTACTCATTGTGACATCTACGGTAGGAAATTGGAAGTGCAGCCATTCCCTTTATGTCAACCTACATGTATTTTTCACAGGAATCTGTAAAGCATGTAAATAAATATCGTTAGGTTTCGTCACAAGAGCGATTTTTCTGTAAACCACGTGTGTCAATGCCACCACATGTATGGAGTTACATAATGAACGTTTGTTAAATATAATAGTTTTTTAGGTATCATCTTAGAAGAACCAATGAGATATATGAAAATAGGTCAGATAAGTACATTTATTTTTCAAATACTAGTTTTAAGCAAAAAAAAAATGGTTTGAAAAATTCACGTCGTATTGACAGTATAATTTGTATTCCACCGAGCCGTAACGAAAGGGCTTAAACAAATATTAATGTAATGTCGTAATGACTTGTAGATGTGGGAACGTGTCAACGGTCTTCTGCGATGTGAAGGAAGTTTTCATCGCGCCACACTATTTTCCCAAGAGATTACCATTGAAGAGTTGCGTATATTTATGCTCCACTCAGTCATGAGTGACACGAGTCGAAGAATAATCATCTCAACCATACTTAATATCCTTTCCTCGTGCATTTAGCAGACCTTTCCACGTTATGGAGCCACTAAAGAGCAAAAACTTGCAGGTACAAGAGTGTTTTACATATAAAAAAAAACTTTTTTATGTGCGCAATTACATCTGTGATATCAGATATAAATAAAATAATTTTTAGAATTTATCCCATAATATATTTTTTGACGACATGTTTCAGCCAGGTCGAATGGCCATTTTCAAGTCAGTTAGTAAAGTGAGTGTTGGCTCTATATAAAGCAAAGAGTGAGTGAAAAGGTGGATATGAATTGTGTGGTGGGTATACGTGTTTTGGAAATCATTAATGTATAAGGGATTTCATTGATGTCACAACAAAATAATATGTATAATTACAAAGGCCATTAAAAATGGCGGTGTGACTAGAGTGGACAGAGTTCGAAATGAGGGGTTCATTTCGGATGGCCCCCATACCTGAAAAGATAAGGGAAAACCGCCTAAGATGGTATGGGCATGTGACACGGAGAGATGAGGACCACATGGTGAAGAGAGCCCTCAACATACTCACGCTGAGAAGAAGACCTGGAAGACCGCAGGCAACCTGGACTGCAACTGTAAACAAGGATCTGAAAACCCTGGGTTTGACCGAGAATGCAACGCAGGACAGACAGACATGGCGATCGTGCACAAGGAGAGCCGACCCCAGAGGATGGGAAATGGCTAGGATAAAGAAGAAGAAGAAGACAAAGACCATTAAAAAACAATAAAACCAATAAATATCGTTTTCCCGCATGCAGCGTCTAGCCTCCCTGGCTGAGCCTCATAGAGCGCACTAGTCTTGACCGGGTGCGCTCTCCTGCATGCGTTTACATAAAAAAAACGTTTACATCAAAATGCTGTCCACGTCTGTGATCTTTATTGATGCTCCTGAAGCATCTCCTCGATGCTTCCTGTTGTTTCATCCTGGTTGAACGTCCTGAGATGAGCTCGAAGGCAGCCGATAAGCCTTGGCCACGGTCGGCGTCACGTCTGACGCCTGACGCCGCTTTGACGCGCCGGCGCGACCATCACATATGATACAGCTATCTTTTCCTCGCTTTGCGCTGATGTTTAATGCACGCGGACTCCGGTGCTCAGACATGTCGATGTGATGCAGTGGCGGACCACTTCCAACTGAGTTGGTCGAAACTCCAACCGGATTTTATCACTTAAGATGAGTTGTAAATTTAAATTTATATTCTATAATTTTCTCTCTTAAGCTCAGCATAAGAGGTACAATTCATGTCCTCGAACACTTGCTGTCAATACTCCCGTCTAGGGCGCCCTCTACAGTTTCTACCCTCAACCATCCCCTTCACAATGTCGTGATGAAGACTATCGTGGCGCATGATGTGACCGATCCATCGGGCTCGCCTCTCTGGGATGGTTCTTATTAGGTGCATATCTTCTTTGATTATCCTGAGAACCTTATTGTTCGTGGCGTGGTGTCTCCAGGAAATTACGAGAATTCTTCTGTATGACCACATCTCAAAGGCCTCTAGTCTTTTTCAGATAAGCACCATGTCTCACAGCCGTACATCAAGATGCTCCAAACAAATGTTTTGGCAAGTTGCTTGCGGAGCCATAAATTAATATTCTTTGACTCAAGAATTTTTGCTTTTTTATTGAAAGCTAGCCTTGCTTGATGTGTGCGACTGTTGACTTCTCTTTTTAATATATAATCCTCTATCTCTCTCCCAAGCCCTTTTATTTATATATAGTAAAAACAAATATGAATAAAACGGAAAAAGAAAAAATAAATAAAATTAAGTGCTCATTAATCAACAAAGATAAAAATGAAAAAGGCACCATACCTCTTACGGTTTAAGGGGGCAGATACAGATAGGTGTATATAACCACCCTAATGTGGTCATAAAAATAATACATACTATGGTTCCTCCGCATTGCATTGCTCTGTGTTTCGTACGATGATGTGAATGCGCATTCTGCGATGCAATTCACTTACTCTGGTGTCGATTCAGCGAGCCGTTTGAATTCCGCGAATTTTTGCCTCCGTTTCATTATGTTCAGTATTTAATGCAACATGAGAGGCACTGACATATGAAACTGCTTCGTTTAAATTGTGTAATTTATGAAGAGACGCGCCGCGTGCTCATAACATTATAAACATGTGATTATTGCGATTCTTATGAGGGTTATTAAGTGCTATGTATGTCAAATAGTTTGGTATATACTTTGATATGCTGCTATGAAAGGTGAAAAAGATACTGATGATATGTTTAAACATCCTCCTTTCTCGATGAAAGGTGTTATTCTGTCGCGTGAGGGCAGGAAGAGGAGCAGATTGATAACACAGACTTTCTTTTAGAAGCGCATTGATTATATTTATGATTAACTTTACAAGTTTCCGGCCAAGCGGGATGACATGTCGCTGGCCGTAATGCGACCTTCTCGGTCGTCAACACATAACTGACGCGTTCGTGATCGTGCTCTCGCCCGCGCTTCTGGCGGTATCTATCATTAACATACCCGTGAGCGGGCAAGCGAACAGAAAATAAGAGACGAAAGATTGTATATCGCGGCTTTCGGTACCAGTCGGCAAGGGATACATCGTGCTGATGTCAGTTCGGTTGAAAATGCACTATCAAGTAGACAGCAGAACACCAGGGCAGTAGGACAACATGCAACTAAAGGGTCCGCCATTTAACGTTTTTTTTTTTCAACTAGTGCTTATTTCGTGAATGGTAACACTTAGCTCATGTCTGATTTGACAGATAATTAGTTTTATCCTTCCGCTAAACGAATACGGTGTATATGCTCGAACAACGCTGGGAAATATTGCGACATTACTTTGAAAATCATGGTAATGTTGCAGAATGTGTGCGAAAATTGCGTACGGATTTTGGAAGAAGAGAATCACCGTCAGCTCCGTATGTTCGTTATCTTGTGAAAAAAGTGAAAGAAACTGGCATCCTCATCGATAAACCAAAGCGTGAAAAGCCAAAAACAGTGCGTACACCCGAGAATATTGCTGATGTGGCAGAAAGTGTGCGTGAAGCGCCATCAACATCAATTCACCGTCGTTCTCAACAATTGAACATTTCGGAGACATCATTGAGACGAATTTTACATAAAGACCTTGGTATGACGCCATACAAAGTCCAATTGATTCAGGAGTTGAAGCCAACTGACCATCCAATGCGTTTTCGCTTCGCTAAGTGGGCCTGCGATCGACTTACAAAAGATGCCGATTTTGCCAAAAAAATCATCTTTTCAGATGAAGCCCATTTTGATCTTGGCGTGTATGTAAACAAGCTTAATTGTCGCATTTGGGACACAGAAAATCCGCACGCATACATTGAAAAGACGTTGCACCCAAAACGAGTCACTGTTTGGTGCGGATTTTGGTCCAGAGGCATAATTGGGCCATTTTTCTTCGAAAATGAGCAAGGAGTGGCCGTTACAGTCAATGGCGATCGTTATCGGGCCATGTTGAACGAATTTTTGTTCACAAAAATTGAACAGGAGGATATTGGCAACATTTGGTTTCAACAGGACGGCGCTACGTGCCACACAGTCGAAGCTACACTCGATGTTTTGCGCCCTGTTTTAAAAAAAAAAAGTTATTTGGCGGACCCTTTAGTTGGGCAGACCCACGCCCGAAAAAAAATATTTTCTTCAAATATGATAAAAATATATAAAAAATATATAAATCATGCAAAGAGACAAACAATTAAAAACACGTGGCTATTCCATGCGGCTTCGTTAATTGCGCGTGTTTTTCAACGATATCCTTGATGTAGTTTAACGGGAAGAGACTGTCAGAACTAAGCAGCAGCTTAGGAAGGTCCTCCCAAAAATGGCAGACTCCCAGGCGACAACACTGAAAATCTACCGAAAAGAATTATACAATCTCAACACTACAAGCTACAATCTCTCTAATCCATATACAAACACAACACATGTTTCCACCATGCAATGTCTAGTTATCCTGACTGAACGTCATAGAGCTCACTGGTCTCAACCGATTACACTCTACTCCGCGCGCGTAATAGCGGTCTATAGAACTAACGTCGCACCCGTGATCGGACTTGCCAATATGGCGACACACATGTATGACAAGCGAACAGAATAAGAGACGAAAGATTATACATCGAGGTTTTCGGTAGCAGTCAGCAAGGGCTATATCATGCTGATGTCAATAAATTAGGTATGAATAAATAGTTTTATAAATTATTTTACTGAAAACTCGTGAGCCGTTGAGAAGGGTTGTAGAAATACAAAATTTTCATTTATTTACTTTAATTGATCGGAGAATTTTCAAGCTTATATTTTACGTAGCAAAAAGATGTCCACATACTAAAATCATTTATTAAAAATTCAAATATCATCATGAATTTCCTTTGTCGCGAGTTAAATAAATATAATTTCGGAGTCGGAAACAATGGGGCAGAACAGGCGCTCTTACAAATATGGGCGTAAAGAGTGCACCAGAGGGAAGATCGCATTCCAATATAAAATAAATAACGAAAAAAAAACGTTGAGTCATCCAGGATTCCGCGATCCAAAAATAGTGATCCAGTCGCCCGGCAGGCGCCGCGTCCCAAAAAAGAAACAGGAACCCACGAAGCCTTATTTGGGACAACAAGGCGATTCCCCAAAAAAATCAGCACAATACGATTCCTGATTGTTCGGGTATCGAAGCGGTATTCTATTCTTTAGAACGCATTTTTTGCTGTTTTCAAGGAATGTATCCCTTCCAAAAATAGGTTGGTAATTGTTTTATTTTATACGTCGATTAGAATCGAAAATTAAATTAAATTTAGGGTTTACTGTTAAATCTTTTTTTTGCGTTTCTCAAGGGATCCTACAAAAAAAACGATATATGCGTGAAAGGAATTAACGAAGAAAGCTTGAAATACGTAATAAAAAAAACAAGATAAAATTTTGAGAATACAAGCATTTCAAGGCTAGTCTTGACAAAATGCGGATTTCTTTTTTGTCTACTCTTGCAGCTACCACTTGTTGCATACGGTCACCGCAATCCAAATAACATATGTTTTAAGGATATATATTTTAAATATTATAACTTGTAAAAAATATATATAATTTTACAAAACACCCAAAGATTTTTGCAATGATGTCTAATATAGTATACTATGAATGTAATAAAATGATAAGTTGAACTGTTAATTAATTATTATTTATTTATTTCCAGGTAAGCTTCAAACGATTTTCAAAGAATACGACAAACATTTCATCAACACAGTAAGTTATAATTTATTCATAGAGGAAGGTGATATTGTAAAATATACATACAATATACATTTTACAAGACCTTGTTATTCTAAGTCATACTCATAGCTCATCAACATATTCCACGACCCCCAATTAAGAAGTCCAAAAGCATTTTTAATGTCGACTTTTATTTGCTTTTATACTCACATTTGGTGTTCCTAACCAATGACTGTTACTCATATAACGTGAAGAAGAGTGCTCTCATAAGACGCCTAATAACTTTTTGATTAATTTTAAGGCTTACGTTTGCTGGACAAGCGTACAATGTTGAAATATATCGAGTTAGAAATGGCGGTTTCCAAAATTCACTCCTATTTGCCACCGGTTAGCTCTGGAATACTCTTCCAATATGTGTGTTTCCTCCTTCATATAATATCTTCAGGAAACATATCAATATACATTTGCAATTTCCCCGACTCACACCCAAACACAACACACATTTACGTTTGCAGCGTTTAAGCAGCTAAGAGATCACTGATCTCGCATGTCTTTTCATAAAAATACTATTTTCGAATGATCTGCAGCGGGATCTTTATTGTAACACAACATTATCAATTATGTTTTGGTTACATATAAAATTCAATACTTCCAACAGACTGTCAAGATTACAGCAATTTTCCCCGAGTATGGTGCAAACTATTCAAATTAACGTGCAGCGAAATGCACTCCGTGTATAATAATATATGAGCTGGGCCGGTCACAGAGTCCGCTGCCAAACTTTAGAAAGTTGTTCCGTTTGAGATAAGAAGTACGAGACTGGCCGTATTATCAGTCTCCATAAGAAATTGCACCATCACAATATTATGCTTTTAATTGAACTCTTGAAGATCGCTTGCACTAAGAAAATAAATGTCATTCGGAATGGTTGCTTATAATATTTTTACGTTTTTATTGGTTCGATACAGTCGTAAATTTTATGTTTCTGTAAATAAATGTTGAGACGTTCGTACATACAAATACTATTTAATTACATGTTACTTGTAAACACATGCGAAAAAACGATTAAATAATTTTCGGTCGTATTGGATTTTTTTTACATGATCAATAATTATTTCATATACCATCGCTACAGATAAAATGTCTTATATTAGGTGTATATTTGTGATATTGAAAATTATTGAATTTTTAATTTTATTATGAATAGGTATACAATCCGCTATTAATCGTATTAAAAATTAATTTCATTTTTTTTACTGAATATTTTAATTAAAAATACTTGAATCTATCTCTCACAATGACAAAATGTCATAATGTAACGAATCTTTTATGGTTTTCTATTATTATTTCCTTCAAATGTTGTTGTATTTTATGATTATTTTTAATTGGGTGGCGTAGAGGCCTGGTGGAAAGGTTCTATTTAGTATGTAAATAACAATGTATAAATTTTTCTGGAATATTGGAAATAGGTCATTTAAAAGCTATTCACACGCGCGATACGTATTTTAAAATTGGTCAGTTTTCTAATTGATAATTATATAAACATAATTATTTCTAGTTTCTTCTTCGTAGTATCAATCCTGTAGATTAGTTTGCGACAAAATTTAGCTTAGACACAAAAATAAACAAAATAATATTAATAGAAATGAAATCGGGCTTTAGATATTATTATGTTTGTTTATCTCTGTCCCTCTAATTTGAGCAAACTTCCACTTCGTATTGTTCATGTGAGTAGCATTTTATGGATGGTAAAAAACACTAAAAGTGTACTCAAGAATTTGTTAAATAGACGCTTTTCGAAGTGCTATGATATCATTTTTATTATATTCTTGGGCTCCCTATAATTCTAATGGTTTTACGATCTCGATTTATTCACGGTCTTGGTATTTCATTGGATCATAGGGGACAATTTATGGAGCGATAACCCTTTAGGAATGTCGGCCTCCTTAAAGTTCCTGCTTTTTTTCATATCTGCTGCCTAGTAAGAGCATATGCTAGTCACAAATTTTCACCATAAACTTCTATCATCCGCCATAGTCTCCGCCTCGTTCCATGTAACATCTGCCTCTCGGTATTCCATCAGTAGTACATTTTATGTAAATTTTCCGGCTGTTTTCTCGTTTGGCTTGAAAAAAAGCAACTGCAATTTCTTCCAGCTAGGTCCACAATCGTCTCTTAACCCACTGCACGTTGAAAAGCTGCCTGTCTGCTCTCTTACTCCCTCATTTCTCTGTGTGTGGAGTGGTGATCCACCAACGTCATTAGACTACAGCCTGATATTTACGCTCTTTTATTTTTAATTAAACTCACTTTGAGACGGAGGTGTTCAAAATACGACATTTGTCTACCGATAATTTTGATTAAGATACTGCTACAGGAATTTAATTTTTATTATAAGGTTCTATAGACCAAACACGTGACTTCCGTTCATACTTTCAGCAAAACTATAAATAATAGATTAAGCACCTGACTATTTGTTATTTTGGAAGGTTGTCAACAACGTAAAGTAAGCCAAGCCTCCGGAAGAACTGCTGTACGATTCATCATTGGTTTATGAGCTTTTCCTAAAGATTTTTTTTTAATGTAAGTGTGCACTATATATATACGCGTCGGAAACAACAGGGTCAGATCCTGTATGCCCAGAAGTGGGCGACGACGATGGCGTTACTCCCGGCCATCATCAGGTCTTCCTGGGTGCAGCTACTCGGACACAGCGCACACTCCAGAAGGTGTGACAGGGTCTGCTCCGCGCCGCAGTCACTTTCAGTCGGTCCGCTGTAAAACTGCCAGGCTTGCACTTGTGTCCTCGTCTTGCATACTCCGGTCCGAGGTCTGTTAAGGCACCTCCATATATTACACCCCTGGTCATGTCCAAGGGCTAGGTCCTCTTTCGGGACGATCCAAGTATTTCCCTCAGTTGCGCCTCTCCACATGTTCAGTGTGCACTGAGGACCTTAAACGAAACACTAGATGTAGTTGGATGCGGATTGGGGAGGATCTTCTTGTATGGAAATTCATCATAAATATTGATGACGACGGTAAATGCAGAAGCCTTGGGATGCTGATAAGTACGTTGACATGTTCAATGGTGAATAATGAAAGCCCGCATGGGCGCGACCATGAATCTTGTTATGGGGACGCCGCTGTTGCGTGAATCACCAATGTTTTGTTAATCGACGTGGAGTTATTGTAATCAATGACTCTGCAGTTCATGACCTCAACATGCATATTGAGCATGCTTTAATTGCATATTCAAATAGCGAACACGGTGATACATCCAGTTGCTTATGCATTTTTTGTGCACAAAATAAAGTAACGATTTTGCACACTGAATATAGTTCAGTGTGCAAATGATAGAAGATAGTTCCTTAAATAGTTTGGTATTTTTTTTTTTAATTTTTATAGTCCTTTTACGAGCTCTTTAGGCGCCTCGAAATTATAAAGTTGTTTTGCTGCGACAAATGCAAAATCAAACGAATATAAAGACACGTGTTAAAAAAAGACTAGAGGCCTTTGAGATGTGGTCACACAGAAGAATTCTCGGAATTTCCTGGCGAGACCACGTGACGAACAGTGAGGTTCTCAGCATAATCATGGAAGATAGGCACCTAGTAAGAACCATCTCACAGAGGCGAGCCCGATGGATCGGTCACATCATGCGCCACGATGGTCTTCTTCACGACATTGTGGAAGGGATGAGGGTAGAAACTGCAGAGGGAGTATTTGCAGCAATTGTTCGCGGACATGAGTTGTAGCTCTTATGCTGAGATAAAGAGGATTTCAGAGGATCGAGAAGAGTGGAGATCGAGATACAAGATTTTGTTGCTGCAAACCAATCCACCGGATTGATACTACAAAGAAGCGTAAAGACACACAATTTAATGATTGTTAAATACTTTTTATTATTTATCTTGCTAATTAAATTATACTAGTTTTCTTTCTGATTATATTTTAATTTCACGAAATCGTGGATATTATGCATTCAATTATTGTAAACAAAAATTGAAATTGAAATATTATAATAATTTCTGCTTTACTCATATTTGCTCCCTATCTGGAGTTTAGTGCCGGCTCTAGACCCTGAAGCGCCGTAACCCATTTTTTTTTCTGGTGCCCGTATATAAAATATATTTAAAAAATCATAGATTGTCCTCGGCGCCCCTAGCTCATTCGACGCCCTAGGCCACCGCCTCACTGCACCACCCCCTTAAACCGGCACTGCTGGAGTGTATGGCCAGTACGAAGCGCTGTCAAGAACTTATGACAACATAATACATATCATAAATTATATTTACATTTACCAGAGTGCGAGTTGCTATCCGAGTCGTACTTGCAGCAATATGTCAGAACAATTCCCAAAACAAACAGACTGACGTGGAGGAGACAAGCTGTTGCTTCAGTCGCCGAATAAGCCAGGAATGTCGCTAAAAAGTGACGATGCTGCATCTGAACAAACATTATCACCAATTACTCGAAATACCAAGTTTTCAGTTCTCACCGGTTAGTGTAAAACTCACCAAGTGTAACATTATTCAATCAAAATCTTTGGAATACAAATATCGTATATAGTCGCTACTGGAAGCCATTTTTATCGCGTCTATTTTGGATACTGCTTTTTCTCAATAGATTTCGCATGCATCAAACATTTTCCAAGCATTGTTGCACGGTTGACATTATTTATCGACCCATACTCAGTTCCTACAGCTGTAGTATTAAAACTTACAGGTAAGCTTTCGGAAGCTCTTCCAACATCTGTTTATCTTCCCTCATACAAATTGAATTTAATCTCCGCAACCCCTACAAGCACACAACTTCAACAAATCCTTACCACACGCAACGTCTAACTGACTGGTTGAAGAGAATAGTTTTCTTTGAGAGTTTTACTTAAAATGCTTGCAACTATACAGTATATTATAATCAATTAATTTATCCCTCTTGTCGAGTCACTTATTACTAAGTATCATGGCACCAATGATGTCGTAAAAGTCGTCTTCATTCAGATCTACGACCCGCCATGCTAACAGTACCACACATACTATTTGATTGAGTTGTATTTATATTTTATAACTGAAAAATAAAACTAGTAACATTTTAAATATTCAATTGATACATAATTATTTCGCACCTCGTTTTAAAATGGATCACTTCGCCATAAGAGGTCGGTCATTACCCTCTTTACAATACACAAGAAATCCTTTAAATCAGATCGAAAATAATTTAATTATGAATATTTGATTAATGTCACATAAACTTTTCCAATATGTACGCAGTAACTTGACGCATGTGAAGGTTGCTTGTTTATGAATAATATTTCATATTTTCAAGAATTCTATATTCTAGCTCAAGTTCTATAAAATTGACTGTTACTGATATAAATCAGTAACAGTCAGTTTACTGATATAAATCAAGATTACCTGATTTGTAACTTTACTTGTTTGTTTTACTTGCTTTGAAGGGACTGATAAAGTAGTGCGCAGTGCATATAATCAGGCAATGTATTATATTTGACCATCATAAATATTATGTATTTATAATCGTGTCGGAAACAATAGGGTCAGATCCTGTCTGCCCAGAAGTGGGCGACGTCGATGGCGTTACTTCTGGCCATCATCAGGTCTTCCTGGGTGCAGCTATTCGGGCACAGCGCACACTCCAGAAGGTGTGACAGGATCTGCTCCACGCCGCAGTCACATTCAGTCGGTCCGCTGTAAAACTGCCAGGCCCTCATTTGTGTCCTCGTCTTGCATACTCCGGTCCGAAGTCTGTTAAGGGACCTCCATGTATTCCACCTTTGGTCATGTCCAGGGGCTAGGTCCTCTTTCGGGGCAATCCAAGTATTCCCCTCAGTTGCGCTTCTCCACATGTTCAGCCGCAGGGTGGCCTCAGGTATCACCAGTTCCGTTGTCGACTGTAGGAAACTTCTTCTTGATTTGAGCCGTGTGGTTATCTTTTGGTACCCAAACATAGGGTGGAGTGCGTCGTGGGTTGCTTTGGTGAGATCCTTCTTGGTAGTAACTTCTCGCCGTATGTTTGGTGGGGCAATGCCCGAGAGTTGATATAGCTTTGATATTGGGGTAGGATTTAGGCACCCCGTAACCACCCATTATAAATATTGAAAATGTAAGTTTAAAATGTTTGATTGTCCTTAAATTAGTAGATATAATGGATAATTTTTGTTACTGACCAATAGACAAAAAAAACAAACGCGTCATAATCTAAAAGAGTAATATGCTTATCTCATGACCAATTCAAATTAAATATCTTACGGAATGAGAATGATGTGTAAATTTAAGTTAAAAATCTAGTCTAACTAATCAATAAAATATTTAATTAATATATATGATTGTATAAAAGCCATATTTATCTGTTTTATCAATTATAAACTGAGTTGTGGCTTTTGGATTGAGCCGTGTGTGGTGAACTTTTTTCAACCAATACTTCGACCGCCGTTGCAGGGGTCTTCTTCAGAATTAATAATTTATTTAGTTTTGAGTTGGTTTATTCAGATTATATATTTCTTTTGGGCTCAACCCAAAAGCCACAACATCAAATATGGCCGCGAAAACCTAAGAAGTTATTTATATAAGCTGAGTGTTCAATTATTTTCATTTTTTCATTTTCAACAGCATGGTAACTCACTTCGTTGAGCAAAGCAATATCAAGTATTGCTCACAAGTATGACATTACATTTTTGAATTTAAATGTTTAATTAGAATATTAATTTCGATTTTTATCCCCTTATAACGCATTGCTTATGAATTAACAACGCACGTTTCATTTTACACATACCCGTACTTACAAAAATACAGAAATTGAATTTAATAAAAAACGCACACCAATATTATAAGGCGGCAGTCTCCTTGGATAAGTGATTCGCCAGGTAATCGCAATGTAAAACGTTGCTGTCATAGCATATCATTTCCAGGACCGGATGTACACCTACAGATTGCGTTTCCAGCGCCTCGGGCTTCAGCAAACTTGATGCCCCGCAATTATTTCGCTTCAATTGGACCCTTCAATTCAATAGGATAACCAAATGGAATAAAATTATATAAATATTTTCAAATATTGCTATTTGGTTTTCGAACGTTTTGTTAACTGGCACATCTTCTTGAGTATCTGATCCCTAGCTGGTGTTATCATACAGTAGTCACCTTCGGTAAAGAAAATATCTATTATTTTGTGGACGGGTGCACTCGACCACGTAAAGAAAGTAGCCACTTCCAAGATGGCTATTTTTCTACAAAATAAAATGTTTTTTTTACATTCGTAAAAATACAAATATGTAACGCATTTTTTTAGTCATTGAAATTAAAAAAACACTTTTTCCAAAGCATGTAACATGTATACATTTATTTAAGAATACAATTATGAAACAAGATGTAGAAATGTGCATCTCTTCCTATATATTTGTTCTATATCAGAAACATAAAAATTAGAAAATACGGTGAGCGGTTAAAAAAGCTGACGGTTTTCGTCGTTCTTTTGATTGAAAACCGTCAGCTTTTTTACGCTTCCCGTACAACGTACAAATAAAACATGCAATGTTTCGAATTTGTATTTTTTTTAGATGCTGAAAATGTATGTAAATTCATTGACGAGTATACTCGTCACGGTTGTAAAGACGTTTTACGTCCATAAAAAATGTTTTTATTCGACAGCGCGAATCTAAGTGAATTTTAAATTAAGCAGATTATTATAAATATTTATTTATTACCCTCGTTTTCACATGGATCACGTAACAAGAGAGCAAGAGAAGGATTGAGAAAGGCTACGAGTTAGTCGAAACTGCAGTCTCCTAATAAAGAACTTTTGTTACGTGATACATGTGAAGACAAGGTAAATAAATAAATATTTATAATTTATAATGGATCTCAAAGTGAATGCTGAAAACATTGAATATATGAGACATAATATTTGTTATTTACTTTAAAAAGTTATTGCTTGACAATCCTCTGGATTAATATCGCGGTATTTTAAAATATTGCAAAAAAAGTGTCTATCGAAATTACTAAAGACGTAGTAGCGAATTCCACTGCGGCTTAACTCGCCAGCATTGTGTCCACCCTATCACGGGTTCACATCCGTGCGTTACGGTCTGAAAAAGCGCTTTATTATGGATGTTGTGTGTGTATGTGTATGTTTCATGTAATGTGATGTGCCCGCGCAATTGTCCGGCTCGCAGTGCGCCAACCTAATAATAATTGCTCATTGTAGCCTCACGTTTGCTAGGTATGGTGTTGCCAGTGTTGTTACCTGAGGGCAGCGAAACGCGATCGTTACGACGTTATACATTCAACGTATTTTTTTTATATGCGACACATACAGGAGAAAACTATTAATGAGTGAAAAATATCCTTATTATTCAATTAAGTCATACATTAATCTTAAACTAAACTAAATGAATATTTCATGTTAATTAATAATGTACGTCGAAATTGAAAATATGTAGTATGATTTTGAGAATTTAAAAAATACATTTCTTTTCTTCTAGATACAATCGTGATCCTTTTAAGAAACATACTCGTATTCTCATATCGAGGTTCTCAGGATAATCAAGGAAGATAGGCACCTAGTAAGAACCATCTCAGAGAGGCGAGCCCGATGGATCGGTCACATCATGCGCCACTATGGTCTTCTTCACGACATTGTAGAGGGGATGGTTGAGGGTAGAAACTGTAGAGGGCGCCCTAGACGGGAGTATTTGCAGCAAGTTTATTTATTTGATTAAATAAAAAAAAAAAAAAAAAAAAGTGTTCGAGGACATGTAGCTCCTTTGCTGAGCTGAAGAGGCTTGCGGAGGACCGAGAGGAATGGAGATCGAGATGCAAGATTCTGTTGCTGCAAACCAATGCACCGGATTGATACTACGAAGAAGACTCGTATTAATAGCCACATGCAATTTCTCTAACTTTTCACATCAACAGATCACACATTCTTCCGGATGCAATTTCCTGACCTATTTTAACATCATAGAGTCCATTAAAAGGTTTTAGCTGGCTTATAAGAATTAAGAATTTCATGCCTTTGTTGAACATGGATCACACTGAGCACTGTTTCACTTGATGTAAGACTGCAGTTTCACGTTCTCTAAAAGCTTTATCAGTTCCAATGTTTCATGTAGTAAGTTTGTGCACATTGGAACTATAATGTTTTTCTTCAATTTTTTTAAAACCGTTTTTCATTTTTTTACTAGGAAATTTTGTACGTAGCAGTAGTCAGTATGTTTATTCTTTCGTTCTATGCTTTAAAAAAAGTATTTGAGAGTGGAACTCAAGCCTGCTTGAATCACAGTCAAGCGCGTTACCATTGTGTTATTCCTCTCGGCATTAC
The DNA here is from genome assembly GCA_022606575.1 of Glossosoma conforme. NCBI lineage: Eukaryota > Metazoa > Arthropoda > Insecta > Trichoptera > Glossosomatidae > Glossosoma > Glossosoma conforme. The sequence goes on from JAGTXR010000169.1 coordinate 1,040,433, forward strand.
TTGTAATATTGCAGATATTACCTGAGGGATTCGCAACACAATTATTATACCACAAGGTCTGACATTCCGATTATTTATTGTTCAAAATCACAACAATAAGAATCTTTCATTTCTGTTGTAGGTATACATCATATGGCTAGTAAACAATAATAATATATAAGATAGACCCCTCTACGATTATTTATTTAAGCATTAGATACCCGTGACAAATCAATTATTTACACTTCAAAATTTACACGGTATAAAATATTTTTTTTATCTTGGTAAACAGTCATGTTGAGAATATTTATATAAAATATTTATTTATTACACACAGAACCGAAGTTACAAGATACAAAATGAGAAACTGAGCATACATAAATATACAATACAAAAAAAGGATAATAAAATAAGAAGAGGATGACACGTGTCAAAGATCATGGAGATCTAGGAGAACAATACCATCGACAAAAGAGGAAAATGCTGTAACAAAAGGATTGAGGTGTGCTGGTAGGCTATTTAGGAGCGCCATTGCCGTTGTTCCAAATTGAGTACTTGAAGCTCCACAAGCATATCAACTGGGATCAAAAACAAAGAGTGTACTTATCTGGAACATAGAAGTTAAAATATTCAAGAATCCCAGAGATGTGAATTGTACCGCGAAGAAGAAGGAATGAATGTTTGAGAGCAGCAATTTTCCTCCGGGACTCTAACGAATGGAAAGGAAGCATCCCTAGAAGAAAAAGAGTTGGGTAATATTCGGAATTGATTGAATTGAATGGAATGGATAGTTACCGTAAATATAAGAATAGAGAGACGTCGGAGAATTTTTTTATGATTTTTTTTCAATATTGTCGCTAGTACTACATTTTATACTCAAGATTACTTTAACAGACGCTTGTATCTCCACAATAAGTCATATTTACGATTCGTAATTCACAATCCATAAAACGAAGCGCAATTTATGAGAGCCCATTTAATTATTTGAAATGCACATAAAAGTGATTATTCTTTTATATGAAAATCGGCTTTCGAGAATATAGATGGCCTTATTTACAGGCGTTGAGGTGGCAATGACCTCGTTTGGTTTGCCAATGGGTCAAGTGCAGTGGGAAACCTCAGAGTTGCAGGCAATCAGCATTTCAAGACCAGGAGGATAAGACCAACAGCGATGTTTGCTTGGACATCCGAGATTCTATTAGAAGCCTCTCGAGTTGCCATCAACACCTTATGTATACAGCAACTACTCGAGCAATATAGACTAACGAATCTTAAGACTATTTACCTTATGTTGAATCTGAATCACTAGTTCACAAGGTTCTCATGTCAATTTATTCGAAAGAGTGTAAATTTATATATACTGCGTCCATTACAAAAGTAATACGTTACATATGCTACGACTATATGTAAATTCTTTCCTTATTTAGTGTCTAGCTATTTTTGTGCTTATATGACTATTATATATTAACATTCTCCTCTCTTTCAAAGGTGATATTCAGTCGCGTGGTGGCAGGATAAGGAGCAGATTAATAATACACAGACTTATCTGAAGCACATTGACATATATTTACGATAAGCTTTACAACTTATGGCCCGACCTAGTCACAAGCGGCGGTCTATATAACTAGTCAGAAATGCCAATATGACGACACATGCATGTCGAGGTGAGGTGTGGTTTTCGGTACCAGTCAGCAAGGGCTATAACATGCTGATGGCAATATAAACAGTTTTTATATACTGATTCCACAACGCATTGGACATGTGTGGTATAAATGTACCTTTAGTGTTTTTTCTATATCTTAAATTGTCCTTAACGAGGTTATCACGTCAAATCACCTAAATCAAAGCATTGATATGAAAATTTATTTAATACACCAAGTTTGAAATCGTTTTTTAGGTAGGCTACATTTATTTTTGAATAAAACAACGTCGTTTTTCGTTCCGGTAAAAAACTTTTACGTTAAAGCGGGAAACTTTTCGTTTTTTATTAAACTTCGACGAAGGCTGTTCATAAATTCATGATGTTTTGAATTTTTGTAGCTTCGTTTATGTTTAACGTCAATAGACACTTGGCACTTGGCAGGAGTGACACAATAAAAACCTCATGACAGGATTTAAAAACAACGCTTTTTATCTAACAATGACATATTTAAAAAAATAAGAAATCTAATATATTTATAATACTTTCCAATTAAGAGTACTTACGGGGAAATAATTATTTATGTATTTTGTATTAATCCTTATATAACGCATACTATACAATGTTTTTTTAAATTTTAATAAATTTGGTTATGCCATTCTTATATAATTCATCAGATGAACTAGATATTTAACTATGAACTTACGTTAAATTCTTGTAGTAATTATTAAATTTAATAATATTATAGTTATTTTTCCAGTAATCTGCAGTTGTAACTAACTAAGAGTACACTGTGATACTATTGTCAATAGTGAGAGTAAAGAAGAACTTTTTTTATAGAATGTTTACTTAGAATATCGTACTATTTTTTACGGGAAGATATTTCTAATTGTTTTCAAGCCTCAAGTAAAAACATTTTCAAACGAGTTTTTCTACATACAACAACTTGTATAATAATTAACGGAAATATTATCATCGACATCAAGTCAATGTTCAAAAATTTCATCTCAATTGTGTAATGGGATTTGTGTTGATTTTGATCTCTTAGATTTTTCCTCAAGCATGTAATCAAACATTTGTAAGTTACTTAATCCCTAAGCTAAACGGCAATATTCTTTAGCCTCGCCATTTACCATCATCTGGGGTCGGCTTTTTCCTTGTGCACATTCGCCATGTCTGTCTGTCCTGCGTTGCATTCTCGGTCAAGTCCAGAGTTTTCAGATCCTTGTTTAGAGTTGCAGTCCAGGTTGCCTGTGGTCTTCCAGGTCTTCTTCTAAGCGTGGGTACGTTGAGGGCTCCCTTCACCATGTGGTCCTCATCTCTCCGTGTCACGTGCACATACCATCTTATGCGGTTTTCCCTTATCTTTTCAGGTATCTAGCGAAAGTTTTCTTCCTAAGCTTAACGGCAATATTTAAATAAAATATTACAGTATACAATAGTTAGAATTGTTGTGTACATAAAAGTAACCATTTTAAATATGTTTAATACATCGACACATAAAATACTGCTTGTTTAATTTTATTCTGGCGCCCAAAGTTTTTGGGTCCTCGCTTCAATGATAAAAGGCACCAAAAACAAGCACGAAGTGTAAGTCAACAAATTAAATTTTTCAGTAGTAAGCACCATTAAATTTTAATTTTTTTGGCTGACTTCTCATCCTTAAGTGACTGAAGAAAATAAACATAATGTTTTTTTTTGGTTACTTTTTTTTAATATTGCGCAAAGTCTGGAGACTTTAAGTGTTTTTAATTATGCAAGTAGTAAAGGTAATGGAGTTTTGTTTAAATATTTACAGGAATTTATTTTCATGTTTATCTGCTCTGAAGTCAGGTGTAATAATTATCGTGTTGCTTAAAGTTCGATAGGTAAACTATAAATAATATTTGTTATGTGGAAGTTTTATTATTTACTTTTAAGTATTTCAGTCTTAAATAATTGTCTATTTGTTTTGTATGTGTGAATTCTCCATACTTGCTACATAGCTGGAGCATACAGTCGTCATAAGTTGCCTAGGAGAAAAGAAGTTTCAACTAAACATACTTTTCTCGCACAAAATACCACCACTAAATTCTGTTAGTTGTGGGTCAGATCCCCGACAAAAAAGATTCTTAGTCGATTTCTAAGCTCTAAAAATACCTTCGGTAGGTGTGAATTTGATCCCTCACCTGTCAAATGCCAGTCATAGCCTATTAATTCAAATTGGTTGTAGACGAAAGTCGTCCCGTGAACACCACCCATTCATAGTGAATTCCTGTAATAATTAGATAATGCGTGAATGTTGGGCTGTAGACAATGACGTTGGCGGATCAACACTCGACATGCATCGCTAAGGCATATGTAGCATGGTCAGCGTCATAGAATCCACAGATGAGACTTCAGCATCACTATCACCATCTGTCGGTATTCTCCTGTGTGTGTTTCCATAAAATGATAAATTATATTTCATATCATTTTCAAAGGGAATGCTACCAATATTAATTATGCCGTCTATACCTGTTTGTATATTCAAAATCCGTCAACCCTCGGCCTCTTATTATCTGACGTTCTCCTTGTTTTGGACGTTGGGCCTTTCCGCCCTTTGTGTTGTCCTTGCGGGGGTCTTCATTAACCTAATTTCGGTTATCAGCGTAGCGTTTCATCCGCCCCCGCCCTAGAGGATAAGATATACGGCCTGCAAAGACCCTAAACTGAGGTGTCGTCGTAAATATTGCCCACCTGAGCTTTACTACACACAGATATACACGAACGTACGATTTACGCGAAGCCATTTTGGTTACGTCAGTGAATTTAATTCTGTACCTGAGGGAAACATCTCCTTTATGAGCTATATGGACTCTAATAAATTGAATACATTCGTTTCGCATTCAAAGAAACTGATGTTATATTTCTCTTTTACGTTTATTTTACATATTTACTTTCACGTTACAATATAATATGTAACGTGAACGTAGAGCAGGTTATATGTTCACTAACTTACGTATTTTAACAGACTTTGTGACATGGAAAGCAAGTAAAATGGCTAATGTTCATTTCACGTTACTGCTGTTTACTTTAACTTACTTTAACCCTTTCGCATCGGTTGTCGGCATATGCCGTCAAAGATACCCCGATCGTTGACATCGGTTGACGTGATATATCGTTTTGCTACTTAAAGTACTCATTGTGACATCTACGGTAGGAACTTGGAACTGCAGTCACTCCCTTTATCAACCTACATGTATTATTTACAGGAATCTGTAAAGCATGTAAATAAATATCGTTAGTTTTCGTCACAGGAGTGATTTTTCTGTAAGCCATTTGTGTCAATACCACCACATGTATGAAGTAGCCAGTTTTAAGCAAAAAAAATGGTTTGAAAAATGCACGTCGTATTGACAATATAATTTGTATTCCACCGAGCCGTAACGAATGGGTTAATGGGAATATTTTTTTAATTATATGTACTTTTATAGTGCTTTTTCTTCTTACATTCATAATGATATTCTGAACATACGTTAGTTTTCAATGACGATATAATCCTTAATAAAATATAATATTTCTTAACATTGTATTTTTTTCTTTAAATGTAGGTAATTACAATAAATTTGATATTGCTCCTTGAAGAAGAGAATAAATTTTTAAGAAAATCGCTTAAAATTATTTCTCCCAATTCGTTCAAACAACTGTCATAAAGGAATCGTTGTATATCTTCTCAGGTAGAGTCTTTTATATATTGAGTAACAACCTTAAATAATATATGTAAGTACATATACATATATTCTGAACTCCCAGTATGTGAAGAATAGTAAATCGTACCAACTGAAGCATTTGAATGCAAGGCGCCGCGCGTGCGCGGATCACGTTTGCTTTTATTTCTTTTTTTCGCGGGAACCCCAGTTCCTTTGTTCGGCTTTTTGCACCGACAAAATAATATTGTAATGCCTGCCGTATTACTACAAACTATACTACTGTCGTTGGCTCGTGTTATATGCACTTCAATGCACGTACTAATATTTTGCGTTTTTTGTATGTTATTGCATTTACGAGAGCACCAAATGTAATGTACTATTTAATCATCTAGTTCAGAGCTCCGCAACCCTTTCTCATCTACGGCACACCAAAGTACTTCTTTGGATTCTACGGCACACCAAAGTTCTCACTTTGAATACCGCGGCACACCAAAAGCCAAAAATAGATATTAATTTGATCAATTTCACTTTTTTTTAAGTTCATTTAGAACTTAATAAAGCAAGTACCTCGTTGTATGTCTACATAAATAGGCGATAGGCGCTGGGAGCTTGAGGACCGTTGTCAAATTATTTATTTATAATATTGCCTTATTTGATCGCGGCACACCTGTATCGGCTTACGGCACACCAGTGTGCCGCGGTACACCGGTTGCGGAGCACTGATCTAGTTGGCTCTGACATAATTCGTAATGTAAAACCTTTATTACAATATACGCGAAATAACTTTTTCCTTGCAAAGTACATTGCGTAATATTGAACAAAAATCATATTTTTCATTGTAAGGACAAGTATCTTAAATGCATTGTATATTAAATTAGTAATCTTAAATTATACATTTAAATTTAATTATAAAATTGTGAAATAGATTTTTCTCATGTATTTAGTCTACCTAACTAGATTTAACCTGTTTTAAGGCAGATTCCATTCGTACAACAAATAGTTTAGGTATTATATATACACAGTGCCGCCTTTAGATCTTGCAGCGCCCTGGGAAAAAAAATCTAGCACCCCCTGGTTTTTCTGGTGGGAGGGGAAATCTTCAGAAAACACCCCCTGTAGCAGATAATGTCGCCCTTAGTTCATTCGGCGCACCGGGCAGCCGACCCAATGCTCCCTAAAACCGGCACTATGTATACTTATTCCTAATAACTATTCCTTTGTATTTTTTTTTCTAAATTTTTTTACAATGTATATTATAAATCTCGGGTCTCGAAAATCTTAAACTTTTTTGTATGATTTCAGAGTTTTTATTCAGAGAATTTACCCATTGAAATAAATCATCTTAAAGATTTGCGTTTTCGTGCAATCAGCTGATCATACTCGTACACGCGCAGGTATTTAGTATTAGAGAATTTTCTATGGAAAATCCGAAAGCAGTAGAAAACAATAATTTATTCGTCATTTTTTTGTATTAGTTTATTACATGAATATTATAAGAATGAAATATGTATGTAACAGCGACTATATTCCTTATTTACATGCAAATATAATAATAAACATACCTACTCGTGATTTCCCTAGGTACCTACATGAATATAATAAAACGTGGCAACACTGCCGAGCAAATCCTTGAAGACTCGTACAAGGGAGAGGAATATTGCGGTTTATTTTATTTGTCTTTAGAAAGTTCAAGCACTTTGGCAAACGCCTCTGCGGCGTAAAGTCTTGTTTTTATTACGCTAATTTATTTGATTTATTTCGCAAATTGTTTTGAGAAGAAAGTCATAATTCATTAGAATAATGCTCTGTAAATTTGTTTGGTGGAGAAAATACAATAATGATAAGAGAAATATGAAAGTGTACTTTACTTTACAATAAGGTTCTAAATTATAGTAGGAAAAAACATGTTTTTTTAACAGAAAAAGTATTTTATTTTTATTTATTTTTAAATATGATGTAACATTTATTATAAAATAAGATAGGAATTGGCAGCTTTGTTATTTAAGTGACTTATTTTTAGTGGTCAAAATTTTGCTTAGGTTTATTGGATTTATTTTATTTCTATAAGAGTTTAAATGTTGTTTAAAAACAACAATTGCTCTTACAATTCTAAGAAAAGGTGAAGAAATGAAGGTTGAAATAAAATGTACCTGGAAGCCATTATTTATGACATTGTAAATATCAAATAGGCGGTCATTACGGTTTGATTTATTTACTTGGTTATTTTTTAACCCTTTACGTGACTAGACGTGGTGTCTATTACAGTATTTATTATAGAGAAAAGTATAAACGCATGCAGAAGGACAACAAAAATAGTATTAATACTATTGCAGAAATGTAGAGAGTTATATCCAGTTCAACTAGAACAGCTGAATGCTAAATATTCAAATCTAATAAGTATGTTTTTAATGACTAATTCATGAACACGTAAACTGATGAACTGTTTAATTGATAAATTTTGGAATATAAATATTATTAGTATTTGGTATTTTAATGCTGTGTTTTACACAAAAATCGCCATAGAATCCACAGATAATGTCAACAGTGATATTATTTTGTATGTGTATAAGAACAAATATGGTCGCTAAAAAATATTACTCGTGAGAAAAATAATTGTTTGAATCTTAACCCTTTCATTGCGGCTCGGCTTGAATACAAATTATACTGCCAATTATAAAATTAGTATTTGAAGTATAAATGTACTTATCTGGTCTATTTTTTTTATATCACATTGGTTCTTGTATCCTTTAGCTATCAGATGATGCATAAAAAACTATTCTAAGAAAGTAGCAAATCGATATATCACGTCAACCGATCTCAGCGGTCGGGGAATCTTATGACGGCATATGCCGACAACCGATGCGAAAGGGTTAATAAATATACAGTCGGCTTGGAACAAGTGCCTATCTTTAAATAATACATATTAATAATATAATACATGTCAATATATTGATTCGACAGACGGTGCAAATAAGCAAGCTGTCAAATAATGAAATAAACATGATTGAAAAGGTTCGTGGTTCGAATCCCAGCGATTATATTTTTCTCCGATATGTTGATGAGAGAAGTGTCAAATAAGATGATGTTAGCTTTGAATTTATTTATGTATCAGTTGTTAAAAGCAGATATCCTTATGGGTTAAAGTGTTCTCTCGTAAGCGTTATACTTTAGGCGTGATACTGACGCCTTTCATGTCCACAGAAAAGCTAAACAATAATGCATAATAAGTCTTCGCACCTTGGGACCGTTGAGCCTGGTGCTGCACCCATCCCCGAATGTTTTGTGGACGTCCTTTGTTACAGATGCCTACATGTTAGTAACGGCTCTAGTTCACTATATTACACAATACAATATAGGATATAACTGGATGTACGCGTAAAGTATGTTTAAAAGGTGTGTAGTGTGTTTCCTACTATTTACGAATACGTATTACATCTTAATTTATTTTTTTCAAACTTAAATTAACTTTCAAGCTTTCATGCGACGTTTTTTTTAAACACTGCCTTTTTTCTTCAGACTCGTGTCCACGTGTATATCCAACGTTTATTTTTTCTCTCTTATTTGAAAGCCATTGGTGAAGAATATTACAACAGTTTTAAAAAGTAACATTAGAAATCTGCTCATTCTATGGTAGGAATAATTTAAGTTGTATTAATTTTTCTTAATAAGATGTTTTGGTCAGGACTATTTTACAACACATTTGTATTTACAATCAGCCCTCCTATAATGCACGCATTTCAATTTGAAACAAAGATTTTTCCTATAGCGTTTAAAGCGATTTTTCATTTAACGGTCTCTTCTGTGTTGGTATTTTGACTTTAACCGCCTCTTAGGATCCAGACCTCTGGAGCATCGGACTAGTTATTCGATCTTATGAAAATGTTTTAAAAGAGTTGTCTGTACATTTAAATAATCTTGATAATTCGTCCTTTCAAAATAATGTAGGATTATAGGTAAGTTTACTACGTTAATACCACTGATGAAATGATCTTACAGCATCTAGTATTCACCTTTCATAAAATACGGATTCCTTCAAGCAACATATCTTCTCAACCCTTAACACAAACAACAAATCATTGCGCATGCAAAATCCAATGTCTAAGAAACAAGCCAAAAAATATATTAATATATCTCTATCACGGATTAAGAAAAAATCGTCAGTAATATTGAATCGCTCCTTGAATATTACAACCTTTAAAAGTTTAAACTGTTCAAAAATATTGCACTAAATACGATATATATTATATAGCCTAAAGCATGACCTCATATTACATTAAAGGAATCCCGATTATTAACCAGATTTTGTATGGAAATTAAGTGTTTAATTTTTTAACTTACCATAAACCATAAATCTACGTCATTCCCCGCTATTCATCGCACTGATTATTACTTATTTTTAAATAAGCTTTTTTATAAAGTCTACAGGGGATAAACTAATTAAAAATGAAGCCTTAATCGTTCTTTTATCCTTTTCAAGCAAACAAGATGGTTTTATAATAGCAACACACAAAAATTTAAACATGGCGTACAACACGGAGCCGTCAATTAAAAACAAATCAATCTCGCCATTATGAGAGCGGGCTAAGAACTGAAATATTGAGGTTGGAATATTGACCTACAAACGGGGGTTGATGAAGATTAATCACCAGATGCCGATGGATGTATGTTATTGACGTCATCAGTGGGTAAACAATGCGGATCCCAATCTACGTGGTCTGCAGGTAATAAACAAACGTCATTTAGGCTACCTGGCTGTTATCAATCAACTTTTACAACTAAACACACTGTAATACCGATGTAACAAGTGGGTATAAAGAAAAATTTATAGACAATAAACTACTTTCGAGATTTTTTTAAATATATCGCTTGTGGGGGATTGTCAGTCAAGAAATACACCGAAGTATTTTTACAAACATACTAGGAATTATTTTATTAAAAATTAAAACTATTAATAAATTATTTGCTTAAAGAAATATTTTAAATTATATGAAGTATTATTTTGCAGTTTCACCAAGAATTATTCGATAGAGGCTGTAACATTATACAAGGATTTGAGATTATTAACAGTTTTCATGACTTAATGATGATGGGAGACCAATGTTGAAGATATAAGACTACTAATTTGATTTTGAAACTGATAGAAGGACCATTGACCTTTGAAAATACGGTTCGGTATATAACAATGGTGTTAACATTTTGTGAAAGCATTCTGGTGGTTGAGAAATGAATTTCACAGTAACTTTATACATAATAAAGGTTTTTTTCTGTTTATGAAAATTTTAAATTAAAACGCTTAACTGAGATTCGAGCCTAGAATTGATTACATAACAGTTGGGTGTATTACTATTGCACCATACCATTCTGTCGACATTTGACCCTCACCAAATAGTTTCATCAAAGTATTTCCATCCTTTATGTTGCCGGAAGACCATAGAATGCTAGGCTTGGGCCTCTTCTACCCTAAAGTGTGTAGTAATCTGAATATTCATGTTGATGAATAATAAACACTCTCTTCTTCAAGCCCTTGCAATTCCTTTGCAACACATCCTGAGCTAACGTTTACCCTTCCCAGGAGTACTCTTCCGCATGGGATTGTATAAATAAAGAAGATCAAGAGAGAATAAATAAATTCAATTGTTGATTTGCAATTACTAGTGCTGATAGGTTAATAAATATTTATTTTAAATTAGATTAACACATAAGTCTTTTTTATGGCTACGATTATGATCATTGTTCATTGCCACTTTCTTAATTGATACCTTATGTTCAAATTCAATCCCTACATTTGTGCTGTTTTCATATGTTTTTGTTAAAAAAAATATTTAAATACTTACAAGATTAATGATAACACCGGTAACCTACATTTTTAACCCAAATCATTTTCCACTTTTACGAACATCATTAGAATTAGGCAGTCAATAATTAGTTAAATTCTTTCATTTAGTGTCATTATTATGTATTTGTTTAGATATAATTGAATGATTTAACTTCTACGTTCCGGATAGGTACACCCTTGCTAGTAGCCATTCATTGTTTTCCATCCCAGTTGATACTTATGGAACTTCGAGCACTTAATTCAGTACAACTGCAATTACGCTCCTAAATCGTCCCTTTTGTAAGTAATTATGCTCTATGTATTTTTTGTACAGACTCAGTGCCGGTTTTAGGGGGTGGCGAAGTGGGTCGGTGCCCCAGGGCGCCGAGTGCAACCAATCTTGTTTAGATTTTTTTAATGCAAACAATATGGGGCGCCAGAAAAAAATGCCCTAGGGTGCCTCAGGGTCTAAAGGCGGTACTGTTTGTACTTTTTGTATATCTTGGAACCACGGTTCTGTAAATGAATAAAGTAATGGGTTGGATATAGGCTCGGGAAGAAAGCGAAAGAGAAAGAGGAGCAGCCCTAATGGATCCCTGCAAACACTAATCTTATCGTCTTGTTTGTTTAACAAAATGTCTCCGTGGCAGACATGTCCTATTCTTGGAAACAGCAGCAACACCAACGTATTTATAACGAGCTCGGGCGACGGCTTTGTGAACCTTACAATATTATTTATGATCGTATAACAGGGAATTATAATTGTTCCGTTTTATTAGACTAACACGCAATAACACTCCTTTCAAATTATGGAAATAATTCATCCAGAACTTCGCTATAAATAAACGATTCGATGCACTTTTTTTGAACACCTGTATTGATACATGTCGTTCAAGAACAGCTGATATTGAAAATTTTGCCCTAAACGCCACAGTATTTTCTTATTCATACACTTTTGATATAACTCTTTGGGTGGTGCGACAAGGTGCGACTGAATGTGGCTGCTCCATGCCGCAGTCACATTCAGTCGATCCGCTGTAAATCTGCCAGGCTTTCATTTGTGTCCTCGTCTTGCATACTCCGGTCCGAAGTCTGTTAAGGGACCTCCATATATTTCACCCCTGGTCGTGTCCAGGGGCTAGGTCCTCGTTCGGGGCAATCCAAGTATTCCCCTCAGTTGCGCTTCTCCACAAGTTCAACCGCAGGGTGGCCTCAGGTATCACCAGTTCCGTTTTCGACTGTAGGAAACATCTATATTGAATAATAAAATAAATTGAAATTGAATAAAAAAAAAATCTTCTTGATTTGAGCCGTGTGATTATCTTTTGATACCCAAACATAGGGTGGAGTGTGTCGTGGGTTGCTTTGGAGAGCTCCTTCTTGGTGGTGATTTGGAGGTTTTAGGCACCCCGTAACCACCCGGCACGTTTCATTCAGAGCAATATCCACTTTATTGGTATGGGTAGACTTCGCCCATACTGGCGCGGCATACTCGCCAGCAGAGAAACAGATGCGAGTATGCCGCGCTAGTGTGGGCGAGGTCTGCCCATAATGCAACGTAATATCAATCATCGCAAGCAGAGTACTGATATAATGGATCTCAAAATGATTGATAAAAATTTAAATAACCTCATTTCTTATCTACGTACAGCATACATCTGTCCTGATTGAACTTAAAGACTACAGTAGACGGTTTCATTTTTGGTGGTCTTCTGAATGTACGCTTCAAACAAACATCCCTTGGCCTAACTAAACAGAACGACAGCACAGTCCGGCAATTCCTACGGGTTCATCGTTTTCCTTTTGCCTCATGCTCCCTTGACAGTGACGCATGACCCGCGGGCTTATCTCGGCGCTGGTCTCCAGCAGACCACGTCTTCCACGTGCACGTGACAGGACTTGGAGTCGCCGTACGTGGTGCAAGATGGTCGGCGACGTGCTTTCATCTGTGCAGCAACTGAGACGGTTTCCACACGATCCGATAAGGGCACAATACGTAAATATTTGTACACAATTATCGTATATTTCGTTTTAAAAAAAAAACTAATATTGCATATCTGGGTCAGACGTGCTATCTGTTTATTGGGCAAATAAATGAATTTATTTCCATAACACAGATTGCTTATTAACCTTAAAACGCCCAGTGGTTTCCTTACGGGACCGCAGATTTGCGTCGTTCAATGCCCTACGGAACCATACAGGAGTGCTTACGGTTCATTTCACAATCGGATTACATTAATTTGTAATAATAGTATTCAAGTAAGTTCATAGACGAACCTATTGTACGACGAAACATTACAAACATTGGCCTGCTAGGGCATTGAATTACGCAAATTTACGGTCCCGTATGAAACCACTAGTCGTTTAAAGGTTAAGATATCAAAAATAACCATTGTATTATCATTTTGAATTTTACAGTCATATTTTTGTAACAAGAATTTTTCGCCGTGGACATTTCTCGGCAATAAAAATTACTACAATGCATCATATCATACTTTCTACTCGGGGGCTGAACGCAGCGATATCAGATAAAACACAATGAAATAAGCTAGAAGATTCTAAATTGGCATTGGTTAGTTCGAACATGGATTCGAATGCTGCGTTTACCACGCGGCAGAAAATTAAATAAAAATATTAGATATTTTAAATTGAAAACAGAAAATCAATTTTATTGCTGACCAATTAAGATGGTATTGTATTTTTTTTGTAATTATATGTTTGCATTCATCGAAATACCATAACTCAGGAAACGTAACTAATATTCTCACATCAATATGCATTGTAATATAATTATTTTATAGCGATTATGGCTGGCAAACTCACTGTAAGCTTGTACTTAATAAATACAATATTTGATTGGTAATAGGTAAGTATATATTAATTATATTTCTACCACAGCAGCCTCTGACATCCATGAATGATATGATCTCCATATTACTTAGATTTATATTCAGGGATTGGTTACCAGAAGAGAGCATACTCTGTAGATTTTTGTAAACCCCCGGGCTTCATTATCTTGTAGGACTCTCAACTACACTAAAAAATAATGCTTTAGGAAAAATATGGCGAACAATTATTAAAGGGTGAAATATTAATATTACAAATGTGCTAAGTAAGAGTAAGAAAGTTCTGAACTGAATTGAGACTGCAATACACATAATGGCTTAAATATGATAGTAATCGGTTCCCTATTGTATTGCGGTGAAAAGTAGGCTGTGCAACAGGATATAAACGTTAAGCAGTATTGTTTATTGAGGGCGTTGATACCCTTCTTGAACCGGTCATTGTTCGCACAATAAACAACAGGTGCCTCGGGGAGAGCGAAACTTGAGACCGGAACATATTCAAGACCGCAATAATTATGCGAATAGCTAAATTGTTACTTAACTGTATCAACTTGATACTGAAACGATTTCGAGATGTTTTTTAATATCATTCAGCAGTTTTTCATACTATGTCATATTGGGATTTATGTCTACTCTTTATATTATATTACTAGCTGACCCGGCGGCCAAATTTGTTCCGCCTTAGAGGTAATAAATGTGCAGATTTTGGATTTTATTAAGTTAAACTTTTTATTAGTTATGTTCTTATTCCATGTCAGTTGCGTTTTGTTATACCTCGTTTTATGCCACACTCCACGGGAACGGTATGAAAAGTATTCTATGTCCATCTCCTGGTTTTAAACTACCTCCTCACCAATTTTCAGCCAAATCGGTTTAGCCGTTCTTGAGTTATAAATAGTGTAACTAACAATGTAGCGTTATTAAATTGATATTCATATTAAAATGAGAATGAAGGAAGGACACCTTAGGGAATGCTGTGAAGCGGCTTTGAAATTTACCTGAAAATGGAGTTTGATGTAAATTTATTTCTAAATATTTTACTTACATGTAAGATTTTTTTGTGCATACTAGTAAATGTAATACATTTAAGAGTTTTGCGTATTTTATAAGGGGACAAATAAATTTAATGAAAGCCTTAAATTTTATTTCGAAACATGTATTATTATATCACACCTTAAAGAAAAGTGTCACTTATCAAAAGAAGTATAGCGAATTTAATATTTATCCATATAATTCATTCTAAAAATATAAAATTCTGTAGGTTTTTTTTATCTCACTGCAAAATTTCCGAAAATGCACTGAATCGTCATATTGGGGGTGGCTTTGCGAGGATTTGTAAACTTTTCACTCGAAATAGGTCTCAAATTATCAGGAATATCTTAAAAACCAACTGTTTTGTTGTTTCTCTTCAATTCTTTTTCGGTGATAGTAATGCTTATTTAATATTTCTTAGTCATTTTTAAAACACGTCCTACAAATGGTTCGTAATACTGCTAATTGGTAATGAAACATATCACATCTGGAACATGTCATCAATAAATTCGTTTATATGACCATTAAAATTAATGAAAGTTGGCTGAAGAAATTACTTTTCTTTTAGACACGTTTTCAGTTAGATACAAAATCGTGTTATAAGAATAGTGGATGTCGAAGTTTTTGTAATGTTTTGATTGTATAAAATTGTATATATGCGTGTGCTTCACAAATGTAGAATCAAGTCCTTTCCTTCTTATGACTTGGTCTTAAGTAAGCAGTGAGCTGACGCAGCTGTATTTGCTTTGAATACATTCAACATTTCTAGCTCTTGAGCTCTTCCTAGTAACTTTATCCCTGCACGACACCAGAATATCAAGAGATAGCATGACTTCGGAATACTCAAGACGATAATATTTGAAATGAAGCATTTTCTATTTCTAGTAATAAATAAACATGTAATTAACAATCATATAATTAGAAAAAAAAATACCGTAAGCCGAATATTCAAAATATTAACGAATTCTATATAAAGATCAATTTACTTTACTTAAGTTTGTAAACTTGTGTATAATAATTACTGCTGAATTTCAGTAATCCGATCCACATACTGAAATAGATATTATTATTACAGTTCTGCGAAACCAATACTATTATGATCGGTAATTAGGAGCGTATCCTGTTTTAATTGTTCTTGGGATTAAAGGCTGTAACTTACAGGCTTCATTGATTTCGGAAGTATTTCAATCTTGTGAAACACCTTTAGCGACTTCCGGCAACGGGATGGCATCTTAACAAAGAAGTTTATATTCACGACCGTAAATGGTGTTTGTTCTATTATTTGCTGAATTAAATGTATTTTCAGTAATATTAATGATTATTTTAACTGATTTCATGGCTAAAATAATCACATGAATAACATTACATATATTGTAACATAATCATGTATATTGACATCATCATGATATAGCCCTCGCTGACTGGCACCAAAAACCTCGATTTACAATCTTTCGTCTCTATTTCTGTTCGCTTGTCAAACAGGGATGTGTCCGCCATATTGGCATTAGTTATATACACCGCCGCTCGTGGCGCGGGCGAGAGCCCATACCGAGCGCGGAGATCAGTTGCCTACCGCCCTGGCGAGAGCATATTGTACTGTGGCTTGGCCAACTGCTGCGCCTAGGTCCGGGCCACAAGCTTGTAAAGTTGTATCGTGAATATACGTCAATGTGATTCTGAAAAAGTCTTTGTTTTGCTGACCTGCTCCTCATCATGCCCTCACACGACCGTATAACACCCTTTTGAAAGAGAGGAGGATGTTAATATATTATGATATTAATTGATGATGTAGATCAGTGGTTCCCAAAGTGGTCCACATGGACCCCCAGGGGTCCATGGGATCATCCAAGGGGTCCATGGAAAATTAAAATTGATTTGGGGGTCCATGAACATCGTTAGGGGGTCCACGGAGGGTTCAATATAAAATTATTAGAAATTTTGACACATCAGTATTAATTTGGAAGTTACAATAAATAGCAATATATAAATGAGATATGTGTGATGTAAATATTTTAAAGTGCATACAATTAATTTCTTAGCCTGAGACAAAAACAATTAAAATACGGGTTGGAGTCCAACCCTTATTTAAATGGAGGTCTACAAAGCGAATCACATCTCACCACCGGTTCCGTCTAATTTTGTTATCTGGCCAGGATCTCGTTACTCGCCGACACCGAAGAACACAAATTACTTAATTATTATTGCTTTATAGTTTTCGCTTCCAGAGAAAAGTTAAATGTTATTGAGCAATTAAATATAAGTAAAGTGCATTTTTTTCAAATACTATTAAATTATAATCCGCAGCTTTAATGTTCTGACACGAACTTGAAGTGCGATTTCTTCTGGAGCCTTAGAGGAGAACTAATACAATAGGGTACATCTCTCTTTTTAAATAACACCCTCATAAAAATGCAATAAAGTATTATGAGTATCTCTAATTACCACACTGCACTATGTGTTCACACGATTATCACGTATGTTTTTACGAGATAGCTTGGCTATTGTAAAACAATAAATAAATAAATGTTGCCCTTTTTCTGAAATTCTATTTAGGTCAGGAAACAATAAAAATGTGCCTGTCGCCAAAATCAAGAAAGGCGAGACTGACGTAATTTGGTCCATGGGTATAAACAAGGGTAGTTTACAATTGGGACACAGAATCTATCTTTAATACCTACTGTATTGACCTATAACTCGTTAATTTTGCCAGCAGTCGAAGAGGTTTTAAAACTGTCTTACACCAACCTGCATCTGATATAATTAACAAAATTCTTTTTAGCAACAACACAGTTCAAAGACGTATTGATGAAATGAGTTATGATATTGAAAGTTTCTTGTGCAATTATTTGCAAACGACTCATTTCTCTCTACAGCTGGATGAGTCAACTTTACCTGATAATGAAGCATTATTATTGGCATATACTCGTTTCATTATGGATCAAGAAATCCACGAAGAACTGCTATTTGCGAGAACTTTGCCAACCTACACTAAAGGCGAATCAATATTTCATGTTTTGAAGGATTACTTCACAGATAAAGAAATTCCTTTGTCAAATATTATGTCAGTTGCTACAGATGGAGCTCCTGCCATGGTTGGGCGTTATCGTGGATTTATAAGTTATTCAAAACAAAATGTACCCGGGGTGTTAGCAATACACTGTGTCATTCATCGACAACATTTAGTTGCTAAAAATCTGAATATTAGATTGCATGAATCTCTTCAATTAGTCATTGATGCTGTAAACCGAATCCGAATCAATGCGTTGCATACGCGGCTATTTGCGCAGTTGTGTGACGAAAATGATGAGAACTTTCATCATTTACTCCTTCACACCAAAGTGCGCTGGCTGTCGAAAGGATTGTGCTTGACAAGATTTTTTTGCTCTCTTTGACACTATTTTAGAGTTTCTGGATGATAAAGATAGAATTTTAAAAGAAAACTTAATGATGTGGAAAACGGACATTGCCTATTTAACAGATTTGTTTGCTAAATTTAATGCGGTTAACTTGCAATTACAAGGTGACAGTCTTAATTTGATTCAAACAAAGTCCATCATTTCAGCGTTTCTTGCCAGAATAAAGCTAAGGAAGCAAAATATTGGTCGGGGCGAATTTTTCCAGTTCCCCAATCTGTCACAGATAAGCTGCCAGGAAGACGATGTTTCAACCTACGTTCAACATTTAAATGCCCTATATTCAGACTTTGGAAACAAGGTTTGAGGATATTTTGACTATGGTAATACCACAGTGGATAATAAATCCATATGGTGGTGACATTGAAGAAACAAATGTCATATTACAAGAGGAAATAATCGGAATATCAACTAACGAAGAACTCAAAGCACAGTTTAATAAAGGATATCAGCAATTCTGGCTTCAAAAGACATACCTGTCACTTATGCCGCATTGTGGAATATTACGAGAAAGTTTTTACTTGCTTTTCCATCTTCATACCTAGTGGAAAGGGGTTTCAGTGCAGTTGCCAATCTCATAACAAAAAAAGAAACAAACTGGATATCATCAAACGAGGAGATTTGAGATTAAATCTCACGAAATTGATGCCAAATGTTGAAAAACCATTATTAAATCATCAAGTTCATCCCTCCCATTAAATGCATTTATTTTTCGCCTAGTTGTAACAGATCGTACAATTTTAATTTACAAAATTGTTACAAATATAATAGAGTAGTAAACTTCAATAGTCTGCCTTGGGAAATTAAAGCGATCACTGATATAAAAAAAGTGATCGAAAAGGTATAAAAGTTCTATAAACTATTAACAAACAGAACTGACGTCGTCACATAACAATGAGAACAAGGATATGTACCTGAAGTGATATTGTAGCTTTTGGGTTGAGCCGTGTGTGGTGAACTTCCTTCAACCAATATTTCGACCGCCATTGCAGGGTCTTCTTCAGGATTAATAAATTTATTTAGTTTTGAGTTGGTTTATTCAGATTATATATACTTTTAAAGATAAAAAAAATGTATAATCTGAATAAACCAACTTAAAACTAAATAAATTATGAATCCTGAAGAAGACCCCTGCTATGGTGGTTGAAAGAAGTTCACCACACACGGCTCAACCGAAAAGCCACAATATCATCAGGGGGAGGCCTAACTCATGCGGGAGGCCTAACTCATGGGGGAGGCCTAACTCATGCGGGAGGCCTAACTCATGCGGGAGGCCTACTCATGCGGGAGGCCTACGTTCAACAGTGGACGGACACAGGCTGATGATGATGATGATGATGATCAGGGGGTCCACGGATAACCGAAAATCGTGCCAAGGGGTCCACGAGTGAAATAAGTTTGGGAACCTATGATGTAGATAATGAAATCCTGAAATCACGTCAAGTCTTCTATGTATGTCTCTTTTTGTGTTTTCATTTACACTGCACTTACACATTTTTTTTTTGTATTAGGGTAATGAGTACTGTAAGGTGGACATCTAACACAATGTACAAGTGTATTACAAAAATTAGGTGTTTCTATACTAATTGAGAGCATTTTGGCTCAATTTTCCGAGTAAATATTTCACAAACTACCATGACACATGTTTTTTTTAGTGCAGCAAGCGAATTCACTTATCACCTTATGAGTTGGCATGTTTATTTTATTTTACCCTACAATCATTAAGTTGAATTCTTAACGCACAAAAAATCGTTAAGACAAACATTGAAAATTAGGCCACGCATAATTTAAAAACACATGCCGAATTCCATCATCCCAAAATAGCATCAAAATTGAGATTTTTCCCACGAATTTTGTCTCCATATTATCTTTATTAGCATATCACTGACGGCGCACCATTGACACGAGAGCCGCGTGTGATTTATTTTATTTTTTTGCGGTAACCTCAAAACTCGAAAGTAGTTATTCGTTATTCGGGTCATAGTTAAGTAGGCATTCGGGTTTTCTCGGCAGGGGTCGGTGAAATCCGACACCGCGGAGCTTGTAAGCTGCCGCATCACTGAAAAAAAGCTTTTTGAGGTTATATATTTTATTTTTTCTTTCATTCGTAATGCGGTTGTTAGCCGAGACGAGGGCGGCAATCCACATCTGTCACAAGCCAGTTAAGTATCGTCACAAAAAACAGCTGGGTTGTAAAACATTATTTTGGGCGTCAAACTTTTGTGAGTTTTGTCAATGTCAATAATATTTTTTTTTCGTTATTTTTTTAATTATTCTTGTCAAAACATTTGTAATTTTCTCTACAATACTCCGGTTGGCAGAGCTGACCACGGTATAAAGAGAAGAACACGGCAGTGGTAGCAATTTGTGACGATCATATGCTCAAACTATAAAACGCATATGAGAGAAGAATACTATATATTAAGATAAAATATATGAAAGAGAGTTTTAAAAGAAAATTTTGGTCCTCGTCGACGTGTTTTGAAAGGATGTTTAGTGGCTGTGTGTGTCTAGGGATTAATGATATTGAGGCTTTTGGGTTTAGCCGTATGTGGCGAATTTCTTCTATCCAATATTTCGACCGCCATTGCAGGGGTCTTCTTCAGGGTTGATGACTTAGTTTTGAGTTGTTGTCAGGAGGTAGTTTAACCGTAAGCCTCCACGAGCGTCATGTCGGATAATCGTGTACGGTGGGTATGTTAAGGAGAGTACCTCCACGAACGTCATGTTGTACTGTGGTTGTCCTTGCTTGTCTGTATAGGTTTTTGAGTATGTGCTAGAGGCAGAAGCCATGCTGTTTTGAGAATCAAGCCGTCATCCCTGTTAATGTTGATGGGATGTCTTTTGATTTCAATGGCTTCCCTTACTATGTGTAGGGATTAGTTTATTTATTCATTAAATCCGGATTATAAGAAACAATGATGCTGTGAATGTATTACAAAGCGTGTAATGAATAATAACTAGTGAAATGGTATTAAAATGAATAATAAATAATTATTATTAATCTTGTACTTTAAACCAAAGACTCTAATATCATTAATTTAATTTATATATAAAAAAAGTGGAAAGTTAATTTTGTAAAATGTGTAATAATATGCAACTTGCATAATACATAATGTTCACACTTACTATTGTAACGTCTTTGGAGTGGACTCCATTGTTGATTTCTTTTGTTGAATGACTACGTATTGTCCCAGAACACAAAGAAAATCATCTGGTAGCGCACCACCTTATTATAATACCCAACAAAAAATAAACGGCCTATGGAAATAAAAGTTACAGTAAATATTACGATCTGTCACCCTACTGAATATTATTATTATCAGTTGATCTTTCAGTATCTACGAGTCGGTCTTCTCTACGTTACGTTGCACTGGGTTGTATGTCCTAGTAAAAGGTGCGATTGCCTATCTAGCTAGTAGAAATGATAACATATCGCTGGTTAGAAGTCCCTGGATTGACTTCCGCTGGAGGAATCTTTAAAACAAGCGACTTAAGACCTGGCCGTTATGGGCTCAAGAACAATATGATCATTTGTAATGAAATTTTTACCCTTTTATTTTAAGTGGTTTTTGCACATTTTTAGATTTACCTTTAAACGCCCAGCAGTTTCCTTACGGGACCGCAGATTTGCGTCGTTCAATGCCCTACAGTCCCATACAGGAGTGCTAATGGTTCATTTCACAATCGGATTACATTAATTTGTAATAATAGTATTTAAACAGGTTCATGAAAAAATCTGTTGTGCGACGAAACATTACAAACATTGGCCTGCTGGGGCATTGAATGACGCTAATCTCCGGTCCCTTACGGGACCACAGGGCGGATTAAGGTTAATCAATGTACATTTAAACATTCTACCGTCAAAATTTCTTCGTCCAGTTGAAAGAAGCAACATGTTCAAAATGAATTCTATGAATTCTTGTTGATTCATTTGAATCTAGTGTACCATTGGAATTACCAGGTGTCAATAAATGGTGTTTAAATAATCTGTGCTCAAAAATTATAATTCAAATAAAAAAAATATTATTGTATATATATAATTAATATATTGATATATAAAAAGGATAATTTGCATAGCCAAGCTTGTTTTATTATATTGATGAATGTATTTGGTGGCTTTGAATTTTCTCAAACTATGTACGTTCAAATAAGACTGATCAAATTACCTGTAAAAAATCCTATGAAACTACAATAAATTAATCGATCTAGGTAATAACATATCACATTTACTATTATTTATAGTGGTTAGTAGTAAATCTAAATGGGATAAAAAAGGGAAAACCGCCTAAGATGGTATGGACATGTGACACGGAAAGATGAGGAGCACATGGTGAAAGAGAGCCCTCAACATATACCCACGCTGAGAAGAAGACCTGGAAGACCACAGGCAACGTGGACTGCAGCTGTAAACAAGGATCTGAAAACTCTGGGCTTGACCGACAATGCAACGCATGACAGACAGACATGGTGAATGTGCACAAGGAAATCCGATCCTAGATGATGGGAAATGGCGACGCTAAAGAGAAGATTAGTAAATCTTAATCATAATGGAACTGTTCTCGTGCTTAGTGAACTATGATTTGGAATGAGGATGTAGTCTAATGACGATTATCAGAACAAAACTCTGTTGTGTAAAATATATACGTAAGATTTTTTTGAATATAAATTTTCCCTATATTTTCATTACTGTTTACACCGTGTAAATAAATGTTTTTATGAACGTTAATGACCGAAATCATGTGATATAATCTTCGTTGTCAAAAGGCAGCATCTAAAACTTATACAGTGTGTATAAAATTGATGCTTAAGAATAAATAAAAACGAAATGAAATAACATATTACAATATGTCAAGTAGTTCAATAATCGACCATTATCTGTGGATCTCTTGGTGTCTTGCGGTAGGAGACTAAGCTGAACTCTATTGGGGTCTTGCCCCTTTGGCATTATTCAAGTCTCAAGAGTGCCTTAAAAATCAGGTAGTAGTTGTTGAGAAGCTTCTTGGAAGGCGGGAGCGACAGGAGGTTGTGGAGTATTCCTAGAGATTTATTGCGGTCCCATGGGTGACCACAAAATGGTTAAACGTTTAATATACGGAATGTTCTATATAAATGAATTGTAAGAGTATTCTGTACATCCTTAGCCAGTCTAATGGAACTGCTTTAAAATGTGTAATTTAGTATCGACCTTATCTATTATTTATTGAGTAATTAGGTTAGAAGTAAAGTAGGGTACAAATATTGGTTATGAAATTTTGTAGATCGGTGTAAGATACGTTGATAATTTTGTCGTTTTGATATGCTTAGTTTACGATGAATTTTCCAGTGCTATTATTTGAAAAATTAATATCTTACAATTTTTAATTAAACATAAATAAATGGCCTACCAGCACACCTCGATCCTTTTCTTACATCCTTTTCCTCTTTTGTCGATGGCATGTCATCTTCTTATTCTTTTGTGTAATTTTTATTTATTATTCTTTTTCTCTATTTATTGTATATTTATGTATACTAATTTTTCTATATATTTGTAAAAAAAATTGGAATTTCGATTCTGTAAAATAAATAAATAAATAATTAAATAAATAAATAAATAACATAAATTAAGAATAATAAACAAAATGTGTCATTGCAAGATTGGAGATACACAATAAAATATTTAATTATGTTCAAGAAAATATCGCATGAACTCTGATTGTTTACCTTAATTATCGATATTCATCAATACTATCAGTAATTTAAAGTGTTTTAACTTTGATTTAAGTCCGTATTCTAGTAAGTGTTGCCGACGGTATAGCTCAATGGTCAAAGCGTTTGCTTTGTAATCCTAAGGTCGTGGGTTCGATCCCCAACGGAGATTAAAAAATATATAAAGTAATCGATTTCTGAGCTTTAAAATACTGGTGTGAATTTGTACTACGGTTGGTGTGAATTTGATCCCTCACCCGTAAAATGCCAGTCATAGCCTGTTAATTAAAATTGGTCGTAGACGAATGTCGTCCCGTGAAAACCACCTATTCTCATAGATTTTTTTTGTATATTTCTGTATATACGTGAATGGATAAGGATGATGCGAGAATCTCGGGCTGTAGTCTATGACGTTGGCGGATCAACACTCCACATGCAGTGTTTAGCCATATGCACCATGGTAAGCCTCGTCGAATTCTACAGATGAGATTTCAGAATTACTATTAAATATTAATTAAGATAATTTAATTATTATATAATGATCTGTGGCTTAATGAATGAATGTTTTCTTTCAATTACTGATTGATGCCCCGTAACACTCCGAAAGTGCGCACTTTGAATTCAAACGAACCATTGACAATGCAGCATTTGAATAAAACATTTTTTTTTAAAACGAAAATATAAGCTGAAAATATAAATTAACCAATTTATTTAAGAATAAGCTAAGGGCGCTGAGGGCAACCAATCTGTTTTTTATTTTTTAAAGTATAAACAATATGAGACGCTAGAAAAAAATGCCCTAGGGCGCCGCAAGGTCTAAAGCCGGTACTACGACATTTATTGCGTTGACGTGTAGTCACCATAAGTGTCGAGTTTACCAAAAATACCGCTCATATAAGCACTGAGATTTGGCGTGACCGCCGGGTCTTTGCTTTGAACGCCTCGGTCGCAGTCTTCACACTCGATTTGCGAAGGGAGACATGATAACCAGAGTTATGCACATTAAAGGAACGCGACATTTGCTACTTTGGACATAAATGCGCCAGAGAATGCGAGATTCGGTGACCATTTTATTTAACGGTAAGATTTTAGATGTCAAGCGTATCGTGCGAAAATTAAGATATTTTTTCACATTTTTTGGTACTTACTTACCAAATCTCTTCGCGGTAAGATTACAAATATTTTAACCATTTTTTTTTTCAGTTAGTTTTTTTTTAAATACTGTTCTTACATTTGTACTTTCAAATATTTACATGATTATTTTTGCAGCGATTTTAAAGCACTTAATAAATAAATTTACGTGTCGTTGTTTCTTCTTTGTAGTATCAATCCGGTGGATTGGCTTGCAACAACAAAATCTTGCATCTCGATTTCCACTCTTCTCGGTCCTCTGCAATGCTCTTTAGTTCAGCATGAGAGCTACAACTCATATCCTTGAATACTTGATGCAAGTACTCCCGTCTAGGGCGGCCTCTATAGTTTCTACCCTCAACCATCACTTCCACAATGTCGTGAAGAAGACCATCGTGGAGCATGATGTGACCGATCCTTCGGGCTCGCCTCTCTGAGATGGTTCTTACTAGGTGCCTATCTTCCTTGATTATGCTGAGAACATTATTGTTCGTGACGTGGTCTCTCCAGGATTTCTTCATAATAATGCAAGAGAATAATACGGAAAGAGTGTTTTTGAATTGATTAAATTGAAACTTATTTATTGATAAATTCTGATTTTTTCTCATTGATATAATATAAATAATATTGAGAAACATTTTTCACTTATTATTTTTCTTTCTTCCATATTTTTTAAGCATATTACTGCTACACGTGATGACCAGCTATCACGCCATCTTAAATGTGGTCATTGAGTAATTCTATTACAGAAATAAGACGAAGGATTTGTACACACAAAAGTCATTATTTATATTTATTTAATTATACTTTTAGTCCTTTCTAAGCATCCCTATGCTGTAGTTATATGTCGACTTAGAACGTGTGATTTATGCAACTCATTTAATATCACACGTAAGCTTGTAATGCTACTCGTATCCTATATCTGTGTTTACGTTTACTCTCTCATGCAATTGGAACTTTTAAGAAGCAGATTTAGGCACTTAATACTACCAGAATTATCATTTACACGTATTCACTTGACATGCCTTCCACACCCAGCGTCTAGCGACTAGCTGCACGTCATAAAGTCAAATTAAGGGCCAAATATTTATGCTGGTATAGTATAATATATATTTGGCGTGTAATCTTGCCAAAGATTACAAAAAAAAATGCATACAATTTTAGGTAGTTTTTGTACAAAATGTTTTACCCGTATATTTGTTAGTTTTAATACAGAAATTAACAATATCACACGCCGGTGTCTGTATTCTTCAACACGTGCTTACATAAAATCATAATTCACACACAGTTCTCTTTATTCACTGAATTTTACTCTAGCTCCTAGAATATCCTTTGACATCCATTGAGCAACATATATCATTAGATGTTAGACTAATGAGTGATGGCTGGGCGATAATCTGATGGGACGATGGCTCTTGGAAGAGCATCCCGCCCAGCAGCTGTTGCGCTATGCATCTCAACGAGCTCCTCATCGTCGTTTTTCAGAGCTGGCGTTGATCTTGTGCCGCACATGCGCTATGCAAGCGGATATGCAGATGAATGCAATGATATTCAACACGACGAGTGACAAAATAACGAATTAGGTGAACTTGTCCTAAAACGTCCTACAAAATCCATTAATAAATTATATTTTTTATTTATTCTAGGTAAGCTACAAGTCTTTGTCTCAGAACACAACAAATTACTAGGACTAGAGTGGCTAGACGGAGTTGCAAAAAAACTGTAAGTAATGTATTTTTTAATTTTTTTCATTTCTCTGAACAATGTCTAGACAACTTCAGTAAATAATAGTTAATTTATTAGCCTTGTTAGTAATGTATTATTTTCATTCTAAATAAATGTATTTAAAGTATTCTAAATAAGTTTATTTAAAAATATATTATATTACAGTGAAAAATAAAACATTTTTAACGTTAATACTTGTATACTATCTCAATACGAAATTGCTAGTTCTTGTATCTACATATTTAAGAAAGCATTTAATTTATATTCTTCGAGTTTTAAAATTCTCACGAAAGAAACTCCATAGTAAATTGTTAAAATATTGTATATTGCTATTATAAATAATAATTTTACTGCAATATAATTGATTACTAGAGTTTTCTTTTTTAAATATCAATTTCTGTCCATCGTATCTGCGGCACTTGAACGGTACCACCTATCAGATTCAAGCGGACTAACATGAAATCAGCATTTGTCGCTGTTATCAAGGTGCTGAATGATAAGTAAGACATGCTTTTCATGTAGATTTTTAAGATAAATAATTGTTTCTATGCCACGACGCCCCAAGGGAGAATCTATGTAATTATATTATGCCATGTAAACCATAAATAATAACTAGATCAGCATAAATGTGTTTGTTCTCCTAACTGGAGCATATGGACTTCACGAACTGCCTCCACAAAGCTCTCACAGCCGCCATGGTCCTCGCATGTCAGTTCTACCCGTCGCAGCTCCATCAAGTACTCGTGAATTCAATGTATAGTTCCCAATGGCCTTCAAAGGACGCCACAAGGCCTCGGATTGAAAAAGGATAGCTGTAATTTATGCTCTCCTGCGTTATCTGAAGTATATGTCCCAACCATGTCCACATTTGGTTCTTTACCAATTGAACTATGGAATTATAAATATTTATTTATTTATTTAACTTGTTTTCACATGGATCACGTAACAAAAGTTCTCTATTAGGAGACTGCAGTTTTGACTAACTCGTAGCCTTTCTCAATCCTTCTCTAGTTAAGAGATAACTGAGCTGCGTTGTACTTATATGTGGTGTAACCCATTTTTGTAGGAGAGGGGGTGGGGGTGTGTCTATCAGGAAAGGAGAGGGAGATAGGTAGTGTTGCAAGGATGAAGGAAGAGATAAATACATAAAAGTGGTTTAGGTATAAATTTATTTTTATTTATTTTTATTTTATTTTTTATTAATATTATTAGTATGTGTAGTATATATAATTTTTATACTTATTTTTTTATTTAACGGAAACAATTTTAAAATTGGTGAATTAATTAAGGTATTTAGTTGGTTATTAATTATATCTTCTTTCTTATTAATGGCTTTATAAATTTCTAAGTATTCTAAATTATTTAATTTAACGGTTTTATTTTCTACATGTAATATGTTTAATCCTTTTTCTAAGTTAAACGAATGATTATTTTCTAAAAGGTGGTTTGCGAATTCAGAAAAATTAATGCTTTTTAGGCACCTTAAATGTTCTTTAATTCTAATATTAAAATTTCTTAACGTTCTACCAATATAAAAAGATTCACAATCTTGGCAATTTAATTTATATATTCCAGAACTATGGAAGGCTGTATGAAGGCGCATCATCATCATCATCAGCCTGTGTCCGTTCACTGTTGAACGTACGCCTCCCGCATGAGTCTCCATCCTCTTCAATCCTCCGCCTTCCGCATCCAGGTCACTCCCGCTATTCTTCTTATATCGTCAGTCCATCTTGTAGGGGGTCGTCCAATGCTTCGTTTTCCAGTTCTTGGGCGCCATTCTAATACTTTTCTTTCCCATCCACCGTCGTCTCTTCGACAGATACGTCTTGCCCATTGCCACTTAAGTATGCCTATTCGTTGGGTAGCATCCACTACTTGAGTTCTTCTGCGTATTTCCTCGTTTCGGATTCTATCTTTTAGCAACACTCCGAGCATGGATCTCTCCATAGCACGCTGGGTGACTTTTATTTTATGGTTAAGATTTGCTGTCAGATTCCACGTCTCTGCGCCATAAGTTAATACAGGGAGGATGCATTGGTTAAACGCCTTAGTTTTAAGACATTGCGGAATTTTCGCTTTAAAAATGTACTTTAGTTTGTCCAAATGCTGCCCATCCCAGTTGTATACGCCTGTCGATTTCTTTTGAGAAGTTACTTCGCCCTAGTTGTATTGAAGGTGCATATTTATGAATGATGAGGTGAGAGAGCGGATATAAATCAGTAATACATTTTTAAATATTATTTCATACTTGCAAGTTTAGTATTCTTTGGTCACAGTAAAAGCTCTCTCCGTTAATAAGTGCATTCAAAGCTCTCTTATTGCACTCGGCGAGTTAACATCCTGTTACAATTATTACGCGCAGCGCGGTCGTAAAACACAAAACACGCAAAAGAATAAAAGCACCGAGCGCACTGCGGAATAAAAACACAAAGAACACTGAAAATGCGACACTGTATAAAACCGCTGAAAGGAGAAAACTGCAGCTCTTTTCTAATGACTAATTAAAGCATATTATGTCCCCGTAACAGGAGCGTCTGAGATCATAAATTAGTTTAACCTATCTATTACTTGCCTTATAAATGAATATACTAACATCCTCCTCTCTTTAAAAAACGTGTTACTCCGTCGCGTGATCGCATGCTGAGGAGCAGGTCAGCAAAACAAAGACTTCCTTTTAGAAGCACATTGATTATATTTATGATAAAAATTTTCAAGCTTCCGGCCAGGCGGAATGACATGCCGCCGCACGTAATGCGAACTTCTCGGCCGTCCGTACACAACTGCCACGCTCGTGATCGGGCTCTCGCCCGCGCTACGAGCGGTGGTGTCTATAACTAATACACCCGTGAGCGGACAAGCGAACAGAAAATAAGAGACGAAAGATTGTATATCGAGGTTTTCGGTACCAGTTGGCAAAGGCTACATCGTGCTAATGTCAATTCCTTATGAAATGATACTAAAGCTGTCCTCGGGCTTCTGTCGTGAATGTTGCCTGGAACCAAATAAGTTCCCAGGTGGACCTTCTTGTGCAGGTGAAAGAGATGTCTTGGGACGATGAATGGACAAGTGTCAGCTGACAAAACTCATTAGCGATAATTTGTAATAAACTATATATTTCATATATGGAACGGCTCTGGGAAGAACGAATTAGTCGCCTTCAAGCCACCGGGCTCACGCCGTTTTGGAAGACCGTCAGAAACAATACAAATAATGTACTATGCAGATGAGAGGAGCTAAGGCAGCCTTGCATACTCGTCGATCAAATGGTAGACCTGGTTGGAACATATATTTTGGAATGCCGTAGGAGAGCATTCATTAAAACAGCATTTTCTTCCCCGATCTCAGGAACTATACATAAATGTACTCGGTAGAGCTGCTATGAGATGAGGCGAGGATCATGGCTGGGGTCAGAGCTTTGTGACAGCAGCTCGTGATGACCATATACTCCAGTTTATTTTTAGTCCTAAGGCCCTCGGGCCGGTCGCTTTGTACCTGTGCTCCTTGGGAGCACTTACCAAGGCATTGTTTTCAGAGTACTTTCTCGTTATACAAGTAACGGGCTTTGGTGAGTAAAACCAAACGTGGGTGTAAAAGTTAGTAGTTCAGACGTTAAAATTTGGACTTTTTGACTTCTTCGCCGAAGGTCGTCGCGTATACAGAAAAGGCATGTTAGTTGGTCTCCGTAGCGATGAGGTCGACATACCCAGTTAAGAAAGCGGACATAGGGATGAGATATGTCCCAAATGAAGGTTAAATAGTGTTAACAAATCATAAAATAGCAGCTCTAAAGACTGACTGACAATCCTCTTATATGTTTCGCACTCGCGACACAAACTTATTTATTTGAATGGTATTTTTTTTTACAAAAAATGACAACAAGAAAAAATGCGGTCGAAAAATCGCCGCAATTGCAATTTCCGTCTACTAATGCGGTATACTTCTTGTTTTGTGCTCTCCTGCGGGCGCTCTGCTCCGTGTGATCGACACGTTTTGTCAACCAAGAGTAATTATAATTGCGGATCAGCACATTTAAATTTAAGTAATAAGTCACGTATTTCCTTTGAACCCCGCTCACACCTAAGTGTTTTTGTACGCTTGTTTACTTCCTTGACTCATCGTTATTTATTTTCATATAAAAGGAAGTGCATTTGATTTATTATTATTAAGCTGTAAAACTGCACTTTTATATTATATGTATGTTATGCCATTTATTATCTTATGTTTGGTTTTTGTAGTAAAAACTAAAATGCTCCCCCTAAGTTCAGATTATGTACATAGTTTAATTATTTTATTATAGTTTAATCACATAGTTTGTCGTATTTAAAAGTATCAATTAAGTATACATTAGAACAGTTTTTGAGAACTGTAAACTTGGTTGGTAAATATTGTGGTGACCAAATCGGAGTATAAATGTAATACTAGTTTAAAATGTATCTGTTTCAAATTATTCAAATTGAGAGTGTAGCTACGGAGAACATTTAACAATGCTGCATTTTTATCATGCCCCAAGCTTATATTATAAAAGGCTTAATGATTGTATTGCATAGAGTAGACAAAGATCGCCAAATATCTGTTAATTACTTAGTGGCAAAATACATTTTTATCTATAGATGAACCTTCAGTGATATTAGCCATTGAATATGCGACAAAAGCGATCAATTATGCACTTTTACTCAACTGCACAAATGAAGGAAAATGTTAATATTCATTCAACTTTCAGTAGCCAAAACATACCGTGGTTTTGGCTTTCCATAGCTTCTTTTTACGTTGGTAGCTGTGGACACCCTTTTTTAACATTGTGATACGGATAAGAAAAAGAGATCTTTTTAGACAGTTTTTTTTATGTAGATATCAATAAAAAATGACAGATTTTGGAAATTTATTAATCCAAATCAATTTACGATTAGTATAAAATCCTCATCATGTAAGAGCTCACTTTATGAATGAAAATAACATAATATAGTGGTGGATCTGGGCATCTTTTTTGCCAAGATTAGTTCTGACTTATATATTCACAGTGGCGGCTCGTCATATAATACTGCAACTTAGAGTACCGTTTTTGTAATAAGAACAGTTATTTTTATAAATAATATTATTTTTACAGCTTAGCAGTTCTCTGCCTAGAATGGATGAAAAAAATATATATATTAAATCCCTGGCAATATTTTAGTCTTCATCATCATCATCATCAGCCTGTGTCCGTCCACTGTTGAACGTAGGCCTCCCGCATGAGTCTCCATCCTCTTCGATCCTCCGCCTTCCGCATCCAGGTCATTCCCGCTATTCTTCTTATATCGTCAGTCCATCTTGTAGGGGGTCGGCCAATGCTTCGTTTGCCAGTTCTTGGGCGCCATTCCAATACTTTTCTTCCCCATCGACCGTCGTCTCTTCGACAGATATGACCTGCCCATTGCCACTTGAGTGTGCCTATTCGTTGGGTAGCATCCACTACTTGAGTTCTTCTGCGTATTTCCTCGTTTCGGATTCTATCTTTTAGCGACACTCCGAGCATGGATCTCTCCATAGCACGCTGGGTGACTTTTATTTTATGGGTATTTTAGTCTTATCCCAAGTAGAATTATCTTTGCGTATTCAAAGTGCTACATGTCTTATACGTCTTGTACTTATGGTACTCGTATAATATATCTATTACTATTAAGAATTTAGAAAGAGTAATATATATGGAATATTTTAATGATACATTGAACATAATAGCAAAATATACACAATTGATTAAATGATTTTATCTGTGGATTAAATTATGCTATAATTGCAAGTTAATTTGGATTAAAAAAAAAAAAAAAAATTAAAAATATTTAGTTTTATTAAACATGTTTCGAAACAATCTATATATATATATATATATATATATATATATATATATATATATATATATATATATATATATATATATATAAATTATGATTGGACCTGGTTAGTCTGGACCTGATAAGTTGATTAAAAATAAGTTATTTTTTATCTAAATAGCATCTAAATAGTAAATCCATACCGCCATTAACTATTTTATCCATGAGTCGCCACAGCTCCTCTACAAGATATTTCTTGTCCTTTTTTATTTGACCGACAAAGCTCTTACCCTTCTCAAGTTCAAGCCCATATGTCGGCCTTTTGAAGGAAAAAAAAACGTCCGTTCTACAAATATACAAATCATTCATAAATTATTCTCCTTTGTTTTAGTAAGGATTGTAAAACTGTAGGTACTTTTTTCAAAAGTAGTCAATGGACTCATGAGAAATGTGAATATAGTAACAGGGATGTCAAAATAACGGCCCATTTGATACGTTATAACAGATATTTCAACCACAAATAACTTCTATAGGTACATCACTAAAAGGAACAAATTCGGCCTGTCTTCGAATACAGCAGTTATTTTAAGACTAATATTTTAGACCTAATCAACGCTATTTAATATATGATGTCTAATAATTAAGGGTGCTCTTATACCTACCCTCCATTATTAGCAAATAATGGAAATGTAATGTAGTTGGTCCACCTCATCTTTTCTACTGCTATTACCTCGATCGCTGCTTCTCTGAACTAGACGAATGAATACTTCCTGCACATACTTGTATATCCTTTAAACGCCCAGTGGTCCCATACGGGACCGCAAATTCGCGTCGTTCAATGCCCTAGCAGGCCAATGTTTGTAATGTTTCGTCACACAATAGATTCTTCCATGAACTTACTTTAATTACTATTATTACAAATTAATGTAATCCAATTGTGAAATGAACCATAAGCACTCCTGTATGGAACCGTAGAGCATTGAACGACGCAAATCTGCGGTCCCGTAAGGAAACCACTGGGCGATTAAAGTATATACAATGAATGTGTATCGACCAAGAACAGGCAATTTTAAATATTACGTCCCAGAAATAATTCTACAAAATTTACATAATAAGCATTTCAGTACTGCATCTAAGCTCTTTAGAAATATCCAATAATCGACAGCCCTGCTGAAATGAATGTGTAAATGTTTTTTTTTTTCGTGGAATATTTTTTCATTGTGTGTGTTTGCATGAGTCGTACATTGAGTTCTTTGTTGTTTTCAAAACTCACAACTCGCCTGAATGAATGAATATATGTACGCTGAAACTGAATTCTCGGTATCATGAATTGAAACACGGAATGTTGTGGTAACACCAATATATCATACTTCTGGGCCTAACACAACCAACCACGTGTTGATTATAAGAATATTTAAAAATTATATAATTATTCTTTCAATATATTTAACAACATTAAGACTTCTAGATTTTTATTTAAAAAATAGCTTTTTTTACAAGCGCATTGTTGAATAAAACGTTCATCAAGGTTTTGGCTCTCAAACGAATTATAAGTTTGTAATGTGATTCAAAAAGTTTACGTCAAAGTGTCATAAAGAAAAAATATTGTAGTTTTTGCTCTCCTGTATGACGTGTACCAGTTTTGTCTTTACAAACTGCAGAATGGAAGATTATTCTATATTTATTGTTAAATTTAAAACTTGCACAATTGATAAAATATACAAATACATCTTCCAAGCTAAATTGCATACAATGATCTAAGCCAAAGTTAAACTGTGCTTAGATAGATGAAATAATTAAAAAAATAAATATTATCACTGTTTTATTCTAATATAGTATAATATCAATTTTATCAATGTTTTTATGATCGAATTAAGCCAGTGTTAAAATTCAATGAGGACGATGGCTTAATTCGATCAATAGGGAAGATGCTTAATTGCCAGGTCATAATCTACTGAAGTTAGCGAATCAAGGCTATACAAAAAGCGTTTATCATTATGTATATATGTAAAATACATTATATAATGCACATAGACATTTCTTCTTCTCAGTCTGCTAGTAATTCTCCAGTGATTACATAAAAAGTATCATTGGCGCTTTTGTCAAAGCTTTTATGACCTAATTAATGGAGTGTCAGATTAACACCTGTCGCTGTATTACCTGTGTTACATTTCAATTGTTCCCCTGTCAGTCGTTAAGAGACAATGGTCGTGTAAATCGTTCAGTAATCCCACACAAACGACCTGCGGGCTCGCGGTCAGATGGTTGACCCCCTAACTGACCCTGCAACCCATTGGCGTATAGACACAACACGGTTGGGGACTTATCGACCCGGAAACAGGTGACAATCCTCAGTTCCTCATCATGGAATAGATTTAAGCCTTCTACTTCCTATCCTAGAATGAACGCAAAAACAAGAAGGAGGATATACAAATGAGTTTTAGCAGTTTGATTTATTTTTTAATTTTAGATGCTTTTCCAGTTTGTGCATCAGAAGATGTGCTTTTTGATTGATGACACATCAATTTATAAAATAAAAATACAGGAAAGTTCATAATTTATTGACCAAATTGTGATAGTATTATTAGGTTGAAAAGATTCCTTATTTACTTATAGCAGTGAAAGTACGGATACATGTTGAAGAAGTAAATTTGTTTAGTATCTTTATAAATAATATTGGTGAAACTTTCGTCTCCGAGATATCTATTTAAAGGAACCATATTCTTTCTTTCATCACCTTTAATCCCATGACAGCGATCCTAATCTCTTTCACTAGTTCTTTATCTATGGCTCTTCCAAATTTCCCCTGAGCTTAACAGTTGCTAGCTGATAATTATCTGAATGTACGCTTGTAAATTCCAGTCCAGGTACCATATTCTTGAGAACTATTAATAAATTTACTCTACATATTTTAATTAAGGCTTTGAGCTATATTTAAGGACCTTGTTGTCTACGTCTCTCGGGTCACGTATTAATTATACGATCACCTTAAATATTCTTATTTACGAACGTCCAATTACAACTCGGATACTACAGTAGTCTTCTCGTAAAGCCTCATAAGCCAGTTTTTACCCTGGATGCCCTCGTGAACAATGTATGTATCCAGGTGGTGCTTTGGGTGTAGGATAAATCCGGAGAAGGAATGGATAGTATGAGTAGAGAGAACTGTGTTAAGTTATGAAAAAAAATATCATAATGTCTGGTTAATATATATTTTACCAAAGCATGTTTTTCTTGTTAGACCGTAAGTGATCTTGCCTCAAGCCCTTGGTTGTGCACGGTTAAATAACTGTTACTTCGATACTTCCATGACTTAGGCCGTTGCTACTATGAGTGACCTCCACTTCCTCACCTGTTGGCTGCCCGACCCCGCAGGTAACGTGAGCCTCTCACCTTTGATCGTTGTTTTGAACCCTTCTGCGGTCACGGATTCAGTCAGACACAGACACTCGCTACTGACATCACCCACCTAATCACAACAGCCCGCATGTCGTACTGCTAATGAAACCTTACGAGTGTTGTGACTTACTATGTCGCAAAAAAAAAACATTTGCTAAGGTGTTGCTGTGGATTTAAACCAATGTTTCGTCGATAAATGTGTTTGAAATATAAAGAGTTGCTTACTAACGTACATCGACATCATTTTCTTTGTCATTTTTTAAATTCAAATATATGCAGAAAATTGATTAAAATAGTTGTGTGGAATTATTTTATATTCCGCCTAAGCTGTTATTCTAATGATAAATCGTTAGGAAAATAAATCGTAGTCAATATTTAATTAAATATAAATGTACAAATAGGTAAACTGAAAAAGTAGTTTTTTTTATGTAAGTTGGTTTTTCACATAAAATCGTTGTTGCAATATTCTTGAGCGACAAAAATAAAGTAATGAATTTGGTACAATTTAATTTTTTAACAATTTTATCGTCAAATACCGTTTTGTTTCACCAAGTATTGTCAGGCTTGGGCGCTAGAGAATGTAAAACTTGTACGTTTTTTTTTAATTTATAATGTTTACAAGTTTACTTATTTAATAACGTTAAGGCTATCAACTGGCAGTACTTGATGAAACTGCTAAATGGACGATGGACTCGCAGTAGTCCGAAACATGTAATCATTTAAAAATAAATGTGAAATCAAACTAAATATTTTAAAATTGTAAACTGTCTACTTATTTATACAAAAAACCTGCTTATATAACATTGTTATTGGTAATTATTTAAACATGATTTTACTATGAGCGAAACACGTTTTGTAAAATGTTTTCAGAAATATTATTTTTAAATAGAATTTATATTTATTTTAACAAATACATCGTATTCATAAGATGCACAATTATTTAGCATCGATCTGAGGTGCTTGTTTATAATAAATTGCAAACTCGTCAAAGATCTGTTAATTTGATATTATGGATCCGAGATTCTCACGTCGTTCCGTCAGGTTTGGAATTCAAACACCGTGGGAGTGTTGTG
The DNA here is from genome assembly GCA_022606575.1 of Glossosoma conforme. Classification (NCBI taxonomy): domain Eukaryota; kingdom Metazoa; phylum Arthropoda; class Insecta; order Trichoptera; family Glossosomatidae; genus Glossosoma; species Glossosoma conforme. Next base: position 1,077,654 of record JAGTXR010000169.1, read on the forward strand.
TATCATCAGCGTAGGCAAATTGATTTTTTTGCAATATTTTTTGCCACTCACACCTTTGATCACATAATATAATTTATAATCTTTAATAACACTCTTTTCAGTAATTGTTGAGTTCATACATTTGCCTCCGATATGTAAATTTTGTAATCGATAATATTTTTTCGTTTATTAGCACTTTGATAAGATTACTTTCCTATTAGGTGATTCACTAATAACGTGCCTGTTTATTACGAATATTCATACAAAAACGCTCATTTATGTCTGATTCTTAACCGTAGCATATGGGCGCCACTAATTACCACCATAATGTTTACAGATAATGGGTTTCGTATTCCGAAGTTCGACAAAGATTTCCTGTCAACGTTGGGTTTCCCATATTTGTTCCCACTGTTTTGATCATTTGAAATCCGCAGGTAGCACCCTACTGGATATATATAATCATTTTGTTATCTTGTCGTCAGCCTGGGCCCTAGGACATGACTTGTAACCGCATGACTTACCATCTGGAACTAATCAATCAGAGAGCAGAGGGCATTGCTTATAGTTATATAAATCTTCTTCTTCGTGTCAGCGACGTCAAATTATTTTTTCCCAATATCTGGCAACATCGATAGCTCGTGTGTTGCCCAGCATTAGGTCCTGAGATGTGCAACTTGTTGGGCACATGGAGCAGCATCGTAGGTGTGAGGCGGTCTGCGGGTCTCCACAGTCGCACAATAGTGTCTCTCCCTGCCGAAGCATTCCCCACCGCTCGAGGTTGTCCTTTGTTCTACCAACTCCGGTTCTTAATCTGTTTAGGGATTTCCAGGTCGGCCAGTCAAGGCTCTTGCCAGTTGGGAGGCCTTCCTTTGGAGTAATGAAATCCTCTGGTGCGATTTGTTGCCAGAGTTGGAGTCTCTCATTTTCAGGGCCGGATGTGAGAGGTTGTGTGGATTTCAGAAAGCTGCTTCGAGACTTCAATCTTGGTGTTGGGGGTATCTGATTATACAAGCAGTGGGACGGTTGGTTGATTGCCTTACGCATTTCTTCGGCGCATATGACTTTGCGTCTTATGTTCGGTGGTGCGATACCAGCCAAGAGGTATAGTTTAGAAATGGGTGTTGGTTTGAGGCAGCCTGTGACGACTCTGCATGCATCATTCAGGGCAGTATCCACTTGATTACAGTGGGCTGATCGACCCCACACTGGTGCCGCATATTCTCCGGCTGAGAAACAAAGTGCTAAAGCTGAGGTACGAAGAAGGGGTGGTTGGGCTCCCCAGTGAGTGTTGGTCAGTTTGCGGATGAGGTTGTTCCTTGTTGCAACTTTCTGTTTGGTGTTGGTGCAATGACGCCTGAAGGTGAGGGTGCGATCTAGAGTGACTCCGAGGTATTTTGGATGGTCGCTATATTCCAGTACTCTACCTTCCCACGTGACACGAAGCTTTCTGTTAGCTTCCCTGTTTCTAAGGTGGAAACAGCAGACTTGCGTCTTTGATGGGTTAGGTTTGAGATGGTTGGTTTCGTAGTAATGGGACATCTCGTTGAGTCCCTGGCTTAGGATGTCCTCAACTTCTTCAAACGTTACTGCTTGTGCTGCCAAACCTAAGTCATCCGCATATATGAAAGATTTTGTGTCTTTAGGGGTGGGTTGGTCGTTTGTATATATATTAAATAGTATAGGAGCAAGTACACTGCCTTGTGGTAAGCCGTTCTTTGGTTACGCCGGCTGGTTTTCCCCTGAAAATCCACAGCGAATCTCCTGTTATGCAGCATAGCCGCGATCATCTGCACTAGCGAGAAGTCGTACAATTTACTGAGGAGTGTGCTGTGCGACACTGTATCGTATGCAGCGGTTATATAAAGTTATATAAATGAGTCAAAGACTACTGCGGTGTGAAGAACTCACTGAATTTCAAGAGAGAACTAAGAAAGTGGATAGATAAGACTATTGATGTTAATTGATGTTACGACGCCCAGTCATGCGCTTTACGATTTGTAAGAAATTCATGTACATCAAAAGCCTTCTGAATGTGTCTTTATTCTTCACTATCCTACAGGTATCCTCATCATTTCATCCAGCAAGATATAGGCTTTCATATAATTTGCCGATTCTTGAGAGCGCTTCTCTATATTCATATATATTTGACAAATGTGTTCCGTTCATTTTCATTATTTTATTTTTATTTTTGATAGCGTCCACCTCTTGAGTTCCTCTTCAAATATTCTCATTCGTCTACGTTTTATAACACGATCACATTTATTTGATTAATGTTTTTTGTCATGTCATTATGTCAAACTTAAATTGTTAATGTTTGGACTTCCCATGTATCTAATATTGTATTAAACGCTTCGTTGGTCTGTTAAGAAATAATGATGCAACACTTCGTTGCTCTGATTTGATCCTAGTTCACTCCGGTGAGTTGCACTTTTGCGATATTGTTTCCTAACGAGCGTGCTTTTTGTTACCTCACGGTCTATAATACGCGGCCTTCGCGAATATTAAGCTTTTTATGCGAATTAATTTCAAATTTAGACTATCGTAACAGGTACGTGAATAAATGGGATACACGTCCATAATTCGGAGGTTATAGTCTAAATAGTTTTGATTGTACTGGGTGGCACAAAATTATTCACCTATTGAAAGATGCTATATTTTTTGCAAATGTTTGTACGTCAATCATATTTGACATATGTGAACTAGACAGCTGCAGATTAGCAATAGGCAAGCACAGTAGTGTGTGGAATAATTATGTCACGCCAATTGGGCAACATTTCGGCCCTTGGCTACTCGACTCGAACAGACTGGAGACCTTGCAGGGCGTGGCCGCCACCAGACTGGTCGTTCGGCCGAGAATATCGCTGCTGTGGCTGCCGATGTCGCTGAGATTGAAGAAACAGATGACGGGTCAAGAAATTGGGCATCACCAAACGGACTCTACAGCGAATTTTAATGAAAGACTTACACATGTTCTTATAAATAGTGCAAACGGTGCATCAGTTAATGCCTGCAGACTGTCAGTCGCATGGATGATTACCATTGGATGATTAATATAGCGCCACACTGTACAATGTACATACGTTAACATTCTCCTCTCTAAAAAGGTAGTTATTCAGTCGCGTGGTGGCAGGATGAGGAGCAGATTAACAACACAAAGACTTTTTCCGAAGCACATTGACATATATATTTCGACAACTTTACAATCTTCTGGCCCGGACCTACTCAAAGCATTCAGGCCGGGCCAACAACAATGCGATCTCGCCGCCGTCGGCTCACAAATGCCGTGACCGGACTTGTCCAATGTACCAATATGGCTTCACATACATGTACGACAAGCGAACAGAAATAAGAGACGAAAGGTTGTATATCCAGGTTTTCGGTACCATGTGCTATATCATGCTGATGTCAATGTTAATACGAGTACGTTGAAATGTTATTTGAAAGGCTTAATTGTAAGGCAATTTCGATGCATAGTTTAGGTGTTGGTTTCATTTTTTATGAAGATCAAATTTCACGCACCAATTTTCCCAGGCCTGGATTATTTGGTTTCGAGTGACGGGATATTAGTTTGTACTCAATGTTTTAAAGCCGTTGTAATGTTTTTTGTGCATCTAAAAGTCTTGGTTACCTCAATCATACGAGTTATAAAATATATTAGTTTACCTAAGTGCTTAGCAGGTAATGTACCTGTGTCATATTATTGATTAAACTCCAAGGATTGCGTGTCTGCTGATCTGCGTCATGATGCAAATTCGCTCGCGCTGCAGAAAATAATTAATTCAATTACATATTATTATGTCGTGATATCGCGAACCTGGCTACAGGTGCATGTGTTGTGAATACTGCATACAGGTAGTATCAACGAACTGGCTCAGGGTGAATTCTAGGTAAGCCTTCGATTGCAGGAAGTCACGTGAGACAGGACCATAGGTGGAAGAAAAATTCAAGCACGCAGCAAAATATATTTGATTAGGTTGACAAAATTTATGCAATGTTAGGTCAATTGTATAACACCTTTATTGACTATTTCTCCATCACAATAGTTTGAGAGGCTTTTTTGAGGTACATTCTCCAGATTCAATATCCGCTTATCTAACTAAAGCATAAAGGCATGATGAGCTGCTGCCACAAAGCTATTGTATCAGCCGCCATGGTTCTCGCCGTTGAATACATTTTATCTATAGTTCCCGACGTCGGGAACTTGAAGAAAAGGCCGCTTTAATATACGCCCTCTTACGACATCCGAAGTATATGTCTTTTTTCAATTTCAATTTTTTATTTGTTTTCCTTCAACGACATTACAAAATGTACAATTTTATTTCGTTACTGAAGTACAAACGTAAATGTGATGATGTAAATGTATTGACATATTTAGTGTCAATGACATCACGCTCGGAACAAGTGTCGGAATACGCCGCGCAAATAGTTAGGATTTGAGACAACAAAAACCATGTCATAAGTATATCATGGCCGACACACAAATAACACGGCATTATTGTCACAAAATCAAACGTCCAACATTTCGCATCCGTCCACACCAGCACTGAATCTGAAGCAATATTATACTAAATATGGCAATATCTTCACTCAAGTTGGTTTCAACCACTGATCACTGCGATTCTTTCGTCTTACACGTATCCAGGGTTGAATTATGGTCTTTTCAGGCCACGTTGCAACCAGGTCTACCTTTGGCTCATGACCGACTGTGCTATGGTAGGCTGCCTTATCCTCTCTCTCTCACCTTGTCATTTCTCACCAAGTCAAACCATTTTTCTCCTAATATTGTAGTAACTGAATCCTTAGATTATATAGACTCCAGTAACTAATTTAATTTATTTACTTTTTTGTTTTTCTCTTACAGAAACATTACAAATTTGAACAACTCAATTCGTTTCTGAAACACATTAAGAATTAATAATAAAATTAAAATAAATACAATATATACAAATATAGGTACTTACGATAAAGTACTACGAACAAAGTAATAAAGACAAGCAACATAAGGTCCCAATGCTCATTTATAATCAAACAGACGACGCCAACAAATTATTCCTCCACATAAACTTGTGGAGTTCATGCCTGAATTGGGCCTCCCTTACATGAAATATATCAACATCATTAATATAATCACTTACGTTCACCTTATTATATATCATTTATAGCTATGCTTACGCGTTAAAATATATGTCAAAATAGGAGCTTATATCGTAAAAAATACATAAAGTCAAGACTTATTGTTAGAAAGTTTTTTTTTTGAGATATATTTTTTCTTTTGACAATTATATGCCAATCAGTTTGTTTGACATAAAAAGATTGTATTTTACCAGTATATAATTTATTCTTTCAGTGCTCCCTCTTATGCTTCTAATATCTAGAAAACTGGCCTGATATTCAATTTACTACGGTATAATATGTATTTTATAAATATTTAAGTTAGCTAATTTTATAAGATGTTGTAATGTGCAGAGTTTATTTCATCCTTTAAATTACGATCAAATTCAATTTGCCGGCGGGTATAGCTCAATGGTCAAAGCGTTTGCTTTGCTAGCCAAAGGTCGTGGGTTCGATCCCCGACGGAGATTTAAAAAAAGCAATTTTAATCGATTCCCAAGCTCTAAACTCTCCGGTTGGTGTGAATTTTATCCTCACCCGTAAAATGCCAGTCATAGCGTATTAATTCAAATTGGTGGTAGACGAAAGTCGTCCCGTGAAGACCACCCATTCATTGTAAATTCCTGTAATAATAAGGATTATGCCTGAATCTCGGGCTGTAGTCTATGACGTTGGCGGATCAACACTCCACATGCAGCGCTTAGCCATATGCACTATGGTGAGCGTCATAGAATTCCACAGATGAGACTTACTATCACCATCTGTCGGTATTCTCCTGTATGTGTTTACATAAAAATAAAATTAATCAAATTCCAAAGGAGATTTTTTTTAGTTTCATCTTTGTTATATAATAGTTTAGGATAAACATCGTCAACTGTTGATACAGTCCTACTTTCCGTATATTTTTCTATCGTGACATACATGTTATATAATTGCCCTTTTCGTAGGTCTTGCTATAAATAGATGGTGACAGTTTTTAGATTAAGTGACGCAGTATGTCGAACCTATATCATTCGCCCTCTGTGACGCTTTACCGTGACATCGTCAACACCCATATTGACTATCGATTCCGTGTATTTTTATCTCCTGTGATAAAAGAATGTCAACAGAAAGGGAGAGAGCTTGCTGATAGCGACAGTAACACACCAGGTATACCACAGGTTTGTAAACTTGTTGTATGGAACATTTCAAGTACTGTGGAACCTCTCATAACGAGTAATTCGCATAACGAGCAAAAAAAAATGTTAAAAAATGCTCCTTTAATGAGCGATATTTCGTATAACGAGTGACGCAGAAAGGGGAAGTCACATAACGTATGATATACTTGTGAGCCGGGACTTCAGCGTCATTGCGTCAGTCTGTGTTTAGCATACGTACCGTTAACATTGTTAACACGTTATCACACATTTTTCTAAACTTATGTTCAGACATAAATATATATCAATATCAGTGCCCTCTTACTGTTCTCAGCTTACGTACTCGTAGCATTCTTAAAGTTTTAATGTTAGTGTAAGAATTACCAAAAATAATTGCTGTCCACGTTTTTTGAATAGTGTGCTGGCGAAAAACCTTCAGCAAATGTCTTATTAATATGTTTCAGACACTTTTATTTATTATATTAATTTGAACTTATGTCTCTATAAACCGAAATTACTTTTTTTTAAAAACATTTTTTTATTAAATATACTGACATCAGCATGATATAACCCTTGCTGACTGGTACCGAAAACCTCGATATACAATCTTTCGTCTCTTATTTCTGTTCGCTTGTCAGACATTAATGTCCGCCATATTGGCATTTTGGACTAGTTACGGAGATCGTCACTTGTATAGCTGTGCGACAGCTCATCACGGGCGCGCTAGTCGTGTGCCACCCGTTGGCGAGAATATATCGTATTGTGGCTCGGCCTGAATGGTGTGACTAGGCCGGTCCATAAGTTTGTAAAGTTTTTCGTAAATATATGTCAATGTGCTTCTGAAAAAGTCTGTGTGTTATTAATCTGCTCCTAATCCTGCCATCGCGCGACTGAATAACACCTTTTTAAAGAGAGAAGGATATTAATACATTCTATTAATTTTTTGTGGGCTGTAAAGCAAATTCAATTAAAATGATTACCAGTAGCTTACAAGTAAATACTTCACAATGTCTTATGACTTTTTATTTCATGTTTATTATATTTCGCGATTTCATTACTCCAAAGCAAGGCCTCCCAACTGGCAAGAGCCTTGACTGGCCGACCTGGAAATCCCTAAACAGACTAAGAACCGGAGTTGGTAGAACAAAGGACAACCTCGAGCGGTGGGGAATGCTTCGGCAGGGAGAGACACTATTGTGCGACTGTGGAGACCTGCAGACCGCCTCACACCTACGATGCTGCTCCATGTGCCCAACAAGTTGCACATCTCAGGACCTAATGCTGGGCAACACACGAGCTATCGATGTTGCCAGATATTGGGAAAAAATAATTTGACGTCGCTGACACGAAGAAGAAGACTATGTCCAACAATTGATATTTTGAATTTTGAAGTCTCCACGTGAATAACGTTAAATTGACACAGTATCGGCTGATAGAAAGAACAATTACTAAAAATATGCTAAGGGTAAAGCTTTATTACAAGTAAAATCACAGTTCAAGGAAAAATTTAATGAAAATATTAAATGACAATGCTCTTTACCATCACTTCTCGTTAGAATCTCAGCTCTCAGTTGTCGGAACTCTAAGGATTTCCAAACAAGAGTCTTTCTCACTTCAATCCTCTCTGGTACGAGCTTTGCTGCTTTTGACTTTAATGTGAAGTTCGCGAGAAAAGCTCGAAGAGTCTCGAAAGCTTTCTCGCAAAATTTATACAATGTGTTATGCATTTTTACTGCAGATTCCGAAGAAAATGGCAGATTTGGATAAAAAATGCATACTGTGATAGAGAAATACAGTTACGTGTTCGAAGCACGTGTCGATCTTATTTAAATGTTACCATATATATTTTCGGTGTTATGACAATTTTAGCATAATTAAGTAAATAAACGTTTGATTACAGTACATCTGTAAATATTCTTCTTTGCCTCATGATTTCTGTCCAAATTTTCTCCTATTTAATAGTATTTTTCGCAATTAAAAAATAATATAGTTAACTTATTGGAATTGTGGCTTTTGGGTTGACCTTTTGGTGGGGCGAATTTCTCCCGCTCTTGTTATTTTATACTCACGTTTATACTTTAAGGGTTAATGATTTTTGGGAACTGTCTTAAGGATCAAAACGTCATCCCTGTTGAAGTTAATAATCTTAATTTCGATAGATTCTCTTACTAGGCGTGTATGTTTTCCTTGTGTTTCAACCATGGTTTCTGGCAAGCGAAAACTTATGCCCCGTGTCAGTCAGATGTTTTACAAGTGTTGATGCCATCAGCTGGCCTAATCTTCAAAACCTCCCGTCTAGCAATGATCCGTGATATTCGATCGATGTACAAGGATACAGTGAAACAATCCCTACACCTAAATTTATATCTACCATCGCTCTCTAAATGGGAATTTATTTTGGACGGCTTTTTGTCTATTGATGCCCTTTATTCTAAATACAACGATTATTTCAATATCAAATAAACGGTTAGTGTTAATTCTAAGTGAATAAAAAGAAGATTATGGTTGTATTTCTTTGAAAGAAACGAATTTGATTCATTCTTTTTATAAGTACCAACATTATTTCACGTTCAAAGGTTCGCTCTTAATTTCTCATCGATATATACTTCCACACAACGTCGTTTTATCTTTTTTCTTCATAGTCCAGTGCGTTTTGCGAAGAAATCTTCGGCCGCACTCGTCGGAAGGTCTCGTCGTTGTTTTGATCAATTTAGGCCAATTTTCGCGAGCCCAGACACATTCATGGCATTCTCCGAGGTCTGAGAATAAAATCTTTTCATTCCTTCGAGGAGATAATTGGCCAAACGCTCAATAGTAATAATGTATCGGGTCGCAATTTAAAGGATTTATTTTTATATTTAACCGATGGCGTCCTCTTGGAAAGGTCAAGACATGTTGCTCGTTAGATCAAACGAAAATCGATCGTATATTTTCGTTTTTTTTACTACTATTGTGTTTAAGTATTATATTTCTTTATTTTAATTGTCATTGAAATCATATTGAAGTATTTTTTGTGTTGTTGAAATGTATTATCAATGAAATCAAATATATAATATTTTTATCATTGTACAAGTATGTTTACCAAAAATCATTGTCACGAATTTACACGTACGAGTATATTAGGGAAAGCATTTTAGTTTTGTTCCTCCTTAGAATGTATGTTTTTAATGTTAAAATTATCCCTTGTCCTTCAAAATCTGTCATAATATAAAATTCAATTATAACATAACCTTTCCGCATGCTATAGCCGCCCTCTTTGATTATCATAGAGCCCACTGCTTTCATCTGGTTGTGGTCTCCTTCATGCGCTTAAAAAGTGAAATTGTCTGAATGTGTCCACGTTTACCTATAATGATACATTGCTTATTTTGATTTGATTTTTATCATTTTAAATTAATTAATATTTTCATTACTTAGCTAAGCCTCTACGTTCCGGCGCTGGGTAGTCACCAAACATACTACTATACTTGTAAAACACTAGAAGTACGAGTATTTGATAATAAAATATTATATAATACTTGCAGATTTATTAAGATTTTTAATGTTTACTAATTAAACACAGCAGGTAAGTTTAAATGTAAAAGAATTACGATGAATCACTTCTTAATCGCTATCGATTGTGATTGACGCTATGGCACGCCTTTATGTTCTTTTAAGGTGCTATATTTAATAGGCAATTTAAAAGATTTTGCATCTTTCTACATAACTGCCGGCGGGCGCCACCGGCTTCCAGGGCTATATCCTCGCCTTGCAATTAATGCGAGAGAGGACGATGCCCTACAAGATGATCGGACCAAATAAGGGAGCTGACGAGGTCGAGTGTCCACAACAACGTACAATGCTACTGCCGGAGACACGATAGTAAGGATAAGGAGCGTCTACAATATGTGCATACTTAGTTGCAGTTTTCTGACATCAGACATGAACCACAACGTTTGAGGCTATATTACCAGATCGGTAGTAAGGTAACAATACGTTATAACTTTATTACGTTTACTTTTTTTAATGTACAGACCATGCTCTCTTTCTGTTGTCAATTGTACTTCTTTTTATGATACTTATTTTCCCAAATCCGCTTTTCATAGGAGCATATGGTTGTCACAAATTTCCGACATAACCATCACTTCTAGTATTACAAGTTTAAAAGGCACTCAATAAAATTGTAGAGCTATTAGACATAGCTTATCAAGACATCGGAGAATAGTGTGCATAGAGAGATACTCAGATTAGCCAAAGCAAGTAGAAATACCCACTACAGCTGACGAGAGGTAGTACTGGCACGGTCTTTGGCAATCGTGCTTTCAGTTTCGAGGCGTCAACGATATGGAACTCGCTTCCGGAAAGTATAAGAGAGCTGAAAACAGAGGCATCATTTAGGAGCAGACTCAAGACTCACCTTTTTGCCTAGGGAGGCAAATTAGCGCTTTTGGAATGAGCATTTGGTCATAAAAAGCGCTCTATAAATGCTGATGTAATAATAATTATAATCGTTTCCTGTCATTGAATCGATATATCAGTACAATTTACGTATAGTTCCCGAAGGCCCAAACCAAGTACACTTTTGTTACTTGATCGACTGTATGTATACCATGTCCGCTACTTTACCTTGTTTTTCTTACAAATTCAAACCATATTAAACGTTATATTCAGCGCAGACACACCTGTTCTAAAAATCCATTATACGGTACGGTAAAGTTAAGTTTATCTTACATATCTCAAGGTTTGTCAGTGTAAGATGGATTGCCCTTTACGGTTAAAATATTTATGCTCTGTGGTTGATTTTTCGAACCTCTCAGTTTAAATAGCAAATATAATTCAATTATCTCATGATATTTCTTCCTCCTCTGGCGGTGTTCTACTGCGTGGTAAACGTTGCCCTGGAGGTCGCAAACATTTCGAATAAGTAATATACCGTAGGTAACTATTTTATTTACGCGTACCTACCTAGCTAACCTACAATTACGGTCTCTTGATCTCTGGTTTTGTTTATGGGCCTTGTTTGTCTGTGATGCTATCCGTAAATTTAAATGGCTGCCTCGTTGCATTGTCTCCGGTTTATTTATGCCAAAGAAAGTTACCGTGAAATACTCGTATAACGACACGCAGGAAAACTACTCATAGGATTTATTCTATTGTAAATATTTTCTGTGATTTACTACGAACGTTACTGAAGCTTGCGAAAGTATGCACAACTTTAATTGCAAAAATTCGCGTTAAGACCTTAAAGATAAATTTTTAAATCGTATTGTTATGATTAATTGAGAATATATTATTACATTTTGCTTGATTTTATAATGGTCACGGTGCCTATCATTTCCTGGTGCGTATTCATTAGAATCAGATCTCAAAACACAATACGCTAGCCTCCTTTGTTCCAGTTCCCCTAATTACCTATATAATGCAACCTAAGCTTCTGATTAAGCCTTTTTTATGTCTAATATGACGGATACTCTTCTTCTGTATTTCCTCAATTCATCCAACCTGCACCTATCATCCTCATACCCATGTAACCTGTTTGGCATGTCGACTTTTTATCTCCTTACCAGAGCTTTCGTCGTGAAGAGCTTTTTTTATATAATAAAATAACAAAAATACGTATTTTGTGATAAGCGCTCTTATATTTAAATAATGCACTATTGCTATTACAGAGGTTTACGATTATCACATTACATACTGATTTACGTTATTTTTTAGGGAATTTTTGTACTCCAAGTTTCTTTTCTTATAAGAAAGTACATGAACCCATTAAGCTACTGTTCTCAATAAAGGATTATGTTATTATTCAGTCATACAAGTATTTATGTAGACTTCTCGTAATCTTATCCAAACTCCATATATTTATTTAAGAGCCGATCGTTTTATTTATTTCTATGATAGCATCACTATCAGCTTTTAATACTATCAAGCTTACAAAACTCCTCCCATTTCTCAATAATGAATTACTAACGTATTGGAAATTCCAACTCTGAAAATCAATATTTGTTTAGAAATGATATCACTTCCATTCAAGATAAGGCATTATTACCTGCACGTTAACTACAGGTAACGGAGATACTCAATCAATTTATCGATTATTTCTCATTACAGTTATTTTACTTCCATATTATATAAACCCGATAAGCGCTGGGTCAATTAAACTAAGTACTAAGTAAATACCAATCACTTAATTTCCTCGTGGGAAAAAATAAATTGGGAAAGTATCGCACGGTTGCCTCTCGTATGGGATTACAGAAGCAAATAAATGTCTCAAAAGTATTATGAAGTGTAATACGAACCATACGAACTTATGAACATACCAAATAATGTATTATTTTTTGGAAACTGTAATCTTATTTTTTTTATTGAAAATTTGACTCTTAGTTTTTTAACTTTTAGTTTTAGCTCTCGCTGCTGTAGAAACCCCTAATGGATTATACGAGTACATAAAATGTATGTATTCGGGAAGGTATTAGGAGGCCGAGTTGTTATAAGACGAGACGATTGTCATGGATGCTAACAATGTTATAACGGCAATTTATTATGACTAGACGTGGAATAAAGGAAAATTGATACTTCTTGCAAACCCTTTCGCATCGGTTGTCGGCGTATGCCGTCATGAGATTCCCCGACCGTTGACATCGATTGACGTGATATATTGTTTTGCTACTTTATTAGAATAGTTTTTATGCATCATCTGATAGCTAAAGGATACAAGAACCAATGTGATATACGAAAATAGACTAAATAATTACATTTATGCT